>SJXQ01013128.1:162996-208877 GCA_006408695.1 Aepyceros melampus | reverse complement strand
GGGGAAACAGTAGAAACAGTGTCAGACTTTGTTTTTTTGGGCTCCAAAATCACTGCAGATGGTGACTGCAGCCATGAAATTAAAAGGCGCTTACTCCTTGGAAGAAAAGTTATGACCAACCTAGATAGTATATTCAAAAGCAGAGACATTACTTTGCCGACTAAGGTCCGTCTAGTCAAGGCTATGGTTTTTCCTGTGGTCATGTATGGATGTGAGAGTTGGACTGTGAAGAAGGCTGAGCGCCGAAGAATTGATGCTTTTGAACTGTGGTGTTGGAGAAGACTCTTGAGAGTCCCTTGGACTGCAAGGAGATCCAACCAGTCCATTCTGAAGGAGATCAACCCTGGGATTTCTTTGGAAGGAATGATGCTAAAACTGAAGCTCCAGTACTTTGGGCACCTTATGCGAAGAGTTGACTCATTGGAAAAGACCCTGATGCTGGGAGGGATTGGGGGCAGGAGGAGAAAGGGACGACCGAGGATGAGATGGCTGGATGGCATCACAGACTCAATGGACGTGAGTCTGAGTGAACTCCGGGAGTTGGTGATGGACAGGGAGGCCTGGCGTGCTGCGATTCATGGGGTCGCAAAGAGTCGGACACGACTGCGCGACTGAACTGAACTGAACTGAAAAATATGGTATTTTAACACCAAAATGTATGATATTTTAATACCAAAAGGTGTTCCATTCAGGAATATCATTTCTTGTTCAGTTGCTCAGTTTTGTTTGACTCTTTGTGATTTCATGGACTGAAGCACGCCAGGCTTCCCTGTCTTTCACCAACTCCTGGAGCTTACTCAAACTCATGTCCATTGAGTCGGTGATGCCATCCAACCATCTCATCCTCTGTTTTCCCCTTCTCCTCCCGTCTTCAATCTTTCCCATCATCAGGATCTTTTATAATGAAATAGCTCTTTGTATCAGGTGGCCAAAGTATAGGAGCTTCAGCTTCAGCATCAGTCCTTCCAATGAACACTCAGGAATGATTTCCTTTAGGATGGACTGGTTGGATCTCCTTGCAGTTAAGGGACTCTTAATAGTCTTCTTCAATACCACAGTTAAAAAGCATCAATTCTTTGGTGCTCAGCCTTCTTTATGGTCCAACTCTCACATCCATACATGACTACTGGAAAAACCATAGCTCTGACTATATGGGCCTTTGTTGGCAAAGTAATGTCTCTGCTTTTTAATATGTTGTCTAGGTTTGTCATAGCTTTTCTCCCAAGAAGCTAGTGTCTTTTAATTTCATGGCTGCAGTCACCATCTCAGTGATTTTAGAGCCCAAGAAAATAAGGTCTGTCACTATTTCCATTGTTTCCCCATTACTATCATAATTGAGTATTAAAAAGATGATTCCACTGTTATAAAAGTCTAACTACTTCAGTATGACAGAGTAACATGATTGAATATAACTATTATCAGCACATAGTCTAAATTGCTGAAACATGAGTTCTCTGGTCAGACAAACAACTGAATGGAATGTCATGACCAAAAATACTGTCTTTAATATTTCTGAGGTGGTGTTCCTGGCATAAGAACAAAGAGTGGGACAGGCAACCTAACCTCTTGCCAAAGCTCTGTGTCAGCCAAACTCAAAGAAAAGACAAGAGATGGCAAATAAATTTACTTGTCACTGATATGACAAGTAAATATCAGCCTCCTAAAATACAGAGTAGTGTGGATAGGGGTAGGGAGTAATGTAGAAAGTCCGATGAAGAATATCCCAGCACACCATAATGGTCCCAGAACATTTAAATACAAGAAATAAAACATTACTGATACATTTGAAGTGCTCTATATTCTCTATGATGAATTTAGTGTGTCTTTTGTATGTTTCTGCTTTAGTAATTTCTATATGTACACAGAAACTTATAAAACAACAATGTATGTAGCTATTTTTTCATGTTAATGGCATACTTACATACTATTCTACAACTTACTTTTTCTCTACATACAAGTGTGTTCACAGGAACTGTTTATACCCCTTCAAATAGATTTAACACACTCTTATTAATTATTGTACATTATCATATCTTTGTAAAAAATATCACACTTTAGTTATCAATTTTATAGCTGACTAATTCTTAAGTGATTTTCAGTGACATAGAATTGTTCAATCTTTGGCTATTCATGTTTTAAATTTAATTGTCTATTTGGTCTATAATGTAGTTGCAACAAATTTCATTCCCACTGGCAATTTAGGAGATCTCCTATTTCAAAATTTGGTTTTATTGTATTAATACATCCTTAATATTTGTCAACATATACATGTCAGATTCAACAAAACATTTTCAAAAAACTTTCATTGACCAGTTATTAGCAAATAATATAATTTTTCCTTTTCAGATATTTATTTAATTAATTTATGAAGCACCTCACTTATGCAAGTATCTTTGGACTTGAACATGAAGCTGTGAAACAAACAAACAAAAATCACAGGCTATTAGGAACTTACACAAAAATTTTAAAGTGTGATATATAAACAAAGAGCTTCCCTGGTACCACAGATGGCAAAGAATCTACCTGTAATGTAGAAGACCAGGTTTGCTCCCTGGGTTGGGAAGACATCCTGGAAAAGGAAATGGCTACCCTCTCCAGTATTCTTGCCTAGAAAATTCCATGTACAGAGGAGCCTGGCAGGCTACAGTCCACAGGGTTACAAAGAGTCAGACATGACTGAGCAACACACACTTTCACATATAATCAGTGAATTAAGTGGCTTATGATATATTAGAAGTTTTGTGTTGGAGTTTGGGGGAGGGCCTGAGGCAAAGCGATTTTACATTGCTTGATTGGGGAAGGCTGTTCTGGGTATATGACTTCTGAGTGAAGATTCAAATGATGCGAACAACACATCATCTGCACATCATTGTAAATGTGTTCCGTTTTCACGTGTGCAAGCAATTTGGGGGCCATATGTCAGGGAGTGGAACTGCAAAGTAAAAACTGCAATATTTTAGACTCTAGCATTTAATTCCAAGTTGCTTTTAAACTGATTGTAACAATTTCATTCTGAACAGCTGTTTATTTTACTTCACATCTGTATTAGTTTGTTGGGCTTGCCATAAATACCAAACGCTGGGTGGCTTCAGAATCAGAACTATGTTTTCTCACAGTTTTAGAGGCCAGGAAACCGAGATCAAGGTGTTGGCGGGTTAGATACTTCAGATGCCTCCTTCCTTGCCTTCCAGATGGCTGCCTTTTAGCGTGTCCTTACACGGTCTCTCCTCTGTACATCACTTTTGTACCCACGGTTTCCTGATTGGACCAGGGCCTACGCTAAATGTCCTATTTTAACTTAATTACCTCTTAAAGACCTTGTCTCTACACATTTTGAGGTACTAGAGGACAGAGTTTCAACCTACAGAATTTGGAGGGACTCGGTTCAGTCCATGACAGCCTCCTTACTATGTTTTGCTAAATTCACATGACTAAGTACTGAAAGGTAACTGAAGGAACAATTCACAAATCTCAGTATTTAGAAACAAGTCCAGAAATGTTGACTATCTACAAGCTCAGGATTTTTTTTATTCCACCCTTTGGAACTTTCTCCAAATACTTGAACTATTACCTTATTATAGGAGCCAGGCGCCACTGGCCATGGAATTCTCCAGGCAAGAGTACTGGAACTGTTAGCCATTTCCTTTGCCAGAGAATCTTTCCAACCCAGAATCAAACCCGAGTTTCCTGCACTGCAGGCAGATTCTTTAACATTTGAACCACCAGGAAAACTAATAATCCTACTAAACACCTCCTTTATGTGTATGCAGAACTTCAAAAATTGCTCCTTAAATTCATAGGGAAGAATAAAAGGGAAAAAAAAAAGTTGAATTCGTCGGTAGAATAATGACTTCCTCCAAACTGTACACATTCTAATACCCAGAATGTTTGAATATGTTACGTGTTGTGACAAAAGGAATTTTGTTACCTAGTTAAACATCTTGAAATAGATGGATTATCCTAGATTGTCTAGGTGGGCTCCATCAAATGAGATAAATTCTTAAAACAGTCCTTTCTGAGCTGTAGTCAGAGAAAAAGATGTGAGAAGGGAAGTAATGTCAGAGATTTAAAGTTGTTGCCTTTGAAGATAGAGAAAGAAGATTATAGGCCAAGAAATGTGGGCAGCCTCTAGCAGCAGCTGTACACTCACTGTGTAAACACAACAATCAGCATAGTTCTCCATCAGAGTTTCAACTTGTTTTCATATACCATTATTGTCTCCTAATATATTAAAGAGGTAAGAGAGAAACACAGAAGCTAAATTATTTTCCAAGATAACAGATTATAACCGTCAAAATAATACTAACAGTATTACTCTAGGCCTTGTCATCTAATGGCTAAGTTAATTAAAAAATTAAGTTAAAAAACTGATCATCACCAGTAAGAATGGATGGAAACCCAAGGCTTTTCTGTAAAACTACAGAGGACCAAAGAAATATTCAGTGATGATTTTCATAAACTTATAATACATGGTATTTCCTTTTCCTGTAGGACAGAAGATCCTGAGAAAACAGAAGGTATGCAATATTCTTATTACCAAAGTAACTGCCTTATAGCATATCTGAAGGGATAATTTGAGTTTGTCACAAGTGTTGAAAATTCTAACTACAGAGGCAATTAATATGATCATTTATGAATACTAAATATACCCAAAGGGGCACATAATATGAAGAATGCACTGTAAATGTCTTTTATTAATGCTTTAGAACTCATACTACCTAAAAATAGAGACAAAATTAATATGTGATGCATTTTTTGGACTCAATTTTCCTAAATATGGCAAGCAGCAAAACTAAAATTAAGAAAACCTAAAAAGGAAAATTTGGAAGGACTCTAAATTAGTTAATTTAAGATAAGCCATCCAAATTGCACTTAAAAAGAAAGCAGTTAGTGACCCAAATAGTGTTATGTATTAAGGTTAAATATTTTGCATCATATGTTGTTTTTAAAACTTTGTTCTGTAATATTTTCATATATGTCTGTAGAAACTGAAATCATATAATAATCGTCAAATGCAAATTAATTAAAAGACTTCCATTTTCAAAATTAATGTTTTTTTGCAAATTGTTTGTCTTTTATTGGTGAAAAGTAATATTTATTACAAAATTATTATTATTCCCATTATACATAATAGAAATTATATATATATGGAAATATTATATATAATAGATAAAATATATATGAGTCCCATTATATATAATTATATTCTTTTTTAACATGGTATCTGTACCTGTCGGCTGTTCCTGCGCCGTCGCAACCTGGCACTCTAGGCTGCTGCCCCTGACCTCAGACATTGGGTAGCTCTCGGCCGCGCTCAAGTGCGGTGGCCGCAGAGCAGTGATCTTCATGATCCAATAATCATGATGATGTGATGACTAACCTAGAGCCAGACATCTTGGAATGTGAAGTCAAGTGGGCCTTAGAAAGCATCACTACGAACAAAGCTAGTGGAGGTGATGGAATTCCAATTGAGCTGTTTCAAATCCTGAAAGATGATGCTGTGAAAGTGCTGCACTCAATTTGCCAGCAAATCTGGAAAACTCAGCAGTGGCCACAGGACTGGAAAAGGTCAATTTTCATTTCAATTCCAAAGAAAGGCATTGCCAAAGAATGCTCAAAGTACCGCACAATTATACTCATCTCACATGCTAGTAAAGTAATGCTCAAAATTCTCCAAGCCAGACTTCAGCAATACGTGAACCGTGAACTCCCTGATGTTGAAGCTGGTTTTAGAAAAGGCAGAGGAACCAGAGATCAAATTGCCAACATCTGCTGGATCATGGAAAAAGCAAAAGAGTTCCAGAAAAACATCTATTTCTCCTCTATTGACTATGCCAAAGCATTTGACTGTGTGGATCACAATAAACTGTGGAAAATTCTGAAAGAGATGGGAATACCAGACCACCTGACTTGCCTCTTGAGAAATCTGTATGCAGGTCAGGAAGCAACAGTTAGAACTGGACATGGAACAACAGACTGGTTCCAAATAGGAAAAGGAGTACGTCAAGGCTGTATATTGTCACCCTGCTTATTTAACTTATATGCAGAGTACATCATGAGAAATGCTGGACTGGAAGAAACACAAGCTGGAATCAAGATTGCTGGGAGAAATATCAATAATCTCAGATATGCAGATGACACCACCCTTATGGCAGAAAGTGAGAAGGAGCTAAAAAGCCTCTTGTTGAAAGTGAAAGAGGAGAGTGGAAAAGTTGGCTTGAAGCTCAACATTCAGAAAACAAACATCATGGCATCTGGCCCCATCACTTCATGGGAAATAGATGTGGAAACAGTAGAAACAGTGTCAGACTTTGTTTTTTTGGGCTCCAAAATCACTGCAGATGGTGACTGCAGCCATGAAATTAAAAGGCGCTTACTCCTTGGAAGAAAAGTTATGACCAACCTAGATAGTATATTCAAAAGCAGAGACATTACTTTGCCGACTAAGGTCCGTCTAGTCAAGGCTATGGTTTTTCCTGTGGTCATGTATGGATGTGAGAGTTGGACTGTGAAGAAGGCTGAGCGCCGAAGAATTGATGCTTTTGAACTGTGGTGTTGGAGAAGACTCTTGAGAGTCCCTTGGACTGCAAGGAGATCCAACCAGTCCATTCTGAAGGAGATCAACCCTGGGATTTCTTTGGAAGGAATGATGCTAAAACTGAAGCTCCAGTACTTTGGGCACCTTATGCGAAGAGTTGACTCATTGGAAAAGACCCTGATGCTGGGAGGGATTGGGGGCAGGAGGAGAAAGGGACGACCGAGGATGAGATGGCTGGATGGCATCACGGACTCAATGGACGTGAGTCTGGGTGAACTCTGGGAGTTGGTGATGGACAGGGAGGCCTGGCGTGCTGCGATTCATGGGGTCGCAAAGAGTCGGACACGACTGCGCGACTGAACTCACTGACTGACTGATCTGTACCTCTCTTTAGTTTGCAAACCAAAAGGCATACATTATAGAAAATTTCAGATTTGCAGGAAAATGAAATAATGACTTTTAAATAAAACATTAAATTCTATCTCTAGACAAGATTAAGGAGGAGGATTAGCAATCCAGTTATAAATAATTAAATATCCGGATTGAAGAAAAAATGAAGTAGCACTTTTCAGAAACTGAACATCAAACTGCTCAGATCAATGACCCTCGAGAGGGGAAAATAACTGAGGGAGCTCAGTAATTACCCTCATATTCTCCTCAGAAAGTTTCCAGGGCACAACACAGTCATGAGGAACACAAGCAGAACCCATGAGCTTTCTGAGCTGAGCAGACACAGCTGGGATGTACAGGGAGAAAGTCCAAGTGGCTTCAATTTGCAAAACACAGCACTGCAGAAGAGGGAGCCACACAGAAACAGAGGTCTAGAGTTTTCTACTCAATTCTTTAGCTGAGTACAGATCAGGGTATGTGCTTGAGAAAGTTACCCAAGACAATGTAAAGAATCTCACCAAAGGAGCAAAATGAACACTGATTGTCACTTAGGCCTGAAAACTAATAGAACGTATAAGGCTTCTATAAAATAGACATCCTGAAAAACCTTGTAGTTCAAGAGACATTGAAGAGTCTATAGAACAACTTTAACTTCATAGCAGAGGAAAATTAATCCTAGATTACACACTGCATTGATCCAACCACCCCAAATTTCCTGGCATACAAAGAAATATCAAACAAAAATGAGAATACTCAATTAAAGATGCAGATCTAAAAATAACATGGATGTTAAAATCACTATATAAAGGCAGGTAAGTTATTGCAAAAATAATACTTTTGAAAGAATAGAAAAAATTAAATATGCTACTGAGATATATGAAAGATTTGAAAGACAAAGGAATCCATCTTGTAAAGAAGAAAAATATAGTATTTGAAATGAAATGTACACTGGATTGGATTAATAAATTAGATCCTGCAGTAAAATGAAAATCTTGAAAATATGTCAATAAAAACTGTACAAAAAGAAACAGGAGGGAAAAAAGGACTTAAAAAGGATCAGTGAGAAATTAAATGCTTCAAATAGTTTAGTAAACATGTAACCTCAAGCTCTAAAGTAGTTGAGACATGGTAAAAGAGTTTGAAGACAGGCTGAAATGTTCCATTTTTGATACAAATTATAAGCAAACATATCCAAGAAGCTTGAGAAATACAAAGCACAAGAACGAAAAACAAAACTACCATAACATTAGTTCAGTTCAGTTCAGTCACTCAGTCATGTCTGACTCTTTGCAACCCCATGAATCATAGCACGCCAGGCCTCCCTGTCCATCACCAACTCTCGGAGTTCACTCAGACTCACGTCCATCGAGTCAGTGATGCCATCCAGCCATCTCATCCTCTGTCGTCCCCTTCTCCTCCTGCCCCCAAATCTCTCCCATCATCAGAGTCTTAACTGCTTAATATTAAATACTCATACCTGTGATTAAAAAAAAAAAAATCTAGGAAGGAAAGGAACAGGAAAAGATAGAAAGAAAGGAAAAAAAAAACTGGTAAATAAATCTTTGCACATAGCAAAACTTAATTCCTAATGATAACTTGGTATATTTCTCATTTAACCTAAGAGTGTCCATTTTCCTCTCTTTGTCACTTTTACCACCATTGTTCTGTTCAGTTCAGTTGCTCAGTCATGTCCAACTCTTTCTGATCCCATAGACTGCAGCACGACAGGCCTCCTTGTCCATCACCAACTCCTGGAGTTTACTCAAACTCATGTCTATTGAGCCGCTGACACCTTGCAACCATCTCATCTTCTGTCATCCCCTTCTCCTCCCAATCTTTCCCAGCATCAAGATCTCTTCAAATGAGAGAGTCTTTGCATCAAGTAGCCAAACTATAGGAGTTTCAGCTTCAAAATCAGTCTTTCAAATGAAAATTCAGGACTGATTTCCTTTAGAATGAACTGGTTTGATATCCTTTCAGTCCAAGGGACTCTCAAGAGTCTTCTCCAACACTGCAGTTTAAAAGCATCAATTCTTCAGTACTCAGCTTACTTAATAGTCCAACTCTCATATTCATACATGACTATGGAAAAACCATACCTTTGACTAGACAGACCTTTGTTGGCAAAGTAATGTCTCTGCTTTTTAATATGCTAAGTTGGTCATAATTTTGCTTCTAAAGAGTAAGCATCTTTTAATTTCATGGCTACAGTCACCATCTGCAGTGATTTTGGAGCCAAAAATAAAGTCAGCCACTGTTTCCACTGTTTCTCCATTTATTTGCCATGAAGTGATGGGACCAGATGCCATGATCTTAGTTTTCTGAATGTTGAGCTTTAAACCAACTTTTTCACTCTCCTCTTTCACTTTCATCAAGAGGCTTTTTAGCTACTCTTCACTTTCTGCCATAAGGGTGGTGTCTGCATATCTGAGGTTATTGAGATTTCTCCCAGCAGTCTTAATTCCAGCTTGTGCTTCATTCTGCCCAGTGTTTCTCATGATGTACTCTGCATAGAAGTTAAATATTTCTCCATTTATTTGCCATGAAGTGATGGGACCAGATGCCATGATCTTAGTTTTCTGAATGTTGAGCTTTAAACCAACTTTTTCACTCTCCTCTTTCACTTTCATCAAGAGGCTTTTTAGCTACTCTTCACTTTCTGCCATAAGGGTGGTGTCTGCATATCTGAGGTTATTGAGATTTCTCCCAGCAGTCTTAATTCCAGCTTGTGCTTCATTCTGCCCAGTGTTTCTCATGATGTACTCTGCATAGAAGTTAAATAAGCAGGGTGACAATATACATCCTTGATGCACTCCTTTTCCTATTTGGAACCAGTCTGTTGTTCCATGTCCAGTTCTAACTATTGCTTTCTGACCTGCATACAGGTTTCTCAAGAGGCAGATCAGGTGGCCTGGTATTCCTATCTCTCAGAATTTTCCATACTTTATTGTGATCCACAAAGTCAATGGCTTTGGATAGTAAATAAAACAGAAACTGATGATTTTCTGGAACTGTCTTGCTTTTTCAATGATCGAGGGGATGTTGGCAATTTGATCTCTTGTTCCTTATTTGTAAAACCAGCTTGAACATTTGTAACTTCACTGTTCATGTCCTGTTGAAGCCTGACTTGGAGGATTTTGAGCATTACTTTGCTAGCTTGTGAGATGAGTGCATTTGTGCGGTGGTTGGAGCAATCTTTGGCATTACCTTTCTTTGGGATTGGAAGGAAAACTGACCTTTCCAGTCCTGTGGCCACTGCTATGTTTTCCAAATTTGCTGGCATATTGAGTGCAGCACTTTCACAGCATCATCTTTCAGGATTTGAAATAAATCAAGTAGAATTCCATCACCTCCACTCGATTTGTTTGTAGTGATGCTTCCTAAGGCCCACTTGACTTCACATTCCCGGCTGTCTGTCTCTAGGGGAGTGATCACATTATTGTGATTATCTGGGACATGAAGGTCTTTTTTGTACAGTTCTTCTGTGTATTCTTGCCACCTTGTCTTAATATCTTCACCTTCTGTTAGATCTATAGCATTTCTGTCCTTTATTGTGCCCATTTTTGCATGAAATTTTCCCTTGGTATCTCTAATTTTCTTTAAGAGATCTCTAGTCTTTCCCATTCTATTGTTTTCCTCTATTTCTTTGCACTGATCACTGAGAAAGGCTTTTTTATCTCTCCTTGCTATTGTTTGGAACTCTGCATTCAAATGGGCATATTCCTTTTCTCCTTTGCTTTTCTCTTCTCTTCTTTTCATAGCTATTTGTAATACTTCTCAGATGGCCATTTTGCTTTTTTGCAATTCTTTTTCTTGTGGGTGGTCTTGATCCCTGTCTCTTGTACAGTGTGACAAACCTCCATCCATTGTACATCAGGCACTCTGTCTTTCTGTTAAAGAAAGTAGGTTTCTTAAATCTATTTTAAGAAATAGATTTAAGGGACTATTGTTCAGACCACTATTATTTCTTGCCTCGATTATTCCACTATCAACACATAAGGAAGATCAGTCCTTTAAAACACAAAATATCCATTAGACAAATGAAAGGATAAAGAAGATGTGATATATACAATGGACTATTAATCATAATAAAGAATAGAATCTTGTCATTTGAGACAACATGGGTAGACATAAAGAATTTTATGGTAAGTGAAATAAGTCACACAAAGATAAATAGTATATATCTGCTTATATATGGACTCTAAAGAACAAAAATGCAGATGTAATGAAACAGAAACAGATTCATGATACAGAGGACAAACTTCTGTGGTTCAGCGGCTCAGTAATGTCTGACTCTTTGTGACCCCATGGACTGCAGCTCGCCAGTCCATAACTGACTCCCAGAGGTTGCTCAAATTCATGTTCATTTAGTTGATGAGGCCATCCAACCATCTCATCCTCTATCTTCCCTCTCTCCTTATCCCTTCAATTTTTCCCATCAGGATCTTTTCAAATGAGTCAGTTCTTCACATCAGGTGGCCAAAGTACTGGAATTTCAGCTTCAGTATCAATCCTTCCAATGAATATTCAGAACTGATTTCCTTTAGGATGGACTGGTTGGATCTCCTTGCAGTCTAAGGGACTCTCAAGAGTCTTCAACACTGCAGTTCAAAAACATCAATTCTCCAGTGTTCAGCTTCCTTTATAGTTCAACTCTCACATTCATTCATGATCACTGGAGAAACCATAGTTTTGAATAAATGGACCTTTGTCAACAAAGTAATGTCTTTTTTTTTTTTTTTTTAATTTGCCTTCTGTGTTGGTCATAGCTTTTCTTCCAAGAAGCATCTTTTAATTCATGGCTGCAGTCACCATCTGTAGTGATTTTTGTAGCCCCCCAAATAAACTCAGCAGTGGCCGCAGACTGGAAATTGTCAGTTTTTATTCCAATCCCAAAGAAAGGCAATGCCACAGAATGTTCAAACTACCAAACATTTGCACACATCTCACACACTAGACAAGTAGTGCTCAAAATTTTCCAAGCCAGAGATCAACTGTATGTTAACTGTGAACTTCCAGATGTTCAAGATGGACTTGGAAAAGGCAGAGAAATCAGAGATCAAATTGCCAACATCTGCTGGATCATCGAAAAAGCAAGAGAGTTCCAGAAAAACATATACTTCAGTCTTATTGATTACACCAAAGCATTTAACTGTGTGGATCACAATAAACTGTGGAAAATTCTTAAAGAGATGGGATTACCAGACCACCTGATATGCCTCCTGAGAAATCTGTATGCAGATCAAGAAGCAACAGTTAGAACTGGACAAGGAACAACAGACTGGTTCCAAATCAGGAAAGGAGTATGTCAAAGTTGCATGTTGCAACCTACTTATTTTCTTAAATGCAGAGTACATTATACAAAATGCAGGACTGGATGAAGCCCAAGCTGGAATCAAGATTTCCAGAAGAAATATCAATAACTTCAGATATGCAGATGACACCACTGTTATGGAGGACAGAGAAGAAGAACTAAATAGACTCTCAATGAAAATGAAAGAGGAGAGTGAAAATGTTGGCTTAAAAATTAACAGTCAGGAAACAAAGATCATGGCATCTGGTCCCATCACTTCATGGCAAATAGATGGGGAAACAATGGAAACAGTAAGAGACTTTACTGTTTGGGGCTCCAAATATTCTGTAAATGGTGATTGCAGGCATGAAATTAAAATAAGTTTGCTCCTTCAAAGGAAAACTATGATCAATCCAGACAGAACATTAAAAAGCAAAGACATTATTTTGCCAACAAAGGTTCATCTAGTCAAAGCTATGGTTTTTCCAGTTGTCATGTATGGATGTGAGACTTGGACTATAACGAAGCTGAGCACTGAAGAAATTACACTTTTGAACTGTGGTGTTGGAGAAGACTCTTGAGAGTCCCTTGGACTGCAAGGAGATCAAACCAGTCAATTCTAAAGGACATCAGTCCTGAATATTCACTGGAAGGACTGATGCTGAAACTCCAATAGTATGGCCACCTGATGTGAAGAACTGACTCACCAGAAAAGACCCTGATGCTGGGAAAATTGAAGGCAGGAGGAGAAAGGGACAACAGCAGATGACTTGGTTGGATGGCATCACCGACTCAATGGATATGAGTTTAAGTTAGCTCTGGGAGTTGGTGATGGACAGGGAACCTGGCATGCTATTGTCCATGGGGTTGCCAAGAGTCTGACATGACTGAGTGACTGAAGTGACTGAATATAAAGTCTCTCACTGTTTCCATGGTTTCCCCATCTATTTGCCATGAAGTCATGGGACCAGACACTGTGGTCTTAGTTTTTAGGATGTTGAGTTTTAAGCCAACTTTTTCACTCTCGTCTTTCACTTTCATCAAGAGGCTCTTTAATTCTTAATTGCATTTCACCAGAAAGGTGGTGTCATGTGTATCTGATGCTACTGATATTCATCCCAGTATTTTTTATTCCAGCTTGGTCTTCATTCAGCCAAGCATTTCACATGATGTACTCTGCATATACGTTAAATAAGCAGGGGGACAGTATACAGCCTTGAGGTACTTCTTTCCCAATTAGTTGCCTATAGTGGGGCTGGGGGTTGGGAGGAGAGATAGTTGAAGTTGGTGAAGAGGATTAATGGATACAAACTGCCAGTTATAAAGTAAATAAGTCACAAGGAAATATATTCAATAATATTGTAATACCTTTGGTGCATAATTCATAAAATATCCATCACTGTGCTTGCATCAGAAACTAATATTATAATTCAACTATTCTCCTACTTATAAAAGATAGTTATCCCTTGCTCATGAACTTCAAATATCTTTCCATTGGAATAATACCAAAAATCTAACTATTTCCAATCAACTTTTGGCTTCTAGTGGATGGACTAGCTGGCAGCAGAAAAAGCTTGCCAAAAATAGCTGGAAATGTCAGATAAAATATGCAATTATTTAAAAGTAGCTGTGAAATGCCAAAGTAAGAAAAACTCCAGACAAAGAACAGTGAAAAGAAAAATGAGTTTCAAGTTTCTTTCTTTCATAATATTTTCAATTTTGACGACAAATGGTAGAATTATTTTGAGCTCTGATAAGTTACCTTCATGTCATTGAGTTCTTAATTAAACAAATGCTTTTTTTTTTTCTGGACACACTGTGTGGCAAGCAGGATCTTAATTTCCCAATCAGGTATCAAACCTGTGTCCCTGCATTAGGAGTGTGGAGTCTTATCCTCCAAAACAACAAGGAGTCCCAAAAATGATTTCTGTGTATACTGTTAGGATACTTTTAGTTTTATCTTCATTACCAAAACAAAATAATGGATAGTAACTAAGCCTGAAGATAAATAAAAAGGTTAAAGTTGAAGATTAAGTAGATTTTTAATTAATGGGCATAAAATCACAGTGAAATTCTAGTCCTATTGCACTTGCAGAGAAAGAACAATTGCATCCTTTTCTGGGTATGAGCAAAGACTAAAGCCGTGGAGAATAATTAATTGGAATAAGCATTAAACATCATGTTCCCTACTCAAGAGGAGGAGCAAAATGATGATTATTTTCTTGGTAGATGAGCAACTAAAGGAGATTTGAATACCAATTAACTCCTGACCACTGGGTCAGAACAGTCTATTAAGAGTTCCCCTATCAAATAATTCAGAGTACTTCATGTTGGACTGAGGCATTTCCTTAGAATGGATCCTTAATATATGATTTAAATGCTATTGAAAAGGAGAGCAGTTCAATTTTGAATATACTTGTATTTTATAATAATATTATGTATATGACAATGTAGATCAGCTGACTTAGAAAATTATTTCTTATTCCCCTCAACTTTACAAATAAATAATGGTTTTATTTACAGTGAAATATTTAACTAAACTCATAATACATATTTACATATTCTCCAAGAATTTTATAAATTTCCCAATAAATTAGTGAATGGAGGAAATGATACCTAATTGTTCAGTGAATAAGTTACCAATACTTTACAGGGTATCTTTCATGTACACATCAGAGGGCTGTCACTACATGTGATGGAAAAGTAACTTCCATCAATGTATTTAGCATCCATTTTGCATCTCAGTAAAAAATATATTAAAACTGTAAACTATGCAAGGTAGATTATTAGTGACAAAATTATATTTTACAGCTAAAAATATAACTCTGTACATTTAGAAGCTAAAAGATGAATGAAAATGACATAACCAGAAAATGGTTTCTATAGGAGTCAATTCAAAAAGTTGTATCTCAAAAGAAGGATAGAAGTTGGTGACTGGGAAACTGAAAACAAAAGAAAAAACCTAAAGGTTAGTTTGAGTACAGTGAACATGCTAGGACAGAGAAAACATCCATTTAACAAGAAGAGTGAAAGCAGGAAGCAGTAATGAAGCATGTCAGTGAGAATGAATATATAAATAGAATGCTGGATGACATTTGAAAGTGAAAGTGAAGTCGCTCAGTTGTGTCCGACCCTCAGCGACCCCATGGACGGTAGCCTACCATGCTCCTCTGTTCATGGGATTTTCTAGGCAAGAGTACTGGAGTGGGTTGCCATGTTTAATGAAATATATATATATATATATATATATATATATATGCCTTTCACAAATGACTTGGAGGTTGTGCAGTACCCTGGGTAAGAGAATGTTACCAGAATCATAAGAAATATTTAACTCTTCTATTTACTACTTGCTAGATTCATGACTTTGCAACTAATGTTATGCCATATAGAGATATGTTTGAACTAGGTTTACATTCATTATAGACAATTATAGATTTAATTACATGTTATATATATTGGATATTACATGTATACACATCTATATAGGAAATTTATATTGTATTAAAATTTTTTGAATTACCTTCAGTGGTTTTATGTCTTAAAAGTATCTTTGAAATATTATTTTTCACTGATAAATGGTAACTATATCTGTTCCCCAGAGAAGGCGATGGAACCCCACTCCAGTACTCTTGCCTGGAAAATCCAATGGACAGAGGAGCATGGTAGGCTGCAGTCCATGGGGTCGCTAAGAGTCGGACACGACTGAGAGACTTCACTTTCACTTTTCACTTTCATGCTTTGGAGAAGGAAATGGCAACTCACTCCAGTGTTCTTGCCTGGAGAATCCTAGGGAAGGAGGAGCCTGGTGGGCTGCCATCTGTGGGGTCACACAGAGTTGGACATGACTGAAGTGACTTAGCAGTAGCAGCAGATACTGTTCCCATGACAAATACTTTGTCTAATTGTTGCATGAAAGTAGAATATTAATTTGTAGACTTATGAAGTCTATCAATCTAACACTCTTATTAGTTAACAAAAATAAATATCTGTCCTTAGTAGGCCCCTTGATGATCTCTCCCTTCATTTTTTTTAAAACTTAAATTTATTTACTTTAATTGGAGGCTAATTACTTTGCAATATTGTATTGGTTTTGCCATACATCAACATGAATCCTCCACGAGTGTACACGTGTTCCCCATCCTGAAACCCCCTCCCACCTCTCTCTCTGTACCATCCCTCGGGGCCATCCCAGTGCACCAGCCCCAAGCATCCTGTATCACGCATTGAACATAGACTGGCGATTTGTTTCTTATATGATATTATACTTGTTTCAATGCCATTCTCCCAAATCATCCCACCCTCTCCCTCTCCCACAGAGTCCAAAAGACTGTTCTATACATCTGTGTCTCTTTTGCTACCTCACATACAGGGTCATTGTCACCATCTTTCTAAATTCCATATATATGCATTAGTATACTGTATTGGTGTTTTTCTTTCTGGGTTACTTCACTCTGTATAATTGGCTCCAGTTTCATCCACCTCATTAGAAGTGATTCAAATGTATTCTTTTTAATGGCTGAGTAATACTCCATTGTGTATATGTACTACAGCTTTCTTATCCATTCTTCTGCTGATGAGCATCTAGGTTGTTTCCATGTCCTGGCTATTATAACAGTGCTGCGATGAACACTGAGGTACACGTGTCTCTTTCAATTCTGGTTTCCTTGGTGTGTATGCCCAACAGTGGGATTGCTGGGTCTAAGGCAATTCTATTTCCAGTTTTTTTAAGGAATCTCCACACTGTTCTCTATAGTGGCTGTACTAGTTTTCATTCCCACCAACATTGTAAGAGGGTTCCCTTTTCTCCGCACCCTCTTCAGCATTTATCGCTTGTAGACTTTTGGATTGCAGCCATTCTGATTGGCATGAAATGGTACCTCATTGTGGTTTTGATTTGCTTCTCTGATAATGAGACATTATCTACCAAACTGCAAGCAGGCTTCTTTGCTAAGACTTCTTGGGGTTCTGGACAGTCATCATCCACCTGAGAAGGTGAGCCGGTTGTACACCCAGGAAACAGAGCAGCAGGGACAGGAGAGGTGATAAGTCACAGCAACTGCATTCGCCAAACACCTCATCACCTGAGCTGCTTGGACCTGGGAAGGGCACAAAACGCAGGCCCAATGGAGTCTGTGCCTCTGAAGACTACCTGAGTGCCTGAACCTGAGTGGCTTAGATCTAGGAGGTGCATGCAGCCCAGGGCCAGCCTTGGACTGTTCCCAGTGGAGCAACCTAGAGCCTGAGCTGTGTGGGCAGGGAGGGTATACGCACCATGAGCAGGGGCAAACCTACTGTGGCTGAGACACTGCGAGCACACGCCAGTGTTATTCGTTTGCAGCGTCCCTCCCTCCCCACAGCACAACTGAACAAATGAGCCTAAAAAAAAAAGTGTCCACCACTGCCCCTTTGTGTCAGGGCGGAAATCAGACACTGAAGATACCAGCAAACAGAAGAAGCTAAAACAGAGGGAACCGCCTTGGAAGTGATAGGTGCAATAGGTTAAAAACCTATAGTTAATACCGACTACCTAGGAAGGGGCCTATAGATCTTGAGAAATATAAGCTGGACCAAGGAACAATCCGAAAATGAACTGACCCACACTCTCCCTTCTTTTGTGAACAGAAATATTGTATTTATGGTCTTCAAACTTTGCACAGTGGTCTTTGCTTGGAGAAAGGAAGAGTTAGAGAAAGAATAGTTGTAAATAGAGTTAGAGAAAGAATAGTTGTAAAAATATAGATCATATTACCCTGAGGTGCTAGTAAGCAGACAGTTTATTGAACTACAAGAACTGATGTTCAGTCAGTCCAGGTCTATGTGATGTTTCAGATTTCAGAAGAAAAGATTACAGTGGATGTTTATAATAGCTGTAAGCTTTCTACGTGGGCTTTAGAAAAAAAATTATGTCCTAGAGAAGATTCCAAATATACAGTAATGAGATATTAAATGTGTCTATAAGTGAAAGTGAAGTCGTGTCCGACTCTTCACGACTCCATGGACTGTAGCCTATCAGGTTCCTCCACCATGGGATTCTCCAGGCAAGAGTGCTGGAGTGGATTGCCATTTCTTTCTCCAAAATGTGTCTATAGGAATTATAAATTGTTTGACTCTACAGAATAATTGTAATATCTGTGTCAAATAAAAGCTAACACTTTATTCAGTTCAGTTCAGTTCAGTCACTCAGTCATGTCTGACTTTTTGGGACCCCATGAATCGCAGCATGCCAGGCCTCCCTGTCCATCACCATCCTGGAGTTCACGCAAGCTCATGTCCATTGAGTTGGTGATGCCACCCAGCCATCTCATTCTTTTTCATCCCCTTCTCCTCCTGTCCCCATCCCTCCCAACATCAGGGTCTTTTCCAATGAGTCAACTCTTTGCATGAGTTGGCCAAAGTATTGGAGTTTCAGATTCAGCATCAATCCTTCCAATGAACACCAGGACTGATCTCCTTTCAGATGGACTGGTTGGATCTCCTTGCAGTCCAAGGGACTCTCAAGAGTCTTCTCCAGCACCACAGTTCAAAAGCATCAATTCTTTGGCACTCAGCTTTCTTCACAGTCCAACTCTCACATCCATACATGACCACTGAAAAAACCATAGCCTTGACTAGACACATCTTTGTTGGCAAAGTAATGTCTCTGCTTTTTAATATCTATATAGGTATTAGATAAATGCAAAGAAATGTGAGGTGTTACCTCACATCAGTCAAAATGGCCATCATTAAAAAGTCTATGAATAACAAATGCTAGACAGGGAGTAGAGAAAAGGGAACTTTTCTAAACAGTTAGTCAGAATGTAAATTGATGCAACAACCAAGGGAAACAGTATAGAAGTTCCTCAAAAAACTAAATAGAGAATTATCATAAGATCCAGCAATACCATTCCTGGGAATATATCCAGACAAAAGTATAATTTAAATGATACAAGCACCCCTATTTTCATAGCAACACAATTCACAATAGTCAAGACAAGGAACTTAAATGTCTAAATGTCTATTGAAATGAATGGATAAAGAAGAATACAGTGTGTATACATAATCAGTCAAAAAAAAAAGAATGAAATAATGGCTTTTGTAACAACAGAGATGGAACTAGATATTATCATATTAAGTAAAGTAAGTAAAAAAGAGAAACACATGATATCTTGTATACGTAGACTCTAAAACACTACACAAATGAACCTACCTAAAAAACAGAAAGAGACTCAGAAACATAGAGAACAGACTTGTGGTTGCCAGGGGGACAGATGCAGTGAGAGGCTGAGATTGGCAACCACCATGTAGAGAACGAAAAACACAAGTTTCTATTGTATAACACCAGGAACTATATCCAATATCCCCTGATAATGAGTCATAGAAAACAATATTTAAAAGACTGTGTATATATAAGTATATATGTGTAACTGAATCACTTTTCTGTCAGCAGAAATTAACACAACATTGTAAATCAACTGTACTTCGATACATTTTTTTTAAGTTACACTTTTAGCAAAAAAAGGAGAATGGCACGAAATCAAAATAACCTTATTTTATTTTGACATATTAATTGATATGGCTTAATTCACTGATTAAGCATATTTTCATTATTCACTATCTGTTGATTACTATTAGGTGACTCATCTACTCAAAGGCTTACGTGAAAGAAAATCTAGACCTGCCATGAATACTGAGATCAATCCTGACCACAAAGACTACTAGATGATATCAGACCTGCAGATTTCAAAGACAAATAGAATATTAAACACAAAACAGTAGACCAGGGATCAAATTGTCAACATCCACTGGATCATATAAAAAGCAAGAGAATTCCAGAAAAATATCTGTTTCTGCTTCATTGACTATGTCAAAGCCTTTGACTGTGTGGATCACAACAAACTACAGAAAATTCTTAAAGAGATGGAAATAACAGACCACCTTATCAGACTCTGTCAGGTGAAGAAACCTATAAGCAGGTCAAGAAGCAGCAGTTAGAACTGGACATGGAACAACAGACTGGCTCCAAATTGGCAAGGAAGTACATCAAGGCTATATATTGTCACCTTGTTAATTTAACTTATGTGCAGAATACATCATGCAAAATGCCTAGCACAAGCTGGAATCAAGATTTCCAGGAGAAATATCAATAATCTCAGATATGCAGATGTTATTTTGGGGGGCTCTAAAATCACCTCAGACAGTGACTGCAGACACGAAATTAAAAGAAGCTTGCTCCTTGAAAGAAAAACTATGATCAGCCTAGACATCATGTTAAAAAGCAGAGACATTACTTTGCCAACAAAGGTTCATTTAGTCAAAGCTATCGTTTTTCCATTAGTCATCTATGGATTTGAGAATTGGATCATAAATAAGGCAGAAGGCTGAGCACTGACACTTTTGAGCTATGGTGTTGAAGAAGACTCCTGAGTGTCCTTTGGGCTGTAAGGAGATGAAACCAGTCACTCCTAAAGGAAATGAGTTCTGAATATTCATTGGAAGGACAGATGCTGAAGCTGAAGCTCCAATACTTTGGCCACCTGATGGGAAGAGCTGAGTTACTAGAAAAGACCCTGATGCTAAGAAAGGTAGCACAGAGGATGAGATGGTTGAATGGCATCACCAACTCAATGGACATGAGTTTGAGCATCCTTTGGGAGATGATGAAGGACAGGGAAGTCTGGTATGTTGCAGTCCATGGGGTTGCAAAGAGTCAGACACAACTAGCAGTTTAACAACAATGACAAAAAGTAAATATTAAATTTCAGTGGAACTTCACATGATGAAGTATATACTAAGTAAACATAAGCTGCTTGATCTGTATTCTTTCACCCCTTGGTTATCATAATTAAATTTTCAGCAAAAAAAGAAAAAATAATGATTTATATGTCCCCTCCTATCTAGACATGTTTATTCCACAGATGGGTCAGTTTATTCAAGATGGGATTGTCCTTTCTTAATATTTTTGAATCTGAAACATCTTTCCTGTAGTTGATGCTATTATATATAGAACAAAGGAGAAAAAAATATAACAGCTATCTCTTTATAGATTTTTCCAGCAAGGAAACAATAGAGGGACATCTTTAAAGTGATGAAAGAAAGAAAAAAGCTTCAATCTAGAAATTAAATATAAATGAAAAAGATTCTCTCTGACAAATGCAAAAAAAAAAAAAAAAATTAGAGAATTCATTGACCACAGACTACCCTGAAATTGCTTAATGAAAATGCTTCAGGGAGAAGCAATTTAATGTGGATTAAAATTGAATCTATACAGACGAACAAAGAAGGTTGGAAATTGAATTTTGAAAAATGATAAAGTATCATTCTTCTAATTTTAAGTGCTTAAAAAACAAAAAAATTAAAGCTAAGATAATAAAAATGTTGTTTATTAATAACATTTAGAAAAGATAAATGTGTGACAGTGATGACCCTAGATATGATGCTGAGTTTGCACAATATTATTTGAAGGTACAGAAACCAGACAGTTGTTTGCCACATGAAGAATATAATAAAGTAAATAAATGTTATAAATATAATAAAGAAAAATTTAATAAAGCAAATAAATGAATATTTGTTTGAATGCATAAAGGTAAAGGTAAAGTCACTCAGTCGTGTCCGACTCTTTGCGACCCTGTGGACTGTAACCTACTAGGCTTCTCTGTCCACGGGATTCTCCAGGCAAGAATACTGGAGTGAATTGCCATTTCCTTCTCCAGGGAATCTTCCCGACCCAGGGATCGAACCCGGTCTCCCACATTGGAGGCAGACGCTTTAACCTCTGAGCCACCTATTTTCTATAAGGCTGGCATATTAAAACATAGCTTATACTAAAATGAATCAATAAATTTATTTTAATAGCAAGCTATAGAATACCATGACTATTTCTACACAGTAAGTTGTCAAAATCATAACTTTATGAACTCAGTTTCAGCTTGATCTAATACTCTGTAGTTGAGAAATGCTGGCATCTGCAATAGAAGAAAGAAGCATATTTTCCTCAACTCACTAAATTAAAATTTTATATAGAATTTCCTTCTTTTTTTTTCCTGTATAAGATTTTTTGGTACAATGTTGTAACTAATATCACTGAAGCTAAGTAATACCTTTTATTTTATTGTGTAGATTTCCTTGTGCACTAAGTGATGATGCATCAAACCTGAGAAGCAAGGAAAAGAGCTACATCTTTCTCTCATAAGAACAACATTATATCCATAAAATTTTAATGCCTTATGTGCAAAATAAATGTCTTACATGAATAACATGGGACTTCACTAGTTACCACAAAAAATCTACTGATTAAGAATTAATTGGAACTTAATAAGACAAAAGTAAAAGAAAATCTGTTTTTGTGGACCCTTGAGAGGATCCATTTAAAATAAGAATCTTCTGTCACCTAGCTTGAATATTTAATCACTTGTTATGATGGGTAGCAATTTTGTTCATTTCAAGGTTTATTAATTACTTAACATCAGAAAATTGGGAATATTATCTTCAAATTCATATCAAGGATTAAAACCCAGTGTTTAAACATCACCAATATAATTTCTATGAGGATTACATAGCAATTAAGTTGCATTCTTAGCAAGTAGAGATGAATTTATATTCGTTCTTTTTGTTTTCCATTCTGGGACCAACACATTGTATCATTTGGCATTATATAAATATAAAATATTGCATTTCTGCAAAGTTTTGTTTTGTTTTGTTTTGTTTTGTTTGCTATTATTTGTGTCTGTCCTTCTAGACATTTTTACATGTCATGTTATAAAAGTTATCTGTTAACAAAAATACAAGGTATGTTTGAAATGATAGTC
Organism: Aepyceros melampus; assembly: GCA_006408695.1. Lineage (NCBI taxonomy): Eukaryota > Metazoa > Chordata > Mammalia > Artiodactyla > Bovidae > Aepyceros > Aepyceros melampus. The sequence continues at coordinate 185,869 of SJXQ01013128.1, read as the reverse complement.
TTTGAACAGTTTTAAAAAATGGAAAATATTCATTTAACTTATACACAGTTTTTCTCCCTGTATGTACATGTTTGACATGAAATATTTCATACATTTGACACACTGCTGCTGCTAAGTCACTTCAGTCGTGTCCGACTCTGTGCAACCCCATAGATGGCAGCCCACCAGGCTCCCCCGACCCTGGGATTCTCCAGGCAAGAACACTGGAGTGGGTTGCCATTGCCTTCTCCAATGCATGAAAGTGACAAGTGAAAGTGAAGTCACTCAGTCGTGTCCGACTCTTAGCGACCCCATGGACTGCAACCCACCAGGCTCCTCTGTCCATGGGATTTTCCAGGCAAGAGTACAGGAGTGGGGTGCCATTGACAATGGTAAATCCTCAAGACATACTATGCCAGCCAGGGATCCAATATAGGTTTGATATCTTATTTATAAATCCAAAACACTAAAATTTATTGGAACAGTCCATAAAGCAAATAAATATTCATTAATTCACTACCTAAAGAGCCATTCATTTGAAAATCTTAGTCGTTATCTGTATTGTATTGCCAAGGTTGTATTGCCAAGGGTGTCCTTACAATGATATCGTTAGCTGTATTTTGGAAAGATGACCATTTAATATATGAACATACTTCCTTCTCTAAAAGTTAGGTGTACTCACAAAGTGCTAAGAAATAGAGTACTTTAAATTAAACGTAAGAAATAAGTATGTAAAATAGGCTGGATGGAAGAAATTCCTGTTATCAATTTTTCTGTGTTCACTGCGGCACTAAACAACTTAATAAATCAGTCCTGGATGGTACAGATCTAAAGCGGATATGTTCAGATTTTTTGATGCTCTCAGTCAAAACAGGGGAGTCTTGAGCTTGAAATAAATGCTTTTATTAAATATTTACTGAAGGTTTAGTATATGATTGGCATTATAGTTAGTGAGCAAAACCTGATATAGTCTTTTTCTTTTCCTGGAGCTATAGACTAACGAAGAAATAGATGTTTATGTTAAATATCACACAATTATTTCCATTAACTGATTCCTTTGACAAACACTTCACTGAATATTCAGTATTTGTCAGGCACAATCAAGGTGGTTCAGATGCAGTTGTGAAGCAACACAGACAAAAGTTTACCTGTGATCATGAAACTTACATTCTAGGTGTAATGTCCCAAGACTGAAATAAATGATATACATAAAATATGTGGTGATAAGGGATAAGAGAGTAAAGGAAGAGAGTGAAAGAGCCAGCTTAAAACTAAATATTACAAAAACTAAGATCATGGCATCTGGCCCCATTACTTCATGGTAAATAGATGTGGAAATGGTGGAATTAGTAAGAAATTTCCTCTTCTTGGGCTCTAAGATCACTGCGGATGGTGACTGCAGCCATAAAATCAGAAGATGTTTAGCAGGAAAGCTGTGAAGAAGGGGATCATAAAGGAGGTGGAGCAATGAAGAATTGATACTTTCCAACAATGGTGCTGGAGAAGACACCTGAGTCCCTTGGACAGCAAGGAAATCGAAATCAGTCGATCTTAAGGGAAATCAATGCTGAATATTCATTGAAAGGACTGATGATGAGGTTGAAACTTCAGTATTTTGGTCATCTGGTGTAAACAGCTGACTCATTGGAAAAGTCCCTGATGCTGGGAAAGATTGAGAGCAGAAGGAGAAGAGGGCGTCAGAGGATGAGATGGCTGGATGGCATCACCAATGCAATGGACATGAATTTGGACAAACTTCAGGAGATGGTGAGGGACAGAGAGGCCTGGCATGCTACAGTCCGTGGGATCACAAAGAGTCCTACACAACTGAGCCACCGAACAGCAACAGAAATAAGAAAAATAAAGGAGGGGAGAGGGATAAGAGGTGAAAAATGCCAACTCCAAGTGTAACCTACTTGTGATTTTCCCGGGAGACTCCCCTGAGCTAGAACTTATGTTCTAATTGTTTACATGAGTAATTGGGATCACCAGGCAAAGAAAGGAAGAGTCCTTTAGGCTAGGAGACTGCATGTGAAAATGTCATGCAGCAGAAGATACCACTGCTCAGAAGTAATATCCTTGTGCTTGGATCAGTTGAGTTCAGTTCAGTTCAATCGCTCAGTCGTGTCCGACTCTTTGTGACCCCATGAATCGCAGCACTCCAGGCATCCCTGTCCATCACCAACTCCCGGAGTTCACTCAGACTCACTTCCATTGAGTCAGTGATGCCATCCAGCCATCTCATCCTCAGTCATCCCCTTCTCCTCCTGCCCCCAATCCCTCCCAGCATCAAAGTCTTTTCCAATGAGTCAACTCTTCGCATGAGGTGGCCAAAGTACTGGAGTTTCAGCTTTAGCATCATTCCTTCCAAAGAAATCCCAGGGTTGATCTCCTTCAGAATGAACGGTGCTTGGATAAGGAATGATAATTTCATTGTCTAATTCTGATGTAAGCTTTTAAGAGTCAACCATAGTCTATGTTCATCAGACAGGTTTTATGACCCCCTTTCCATAACTGACATAAGTAACACAGTTGATGCTCTCTGTGTCTCAGTTCAGCTACTCTGTTGCAGTTACTCTTGTTTTCTATATCTTAAAGAGGCCAGGTGCTAGAGTTAAACTGGGTGTGAGATCTCTGTGTAATATTCATTAGCCATGTGTCTTGAACAAATGATTGAGTGTTTCAGAGGCTTATTTTGCTCACCTATGAAATGAAGGAAATAATGTTATTTATTTACACAGCATTGTGAGGTTAATATGCCAGTGTTGTGCAAGATGATGCATGTGGCACACTTCTGGGATCATCATCAAGCTTTCAGAGATTTGTGACTTTTAATGAAAATAATAATAGGGATAATCCCTTACTGCAATAGAATCACTGTGACATATGGACTTCAGGTGATCTAACTTTCATAAACAACATACATCCTCCGTCACTTTCCCTGAGTTACAGAGAGGGACTTGTGAGGTTTTATTGGCTTAGTACACAAAACACAAATCTTTCTGATAGATTATTACCTGGAATATTATCTCTTTCTTTTGTGTCGTTTCTTGACTCTAAAATATCTCCATTTCTTCCTGGGATAAAAGTTGTCCACTAATGAAAAAGTACTCTCTCATTTAACAGCACCTATGAGAACAAGGGAAGACTCCTTTAACTGCTTCCTAATTGCTATGTAGATAACTAAAGGCATTTTTTTCTTTATAACATTTTTTTGATAATTAAGACCCATTGTTAATAATAAAGAAACTTACATAACTAACTTTCACATTAATACTGTATTACTACATGATTGAAAATTAAAAACAATGTTCATTTTATAAAATTGAGCTATAATTATAGTTTCAAATGTAAGTTACCAAAAACACACACAAAAAAAACCAAAAGCCCCAAAACTTGTGGAATTGTTAGTTATTCTTAGGAACAAAATTTGTAATTTTTGTGATCATAGTGACACAGATTTTTACTGTTGAACTTGAATAAGTTAGCCATTTTAAATTTAAAGATGCATATAAATAAGCTATCCAAAGAAGTCCCATTATTTCAGTGAGAAATTAACAATGATATATATTATACACTATGATACTATTTCTCAAAAACATTTTTTGCTCTTCATGACATTCAGTTTTAACATTATCCACACACTGAATTCACATCTCTTTCCAGAATAAATGAGATTTTCATTTTAAATGGCTTGGGTATAAATGTAAGGTCAAGTCAGTGTGAAATCAATCTGAAGGAAAGCGGATCTATTACTGGAAAGTGGTGCTTGATATTTCTTATCCTCGATGATGGAACAGGTCTCCCTTGCTAGCTGAGAAATCTCTATCTAGTTACAATAGCACCTCTAATTTACTGTTTTTATTTTGAAGATAAACCAGATGTAAAATACACATAATTGGATTTAAATGATTGAAGACATTCTGCTCCTTCTGAGAAAATAACAATCTTAACAAAATAACACCTCTTCTTAAAACTGTGGCAAAAGATTGAACAAAACATTAATGTTCTTTCCAATTTTTTGAACACTTGATTATAAAGTAAGAAGACTTAAAAATATCACACATTGAAAGTATATATCTATATATATATACTAGTCCCCTTAAAATAGTTCATGTAAGGTGCGATATTATCTTTTCCCATGCTTTAACTTTACTTAAAACAAATATTGAATAAGTATTCACTCTCTTTATTAAAGTATAAGGTTATATTCAAGAGCTGGAAATCTGTCTTTTGTGAGAATTGTAATGTTTTGATTCAATCTAAAGATATTTAGAGCTCAAGTTCAATAGATATTGATGGAGTGAATTGAAAAAAGAAGGCTAATAAAGTGAGCTAGGAAGCTGGATGGTACTATTCTTAATAAAAATAATATATGACTGTAAGTAACAATAATAATGTTTTTGCAAGACTCAATCACATATGAGAAAAAAGTATTAAGATTTATTTATTACCAGAAATGTAATAAAACTGTATTAACTCAGTGTGATTACTACCAAAAATATGTTTAAGTTGTATTTGGAAATATTCTATAAATATAACCAAATTTTAATCTGAGAGTATATATACTAGAAGTAAATATACTGACAGTAAAGTTTACAATGGCTTTGCTTTTAAGGTGATAGACTGAGTGTATCTTGAATCTCTCCCCTCTGCTTACTTTGGATGGTAGCCCACAGATGAAAATAAGGAAGACAAATTGTCAGGGTCCAAAAGAGACATCTTTAACAGAAAAAAAAGGCAGTGAACACAAAACTCCAAAAAACACTTAAATTCAGTGGTAAACAGAACCTGAGTTAAATTAAAATTTTCTCAAATGCCTAAAATCTGGGGTCTTGGGACTGTGCAAAGCTTTGCAGGAGTGGAGAGCAAATATGCACAATCCACAGCCGGCTGGGAGGTTGTTTCTTATTCCCGGTTGTGAAACTGGATGCTACACACCTTATACTTCTATGACAGGGGACAAAAATAGAATCACTTGCCAAGCCGAAGTTATTGTAACAGTGTGACATTAGTGCCAGAATAGGAAACTAAAATGAGAAACAGAACAGAAAAACTGGAAGCAACAACCTCAACAATACACTCATATGTAACTAGATATATCATTAGGGACCACTGCTATTCAGCTGGGAAGTAATGTAATGACCCAGAGAAGTTATTGGAAGAGTAAGCTATCCACATTGAATTATCGTGAAAATGGATTACTACTTCACATTGTACACAATCAGCTATAGAGTTATTAAGGCCTTCAATATAAAAAAATACATAAAAATTTTTGAAAATAATATACAAATATCTTTACATCACAATATAGAAAATATTTTAAAATAAGAGACAAAAAGGACAAATCATACAGCAAAAGGTAAGCGAATTAAACTATATTATACTGAGAATTTTGTTCTTTAAAATATATCAAAACGTGTTTACTATTAGTATAACATATATGCACATTTTTAATAATACATAAAACCAAAGATTAGTTAGTATTCAGAATTATAATATCCCAAGAGTTCTTAAGGAAACAACTAAGAGTTCAATAAAATAAGAACAAGAAACAGAAACGAACAGACATGTCAGACAGATACAGCTATGAACAGCCATAGACAGATAAAGGGATGCTCAGAATCAGTGGGGATTATGGACATGCTAATTAATTCAAATAAGGTATTTCACATTCATCAGATTAATAAAATAGTAAAATGCTAAATGTTGGTAAAAGTGTGGAACATTTTCACTCATAGGAGGTTATAAGCAGTTTGCACAATTAGTTTTTTCTAGTAAAATATTCATCAGTTCAGTTCAGTTTAGTTCAGTTGCTCAGTAGTGTCTGACTCTGTGACCCCATGGACTGCAGCACAACAGGCTTCCCTGTTCATCACCAACTTCAGTAGCCTCCTCAAACTCATGTCCATCGTGTCGGTGATGCCATTCAGCCATGTCATCTTCCGTCATCCCCTTCTCCTTCTGCCTCCAATCTTTCCAGGCATCAGGGTCTTTTCCAATGACTCAGTTTTTTTTGCAGCAGATCAGCAAAGTATTGGAGTTTCATCATCAGCATCCGCTCTTTCAATTAATATTCAGGACTGATTTCCTTTAGGATGGACTGGTTAGGCTCCTTGCAGTCCAAGGGACTCTTAAGAGTCTTCTCCAACACTACAGTTCAAAAGCATCAATTCTTTGGCGCTTAGCTTTCTTTACAGTCCAACTCTCACATCCATTCATGACTACTGGAAAAACTATAGCTTTGACTAGACAGACCTTTGTTGACAAAGTAATGTCTCTATTTTTTAATATGCTGTCTAGGTTGGTTATAACTTTTCCTCCAAGGAGCAAGTGTCTTTTAATTTCAAGGCTGTAGTCACCATTTGCAGGGATTTTGGAGCCCCCAAAATATAGTCTCTTACTGTTTCCATTGTTTCCCCATGTATTTGCCATGAAGTGAAGAGATCAGATGCGGTGATCTTAGTTTCCTGAATGTTGAGTTTTTAGCCAACTTTTTCACTCTCCTCTTTCACTTTCATCAAGAGGCTGTTTAGTTCTTCTTCACTTTCTGCCATAAGGGTGGTGTCATCTGCATATCTGAGGATATTGATATTTCTCCTGGCAATCTTGATTCCAGCTTGTGCTTCACTGAGCCCGGCATTTCTCATCATGTACTCTGCATATAAGTTAATTAAGCAGGGTGACAATATACAGCCTTGACGTACTCCTTTCCTGATCTGGAAACAGTCTGTTGTTCCATGTCCATTGCCATGCATAAAATGTTTCCCCAGTTGCACTACCCAAGGAACCATAATGCACAGGCGCACTAGAATCGATGAATATGAATGTTCCTCAAATAGTGGTCCACAATCGGAAAAACAAGGGACAACCCAAACACTCATAGAGAGCAGAATGGATAGGCTCTATTAATTTAAAAAATAGGTTTGGCATATAGTGAAAATAAATAAATTAAGTTGCCTTCAGAAAGATGGCTCAATAGTATCACAGTGAAAAGAAGAATGTCACAGAATTCACAACCTATTTCCATCTCTCTATATTTTACAACAGGTCAAACAGGAAAATATTTCTTAGGGTCACATAAATATAAGAAGCCTATAAAAGCAAAGGACAGAAACTGAAACCTATAACATAAATAAAAGCAAAACAGATATTTGTTTATGATTATCTCTGTAGGAAGGTGACACTCAAGAGCATACATGAAGGAAAGTAAAACCTGAGTGAAATGTTAAGAGGTATGAGGGTAACAATTCTCTCCTTTGCCAGTTGTATTTCATGATCCATCAGTATGTGGGTTTCAGATCCTACTACACATTTTTGATATCTACAAAATTTTAGCTAATACAATTAATCTTTATATCCCTCCACAAATACTTAGAACACTTAAAAGACACATGCTTGCTCTGAGCGAAAGCCTAATTGATACTTAGTATAACTAATTTGAGAAAATTATTAAATTCTCTGTGTTCCCTTTTTAATAACACCATCCACTGGGGGTCATTTGTAGAAACATTATTGGAATACCTAATTCTGAGTTTGTAGAAACACCACACACTAATTAATAGCATATATAAAAATAAGTGCATGGGAATTTTATACATTCATATTAATGCGGTTTGGATAACATAGGTATTTAATTGATTGAAATTTTAAAAGTTCTACTTAATTTTCTCAAAATAAGACAAAGTAGGATGAATGATTGTTTAGCAGAAACACCAAAGACCATTTATTAAATAGCAATCTGATACAGAGAGAAATGAGAGAGAGAGAGCATGTGTGTGTGTCAGTAGTTCAGTCATGCCCAACTCTTTGTGACCCCATGGACTGCAGTCCACCAAGCTCCTCTGTCCATGAGATTTTCCAGGCAAGGATATTGGAGTAGGTTGCCATTTCCTTCTCCAAGGGATCTTCCCAACTCAGGGATCAAACCCAGGTCTCCTGCACTGCAGGCAAATTCTTTACCGACTGAGCTACAAGGGAAGCCTGAGAGAGAGAGAGGATATATAAAGAACGAATCAGAAATTCCTTCTTCAGTCTCTAAAGAAAAATAATTGACTATAATTCTACCATTGCCCAGGATAAAATGAAAAGATTTATTTTACCTAACTTTCAGTTTCAGATGATTTCATCTGGACTTTTAAAATTTTAAATTCCTTAATGAAAACAATTTCCGGTCTCCTTTTCTAAGACAATCTCCCTCCCCTAACACAAGTTTAGGCTCAAATTGCTTTCTCATATACTCCTGTGATCTTCAAGATGTATATGAATTTACATGCAAGGTGTATTCTAAACTAGATATTAAGACCTAATTGTGATTATGCAAACAATACATGTGTTATTCCTTCTCTTTATCACTGTGCCTATTTTTAAAAATAATTTCATCTAAACAGTTGACTGTAACAAATGACAAAGCAATCGGGTCCATAAAAACAGAGAAATACAATTTGTATATTCCTAAAACTTTTAGAAAAATATTAACATCTTTTTTGCTCACCATAAATATTTTTATGGACTGGCGATATGTCCATAAACCAAAGCTATGTATTTATTTCTTTTGGTAAGAATACTTAATGTGAGATCCATTCTCTTAACAAAGTTTTAAATGTACAATGGAATACTGTTAACATAATAGGCACATGATATCTTACAGCAAATCTCTAGAACCTACTCATCTTGCAAAATGAAACATTATACTCACTAAACAGCACCTCCCTGTTTCCCCCTCTCTCCAGCCTCTGGAATCTAACTTTCTAGTCTGTTTCTGTAAACTTGACTACTTCAAACATTCATGTAGGGAGAATCATACACTTCTTCTTTTATGACATGGGTTCTCTCTCATAGAATAATGTCCCCCCATTTACCCATGTTGTTTTATATATCATCCATGTTGTTTTATATTATTCAGCCTTTTTGCAAGATTGATTTTGTAGTGAAAGCATGTATACCACATTTTCTTTACCCATTCATGTCTCAAACATTTTAATTGTCTCTATATCTTAGCATTTCAATAAATTAAATATTACATATATATATAAAGTTTAAGGGCTAAAAATACAAATGAAATGAATTTGTTTTCTCTTCAAGGCACTTGAAATTAATTCAAATAAAACTTATTGTCAGAGATTCAACCATATGTTGAACATTGGGATTTTTGTGATGCATGTTCACAACATTTATGTTATTTTTAAGGAATTACAAAAGAAAGGAAGATGAGGGTCTAAAAATAAGCAAAATTCAAGAGAACTGGCCCTGAAAGTTAGAGAAATTGAAAGTAGGGTAAAAGAATGACCAAGAAGCAAATATATATACAGAAAAAGGCAAATTAAATGCAAATGTAACATAAAGTCTCAGGCTAGCTCCATTTATATTCACTGAAAATATGGCAAAATTGACTTTTGCAATTTGTTTTGATTTCTTAACTTCTGACATCTATGTGATCTTAGAGGAATCTGTGTATTTATTGCAATAATAAACATGCATAAATATGAGCAAAAACAACATAATAAGGTGGAAAAATCATAATCAGAGTAAGAGCAAGAATGGGACAAAGAACTTTGGTTATTTGGGACCCAGAGTAATTCCAGCTGTGTGGTACCCAAAGGATTAAATACATTATTAATTACTCATCTTCAAGTTTACACTTACATTATATGATAAAGTCATTTATTTGTTTAAAGCAATTTCTAATTTAATAGTCATAATTATGAATAGGTTTAAAAAGTGTGACATGATCACAAGTTCAGCAGAATGTGTGAAATAAAAACCTAGTGAAATATCTCATGCTCCCTACATTTTATGAATTGATATTAAAACCAACCCACTGTTTTCATGAAGACAAGTGAACATTATCATATGATATTCAAGACTGTAAACAATAGAACTCATTGCAGTTAATCCCAGTAGAAAAATAATTTACTGGAGAGTGTTAGGAAACCTTAAGAATCTTCATGCAGGCCACAAAGTTAACACTGTAGATGTTTACTTGATGACAATGGCAATGAGCTAGTACAATTTACACCACTGATCCTGATACTCCAAGTTAAATGTCACCATCACCTCCTTCTCACAAAACAGATTCTGCCTGACATCTGCTCTCTCACATTGCTCATTTCTCAGGTGAAGCTTCACAAGTGTGCATATGATGCATAGACTTAGGTCACACACCTGCATCCTAGTTTCTAAGGAGAAAGGAAAGCAAATGCCATTCTACCCAAGGGAAGCAGATTTCTAGTAAAATGGGAAAATTCCCCAAATAAGTGTATTCAAAAGATGTACAGAGGAAAAAAAAAAGATATATGATTGATCACTATTGTCTAGTCAGTGACTATTCAATTTCGTGCACACTGCTTTTACACACTTAATCTCCCTCCTCCCAAATAGCAAAACAATAAAGCCAACAGTGAAATTCTCACACCCTACAAAACACAATGCGTAAAGTAGTTTGGTATAGCGCCTGAAAACATGGAGTCGAAAATGAGATTGTCTTTAAAATATCAGAGATGTGTCTGAATAAATTGCTAACCCGCTGTACATCAGTTTCCTCACTGTAAAATTAAATGTTAACAATGACCCCTTGTGTGGGTCGGAGAAGGCAATGGCACCCTACTCCAGTACTCTTGCCTGGAAAATCCCATGGACGGAGGAGCCTGGTAGGCTGCAGTCCATGGGATTGCTAAGGGTCGGACACGACTGAGCAACTTCACTTTCCCTTTTCACTTTCGTGCATTGGAGAAGGAAATGGCAACCCACTCCAGTGTTCTTGCCTGGAGAATCCCAGGGACGGGGAAGCCTGGTGGGCTGCCCTCTATGGGGTTGCACAGAGTCGGACACGACTGAAGCGACTTAGAAGCAGCCGCAGCAGCTTGTGTGGGTTTCAGGATAGTTAAGTGGACCATTCTGTGTGAACATCACTTAGAACACATTGCAAAAGTGCTCAATGTACCCTAGGTCTTAGCGTCATCTTCCATCCACACACAGATATAGCCTCAACTCATAACCACAGGGAACACCTTTTTCAAGTGTTGTTAAACATAATGGTGCATGGCCCCACTTTCAATTTCGTATCTTATGTTAACACTAACTAAAAGCTATGCCAACCACCTGGTCCCCAGACATATATATTCTCATCATAGGAAAAAGAATGCTTTATATGGCTGATAATTCACCCCAACTTAACAAGGTTTTTAGCACAGCTAGTTTGGTTTCACTGACTTGACGGGCAAAGTTTGAGTAAGCTCTGGAAGATGGTGATGCACAGGGAAGCCTGGTGTGCTGCAGTCCATGGGGTCGCAAAGAGTCAGACAGGACTGAGCGACTGAAATGAACTGAACTGAACTGAGTTGGATTTCAGAGTTTAATAAATCATTTAATGATTTTCAAATAACAGTTGCCTTTGGATGAAAGGGTATATGGCACAATCAGTTTATTTTATCAGCCCCCTAAAGTTGCCTTATGTCTGCTCATAAAAAAATGAAGGCAATAATTAGAAGCAAAATGTTGAGTGATATGGAAAATATATGAACTAAATAGTAAAAAGATATTAATGACAGAGTTATGACAGAAATGGAAAGCAAATTAAGAAGAAGTGATCTATGGTAATTTTAAAAAATATCCTCCTCACTTCTATGTCCTGGGTGTGTGTGTGTGTGTCTGCGTGTGTGTGCTCAGTCATGTCTGACTTTTTGCAATGCTACTCTGTGTCAAATAGTTTCCAATTCTCTTCTAGTTCAAATGTTTGATACTGAACAGAATTTGTTAGAAATATAACTAAGGCTATCTCTCTTTTTAGAGCAAAGGTGATGTGATACTAAAGAATTGACTGCCGGGGAAGGGGAGAAGGGTGGCAGAGTCCCTACCGTTTTTCCTTCTGACCTTCTGAGCCACTTATGAATCTATTGCAAAAGTCCCCTTGTGCCTGACAGCAGAATTTTGTGCCAAGTTACCTGTATTTGTGACTTTTTCCTTCCAGGTCTTCTGGTCCTAGGAAAAATACTTGAAGCACCAGTGTGCGTGTTTGTATGTATGTATATTATTTTGTCCCACATATATTTATATATATTTATTTCTCTATGTGCTGAGAGTTAGAGTTAACAACCCTCTCGTAGCACTAGGTACATTAAGTCCCCAGATCTTAGGATTTATATATTCTTGTAGTATGGTATAGTGGCTAAACACATGGGGTTTATCATGGGATTGTTTAAAAAATATAACAGGCATTTGTTTAAGGAGGAATGTCAGTGGGGCGGAGGTGGAACATTGACCATGTGGGCTGCTGACAAGTGTTGAGTATTGCTGGCTACTCTAGAATTATAACCTGATGAATGAATATCAATCTGTGAAAGGCATTTTAGCTCACTTGGCCAATTAGTTTTCTACATTTGGGTTTATATTTTCATCAAGGGTTTAGGAGCAAGCCAAGATGTATTCCTGAAGGGAAAAAGTTAATTTCTGAAAGAGAAAGTGCTCCAAAACCTTAGAACCATCAGATCTGATTCTCCTATAGGGGATTTCCACAATCACTATATATTCTGCTGATATCATAGCAGAGTTTGTTTTTTTTTTCCACTGCTAGATACAAGTCATAAGAGCCATCAGGAATATCCTCTTCCACCTTATCCAACAGAGACGAGAAAATCTACGCTGTTATTAGAACCCTGCAATTGCATTGGTATTATTATTTTTTCTTATTTAGGAAGTGAGAGTGGCTGCTATTTTTCATTCCCTAGGTCCTAGCAGGATACCTCATCAGTATAGCGGATCAGTATACTGAAATTGTAGGTTTTCCTCGTGGCTTAGGTGGTAAAGAATCTTCCTGCAATGCAGGAGACCCAGGTTTGATCCTTGGGCCAGGGAGATCTCCTGGAGAAGGGGATGGCAACCCACTCCAGTATTCCTGCCTGGAGAATTCCATGGACAGAGAAACCTGATGGGGTCACAAAGAGTCAGATGTCACTGAGCGACTAACACTTTCATGGTGGATCTCGGTAATGGTGATATGACCAAAGAACTTCTGGTAGCACAGACCTAGGTTTCTACTAATATTTTATTGCAAGAATGCTCAGATGGGCTGCTCTCCCTGCTCTATAAAATGTCACTTATTTGTGACAGAAAAAAAGAAAGAAAAGCAAAATCCAGATCAATGACCAACTATGGGTCTGTGATACTGACTTCAGTAAGGGGACCAAACACAGGGAGAGCAACTGAAGTCTCCACATGCAAAGGTTACAATAATGCACTCGTATTCTCCAAAGTATGTGTGTGCTCTCCAGGACAGGTAAGTGGCAAAGTAAACATGTCATTGATGGTCAATGAGATAATTCTGATTCACTCAGAAAAAATGCAGCCATACCTCACTTTGTGCTGTAGATAATTACTTTTTTTTTTTTTTTTTAACAAATTGAAGGTCTGTGGCAACCCTGGGTGGAGCAAGCCTACTGGAGCTCATGTTTCCAATGGCATTTGCGCATTGAGTCTCTGTGTCTCTTTTTGGTAAGCCTTGTAATATTTTAAAGTTTTTCATTATTATTATATTTGCTATGGTGATCTGTTAGAGAAGGCAATGGCACCTCACTCCAGTACTGTTGCCTAGAAAATCCCATGGACGGAGGAGCCTGGTGGACTGCAATCCATGGGATCGCAGGGAGTTGGACACGACTGAGTGACTTCACTTTCACTTTTCACTTTCATGCACTGGAGAAGGAAATGGCAACCCACTCCAGTGTTCTTGCCTGGAGAATCCCAGGGACGGCAGAGCCTGGTGGGCTGCCATCTATGGGGTCGCACAGAGTCGGTCACGACTGAAGCAACTTAGCAGCATGGTGATCTGTGATCAGTGATCTTTGATATTACTAGTGCTGCTTACTGAAGGCTCACCTGATGGTTACATTTCTTAGTAATAAAATATTTTAATTATAAAGTATATAGTTTTTGAGATGCAATACTATTGCACACTTAATAGACTATGGTATAATGTAAACATAGCTTTTATTCACACTAAGAAACCAAAGAATTTGGGTGACTCAATTTACTGTGATATTTGTGGTCTGGAATTGGACCTATAATATCTCCTATGTATTCCTCTAGTGGAAATTTTTAATATGGTGAAGAATAAAACACTACTAGTTTTCAATGGCATTTACTATCATAATAAAATAACCTCTACAAGTGAAAATGCTAACCAAAGTACTCTGAAAGTGGCTCACTAAATCTATTACAACTCTAGATTCCAAAGCTGGCAAATAACTTGCAGGATAGATTCACAGACCCCTTGGGCCTGTTGATTGACCCCATGAATACAAGCAAATTGAAGACTGCAATTCAGTTTTATTGCTATTATCTAAGTGAGTTTTATATGCATATTATAAATAGGAAGTTATTTCTCTTTTCTCTTATTTTGAAAAACCCATCATTTTGCTATTAGCTTCACTGAATTAAGTTAAGGCAATGTACCATTCCAGAATTGTGTATCGAATGGCAATCAGATATTTCACATTGAATGATTTGAAGTTATCCTATTTTCTCTGTTTGACTCCCCACCTTACAAATGACAAGGAAACTGAACACTAGTAACTTTAATAAATATAATCAGGGTTAATGGATGATATTTGAAAAGTTTTCAAAATTAAAGATGTATTTTTCTTTTATATATATATATATTATACTATGCATATCAGTTTCTATTACCTACAGTCAGTTCAAATATCATTCCTAGAATATCTGGAAATAAATGTTTGCTATCTTATCATTCTCTATGACTTTCTTATATTTCATGGCTCTTTATATTAATGCCTCTTATATTTCAATATTGTTCCTGGAACTCCAGTAATTACAACTAGAATACAGCCTTGAGAAAATAAGGAAATCTTGTATAACGATGGATTGATTCCATTTGAGATGTCCCAGAAGTCACTGTATTTCTCCTTGTACCATCTAGAACTTAATTAGTAGCTAAAAAGAATTTGTTCTCAGCTAAAAGTTTGCATTCTTTGGGATACAGATAGTGGTTTCTGCCATCTATTGTGTAATTGGGTTACTTCTCTTCTAGTTTTCACCATTTTGCATTTTTCCTTTCTAGGAGAGTTTTTCCATTTCACTTTCCAACATTGCTATTGTTACTTTAATTCCATTCTTATATCTTTTCCTCTAAGCATTCTTTGTGATTTTTTCCTGAATTTTTAATTTTTATAAACAAAATATTCTTGTTTAATGGATCCAGTATTCTGCTATTCAGAATCATTTTATAAATCTAAGAAAGCTTTCTTCTAATCACTTTGTTATTTTTTTTTTTGCTTTTTTTTTTTCTACGTACTGTTGTGTATTCTTGTTTTTTGACTTTTCAGGTGGAAAAAAAAAAAGTTTTCTTTGGATGTCCACAACATTTAAGTGGAAGAAATGTGAAAGTAAAATAAAATTACATTTGCACAGGTGGGCCTTATTGACAAGTGAGCTAAACCTAAGAGAATCACTGGAAATGCTACCTTGGTTGGTAGGGGAGAGGGGCAGGTGGTCATTAACTGATAAAGTGAGATTATTTATTTTTTTCTGTTATTCCAAGGAGAAACCTTTCAATCAATTTTTGTTCAGGGTGGCCAAGTAAAAGTAGGAAGATGGAATTTCATTGTTTCATTGTGTAGATTTTTAATTAATATTTCAATAATTACTATAATATCATATCCTTCAGATCTTTCTACTGCCGTAAACTTGGAAAGTGATATCTTGAATTTCCTATCCGAGTAAAAGTAAGGAAGTCATATGGCCTTTGTGAAACCAAAAAAAAATGATCCTAAGGTCTCAAGTTTCCCTTTACATTCATTTAAATAATCTTTACTTAGTCCCACCTACATTCAGTTTCAGGGTACTGAGGGCTTCCGATACCCAACACTGTTCTGGATAACAGAGCTCAAATGGACCACTTGAAAACATACAGTATGAGAAATAGCAAAACAGACATAGATGTATAGAACAGTCTTTTGAACTCTGTGGGAGAGGGAGAGGGTGGGATGATTTGTGAGAATGGCATTGAAACATGTATAATATCATATATGAAATGAATCACCAGTCCAGGTTTGATGCATGATACAGGATGCTTGGGGCTGATGCACTGGGACGATCCAGAGGGATGGTATGGGGAGGGAGGAGGGAGGGGTGTTCAGGATGGGGAACACGTGTATACCCGTGGCAAATTCATGTTCATGTATGGCAAAACCAATACAATATTTTAACAAGTGAGGCGGGGAAAACTGGTCAACCACTTGTAAAAGAATGAAACTAGATCACTTTCTAACACCATACACAAAAATAAACTCAAAATGGATTAAAGATCTAAATGTAAGACCAGAAACTATAAAACTCCTAGAAGAGAACACAGGCAAAACACTTTCCGACATACATCACAGCAGGATCCTCTATGACCCACCTCCCAGAATACTGGAAATAAAAGCAAAAAGAAACTAATGGGACCTAATTAAACTTTAAAGCTTCTGCACAACAAAGGAAACTATAAGCAAGGTGAAAAGACAGCCTTCTGAATGGGAGAAAATAATAGCAAATGAAGCAACTGACAAACAACTCATCTCAAAAATATACAAGCAACTCCTACAGCTCAATTCCAGAAAAATAAACAACCCAATAAAAAAATGGGCCAAGGAACTAAATAGACATTTCTCCAAAGAAGACATACGGATGGCTAACAAACACATGAAAAGATGCTCAACATCACTCATTATCAGAGAAATGCAAATCAAAACTACAATGAGGTACCATTTCACACCAGTCAGAATGGCTGCGATCCAAAAGTCTACAAACAATAAATGCTAGAGAGGGTGTGGAGAAAAGGGAACACTCTTACACTGTTGGTGGGAATGAAAACTAGTACAGCCATTATGGAGAACAGTGTGAAGATTCCTTTAAAAAAACTGGAAATAGAACTGCCTTATGACCCAGCAATCCCACTGCTGGGCATACACACTGAGGAAACAAGAATTGAAAGAGACACGTGTACCCCAATGTTCATCACAGCACTGTTTCTAATAGCCAGGACATGGAAGCAACCTAGATGTGCATCAGCAGATGAATGGCTAAGAAAGCTGTGGTACATATACACAATGGAGTATTACTCAGCCATTAAAAAGAATACATTTGAATCAGTTCTAATGAGGTGGATGAAGCTGGAGCCGATTATACAGAGTGAAGTAAGCCAGAAAGAAAAACACCAATACAGTATACAGACGCATATATATGGAATTTAGAAAGATGGTAACGATAACCCTGTTTACAAGACAGCAAAAGAGACACAGATGTATAGAACAGTCTTTTGGACTCTGGGAGAGGGAGAGGGTGGAATGATTTGGGGAAATGGCATTGAAACATGTATAATATCATATATGAAACTAATCACAAGTCTAGGTTCGATGCATGATACAGGATGCTTGGGGCTGGTGCACTGTTATGACCCAGAGGGGTAGTATGGGGAGGGAGGTGAGAGGGGGTGTTCAGGATGGGGAACACGTGTATACTTGTGGCGGATTCATGTTGATGTATGGCAAAACCAATACAATATTGTAAAATAATTAACCTCCAATTAAATACATTTATTTAAAAATAAAATAAATTTATAATACAAAATAAAAAGAGAAAAAAAAAACATACTGTGAAAAAGAACATGGGCTTTGAAGAGAGAGGGCGTGAGCTTTCATGATGTTACACTTGCTCAGTCTTTCTTGTTTCTCACAAAATTGACAGTGTTATGGAGTATCTGCCAGATATCCTGTAGAGTATTATTCAAACAAGAATTTTCTAACACTGTTCTGAAATTTTTAATTTGATTTATCACTTTTAATAAATGTTTACCCAAATATTTTAAACTTAAGTTGATATTGATAACCTTCTTTATAAAAGTAAAGGTTTATTGCATTCTTTGTTTCTTACTTTACTGAAATTTGTTTTCATTCCTCCTGAGATGTGTAATCCAAAACTATTAAGCTTAAAAAAGAACTTGAATTTATTCTATTATTCTATCTTGTATACAATAATATATTGAGGAAATAGGCACACTCCTGATTATTAACTCAGTAAATGCTCATAACCAATCACTTAAAAATTACAGAGTAGCAAGAATATTAAAATAATGAGATATTCTCTAATTGCATCATCCAGAATTACATATATGTTCAAAACAAACATATATGTATGTATGTAGTATGCTGCTGCTAAGTTACTTCAGTCATGTCCGACTCTGTGTGACCCCATAGGTGGCAGCCCACCAGGCTCCCCCGTCTCTGGAATCTTCAGGCAAGAACACTGGAGTGGGTTGTCATTTCCTTCTCCAATGCATGAAAGTGAAAAGTGAAAGGGAAGTCGTTCAGTTGTGTCAGACTCTTAGCGACCCCATGGACAGCAGCCCACCAGGCTCCTCTGTCTATGGGATTTGCCAGGCAAATAGATAGACCCATATTGACATACATGTCTGAGTGTATGCCTGTGTACTTACATTTAGAATATATGTATAAGTATATAATAATACACAAATACACTCACTTAAAATTGAATTTATGAAAGAGTATTATATAAATATATCTATTTCTACAAAGGATTAAAGCCTAAAAATAATTATAAAGGTCATAAAAAAGGTTTTTTCAAAGTAATACAAAAATAAGAACAACAAAATCAACAAATTTTTGTCCTAGGTCATGTTCTAAGTTCTTTACAAATGAAATTACATTCACTAATGCTTAATATTATATGTGATAAATATTACATTAAAGGAAAATATAAACTACTTAACAGCTAATTATATTGAGAGATATATGCATGTAAGCATTTTAAAAATACCAAAACATCTAATTTCACAGTTAGTAACTATGAATATAGTTCTCAACAGAGAATGATGAAAAAAGGAAACAGTCAAATTGGATAACTGAGAGTGTGCTTCAGTTGAGCTCCGTTCAGTTGCTCATTCGTGTCCGACTCTTTGGAAGCCCATGGACCACAGCACGCCAGGCCTCCCCATCCATCACAAACTACTGGAGTTTACTCAAACTCATGTCCATTGAGTCGCTAAGGCCATCCAACCATTTCATCCTGTGTTGTCCCCTTCTCCTCCTGCTTTCAATCTTTCCTAGCAGGAGGGTCTTTGCAAATGAGCCAGTTCTCAACATCCGGTGCCCAAAGTATTGGAGTTTAAGCTTCAGCATCAGTCTTTCCATTGAGTATTCAGGACTGTTTTCCTATAGGATGGACTGGTTGGATCTCCTTGCAGTCCAGGGACTCTCAAGAGTCTTCAACACCACAGTTCAAAAGTATCAATCTTCAGCACTCAGCTTTCTTTATATTCCAATTCTCACATCCATACATGACTACTGGAAAAACCACGGCTTTGACTAGACAGATCTTCGTTAGCACAGTCATGTTTCTGCTTTCTAATATGCTGCCTAGGTTGGTCATAGCTTGTCTTTCCAGTAGCAAGTGTATTTTATTTTCATGGCTGCAGTCACAATCTGCAGTGATTTTGGAGCCCAAAAAGATAAAGTCTGTCTCTGTTTCCATTGTTTCCCCATCTATTTCCCATGAAGTGATGGGGCCACATGCCATGATCCTAGTTTTCTGAATGGTGAGTTTTAAGCCAACTTTTTCACTCTCCTCTTTCATATTTATTCACAGGCTCTTTACTTCTTCTTCATTTTTTGCCATAATGGTGGTGTAATCTGCATGTCTGAGGATATTGATATTTCTCCTGGAAATCTTGATTCCACTTGTGCTGCATCCAGCCAAGCGTTTCTCATGATGTACTCTGCATATAAGTTAAATAAGCAGGATGATGATACAAAGCCTAGACCTCCTTTCCCTATTTGGAACCAGTCTGTTGTTCCTTGTCCAGTTCTAACCATTGCTTCCTGACCTGCATACAGATATTTCAAGAGGCAGGTCAGTTGGTCTGGTATTCCCATCTCTTTCAGAATTTTCCACCGTTTATTGTGATCCACACAGTCAAAGGTTTTGGCATAGTCAATAAAGCAGAAGTAGATATTTTTCTGGAATTCTCCTGCTTATTCAAAAGAGATCCAAATGATGTTGGCAAATTGATCTCTGATTCCTCTGCCTTTTATAAATCCAACTTGAACATTTGGAAGTTCGTGGTTCATGCACTGGTGAAGCCTGGCTTGAAGAATTTTGAGCATTACTTTACTAGTGTGTGAGATGACTGCAACTGTGCAATAGTTTGAGCATTCTTTTGCATTGCCTTTCTTTGGGATTGGAATGAAAACTGACTTTTACAGTCCTATGGCCACTGCTGAGTTTTCCAAATTTGCTGCCATATTGACTGTAGCATTTCACAGTATCATCTTTTTGGATTTGAAATAGCTCAACTGGAATTCCATAAACTACTAGTTTTATTCACAGTGATGCTTCCTAAGGCCCACTTGACTTCATATTCAGGATGTCTGGCTCTAGGTGAGTGATCACACCATGTTCATTATCTGGGTCATGAAGATAGTTTTTGTATAGCTATTTTGTGTATTCTTGCCACCTCTTAATATCTTTTGTTTCTCTTAGGTCCATAACATTTCTGTCATTTATTGTGCCCTTATTTGCATGATATATTCCCTTGGTATCTCTAATTTTCTTGAAGAGATCTGTAGTCTTTCTCATTCTATTGCTTTCCTTTATTTCTTTACACTGATCATTGAGGAAGGCTTTCTTATCTCTCCTTGCTATTCCTTGGAACTCTCCATTTAAATGGGTATATCTTTCCTTTTCTCTTTTGTTTTTGCTTCTTGCTTCTCTTCTTTTCGCAGCTATTTGTAAGGCCTCTTCAGACAACCATTTTGCCTTTTTGCATTTCTTTTTCATTGGGATGATCTTGATCCCTGATTCCTGTACAATGTCATGAACAACATCTTTAGATCTTCAGGCACTCTACCAGATCTAGCCACTTGAATCTATTTATCACTTCCACTGTATAATTGTAAGGGATGTGCTATAGGTCATATCTGAATGGTCTAGTGGTTTTCCCTACTTTCTTCAATTTAAGTCTGAATTTGGCAATAAGGAGCTCATGATCTGAGCCACAGTCAGCTCCTGGTCTTGTTTTTGCTGACTGTATAGAGCTTCTCCATTTTTGGCTGCAAAGAATATAATCAATCTCATTTTGGAATTGACCTTCTGGTGATGTTCATGTGTACAGTCTTCTCTTGTGTTGTTGGAAAAGGGTATTTGTTATGACCAGTGCATTCTCTTGGCAAAACTCTATTAACCTTTGCCTTGCTTCATTCTGTACTCCAAGGCCAAATTTGTCTGTTACTCCAGGTGTTTCTTGACTTCCTACTTTTGCATTCCAGTCCTCTATAATGAAGGACATCTTTTTTGGGTGTTAGTTCTAAAAGGTCTTGTAGGTCTTCACAGAACTGTTCAGCTTCAACTTCTTCAATATTACTGGTTGGGGCATAGACTTGGATTGCTGTGATATTAAAAGGTATGTCTTGCAAAGGAACAGAGATCATTCTGTCATTTTTGAGATTATATCCAAGTATTGTATTTCAGACACTTTTGTTGACTATGAAGGCTACTCCATTTCTTTCTTTCTTTCTTTTCCATTTCTTCTAAGGGATTCTTTCCCACAGTAGTGGATATAATGGTCATCTGAGGTAATTTCACCCATTCCAGTCCATTTTAGTTTGCTAATTTCTAAAATGGAGATGTTCACTCTTGCTGTCTCCTGTTTGACTATTTCCTATTTGCCTTGATTCATGTACCTGACATTCCAGGTTCCTATGCAATACTGTTGAACTATGGACTGAGGTTCATGACAATAAACAGGAGACAGGGATCAAGACCATCCCCATGGAAAAGAAATGTAAAAAAAGCAAAATGGCTGTCTGGGGAGGCCTTACAAATAGCTGTGAAAAGAAGAGAAGTGAAAAGCAAAGGAGAAAAGGAAAGATAAAAGCATCTGAATGCAGAGTTCCAAAGAATAGTAAGAAGAGATAAGAAAGCCTTCCTCAGCAATCAATGAAAAGAAATAGAGGAAAACAACAGAATGGGAAAGACTAGAGATCTCTTCAAGAAAATCAGAGATATCAAGGGAACATTTCATAGAAACATGGGCTTGATAAAGGGCAGAAAAGGTATGGACCTAACAGAAGCAGAAGATATTACAAAGAGGTGGCAAGAATACACAGAAGAAACGTACAAAAATTATCTTCATGACCCAGATAATCACAATGGTGTGATCATTCATCTAGAGCCAGACATCCTGGAGTGTAAAGTCAAGTGAGCCTTAGAAAGCATCACTAAAAACAAAGCTAATGGAGGTGATGGAATTCCAGTTGAGCTGTTTCAAATCCTGAAAGATGATGCTGTGAAAGTGCTGCACTCAATATGCCAGCACATTTGGAAAACTCAGAAGTGGCCACAGGACTGGAAAAGGTCAGTATTCATTCCAATCCCAAAGAAAGGCATTGCCAAAGAATGCTCAGACTACTGCAGAATTGCACTCATCTCACATGCTAGTAAAGCAATGCTCAAAATTCTCCAAACCAGGCTTTAGCAATATGTGAACCATGAACTTCCAGATGTTCAAGCTGGTTGCCAAAAAGGCAGAGGAACCAGAGATCAAATTGCCAACATCTGCTGGATCATCGAAAAAGCAAGAGAATTCCAGAAAAAAAATATCTATATTTCTTTTATTGGCTCTGCCAGCCTTTGACTGTGTGGATTACAATAAAGTGTGGAAAAGTCTTCAAGAGATGGAAATACCAGACCATCTGACCTGCCTCTTGAGAAATCTATGTGCAAGTCAGGAAGCAACAGTTAGAACTGGAAATGGAAAAACAGACTGGTTTCAAATAGGAAAAGGGGTACTTCATGGCTGTATATTGTCACCCTGCTTATTTAACTT
>SJXQ01013128.1:43252-162779 GCA_006408695.1 Aepyceros melampus | reverse complement strand
AAAAGCAGAGACATTACTTTGCCGACTAAAGTCCATCTAGTCAAGGCTATGGTTTTCCCAGTGGTCATGTATGGATGTGAGAGTTGGACTGTGAAGAAAGCTGAGCACCAAAGAATTGATGCTCTTGAACTGTGGTGTTGGAGAAGACTCTTGAGAGTCCCTTGGACTGCAAGGAGATCCAACCAGTCCATTCTGAAGGAGATCAACCCTGGGATTTCTTTGGAAGGAATGATGCTAAAGCTGAAGCTCCAGTACTTTGGCCACCTCATGCAATGAGTTGACTCATTGGAAAAGACTCTGATGCTGGGAGGGATTGGGGGCAGGAGGAGAAGGGGACGACAGAGGATGAGATGGCTGGATGAATCACTGACTCAATGGATGTGAGTCTGAGTGAACTCCGGGAGATGGTGATTGACAGGGAGGCCTGGAGTGCTGTGGTTTGTGGGATCACAAAGAGTCGGACACGACTGAGCAACTGAAATGAACTGATGCAATACTGCTCTTTACAGCATCAATCTTTACTTCTGTTACCAGTCACATCCATAATTGTCTGTTATTTCTGCTTTGGCTATGTCAATTCATTTTTTCTGGAGTTATTTCTCCACTGATATCCAGTAGCATATTGGGAACCTATCAACCTGGGGTGTCTACCTTTCAATGTCCTAACTTTTTGCCTTTTCATACTGTTCATGGGGTTTTCAAGGCAAGAATACTGAAGTGTCTTGAATGGCCCTATATGGCATGGCTCATAGTTTCATTGAGTTAGACAAGGCTGCGTCCATATAATCAGATTGGTTACTTTTCTGTGATTGTGGTTTTCAGTCTATCTGCCCTCTAATGGAGATGGGTAAGGGGCTCATGGAAGCTTCTTGATGGAAGAGACTGACTAAAGGTGATAGCATATTGGGAACCTATCAACCTGGGGTGTCTACCTTTCAATGTCCTAACTTTTTGCCTTTTCATACTGTTCATGGGGTTTTCAAGGCAAGAATACTGAAGTGTCTTGAATGGCCCTATATGGCATGGCTCATAGTTTCATTGAGTTAGACAAGGCTGCGTCCATATAATCAGATTGGTTACTTTTCTGTGATTGTGGTTTTCAGTCTATCTGCCCTCTAATGGAGATGGGTAAGGGGCTCATGGAAGCTTCTTGATGGAAGAGACTGACTAAAGGTGAAACTGGGTCTTGTTCTGATGGGCAGGGCCATGCTAAGTAAATCTTTAATCCAAATTTCTATTGGTGGGTGGAGCTGTGTTCCCCCCCTGTTATTTACCTGCAGCCAAACAATGAGGTGAGGTGAAGTCGCTCAGTCGTGTCCGACTCTTTGCGACCCCATGGACTGTAACCTGCTAGGCTTCTCAGTCCATGGGATTCTCCAGGCAAGAATACTGGAGTGGGTTGCCATTTCCTTCTCCAGAGGATCTTCCCAACCCAAGGATCGAACCCGGGTCTCCCACATTGGAGGCAAACACTTTAACCTCTGAGCCACTAGGGAAGCTGCAGCCCAATAGTGGAGGCAATAAAGAGAGTGCGCTTAGAGATATATCAGTTCAGTTCAGTTCAGTTCAGTTGCTAAGTCGTATCCTACTCTTTGCGACCCCATGAATTGCAGCATGCCAGGCCTCCCGTCCATCATCAACTCCTGGAGTTCACTGAGAATCACATCCATCGAATCAGTGATGCCATCCAGCCATCTCATCCTCGGTCGTCCCCTTCTCCTCCTGCCCCCAACCCCTCCCAGCATCAGGGTCTTTTCCAATGAGTCAACTCTTCACATGAGGTGGCCAAAGTACTGGAGCTTCAGCTTTAGCATCATTCCTTCCAAAGAAATCCCAGGGTTGATCTCCCTCAGAATGGACTGGTTGGATCTCCTTGCAGTCCAA
This sequence comes from Aepyceros melampus, assembly GCA_006408695.1. Lineage (NCBI taxonomy): Eukaryota > Metazoa > Chordata > Mammalia > Artiodactyla > Bovidae > Aepyceros > Aepyceros melampus. The sequence continues at coordinate 160,895 of SJXQ01013128.1, read as the reverse complement.
GGGACTCTCAAGAGTCTTCTCCAACACCACAGTTCAAGAGCATCAATTCTTCGGTGCTCAGCTTTCTTCACAGTCCAACTCTCACATCCATACATGACCACAGGAAAAACCATAGCCTTGATTAGACGGACCTTAGTCAGCAAAGTAATGTCTCCGCTTTTCAATATGCTCTCTAGGTTGGTGATAACTTTTCTTCCAAGGAGTAAGCGTCTTTTAATTTCATGGCTGCAGTCACCATCTCCAGTGATTTAGGAGCCCCCAAAAATGAAGTTTGACACCACTTCCACTGTTTCCCCATCTATTTGACATGAAGTGATGGGACCAGATGCCATGATCTTCATTTTCTGAATGTTGAGCTTGAAGCCAACGTTTTCACTCTCCTCTTTCACTTTCATCAAGAGGCTTTTTAGTTCCTCTTCTCTTTCTGCTGTAAAGTTGTGTCATCTGCATATCTGAGGTTACTGATATTTCTCCCAGCAATCTTGATTCCAGCTAGTGCTTCTTCCAGCCTAGCGTTTCTCATGAGGTACTCTGCATATAAATTAAATAAGCAGAGTGACAATATACAGCCTTGACGTACTCCTTTTCCTACTTGAAACCAGTCTGTTGTTCCATATCCAGTTCTAACTGTTGCTTCCTCACCTGCATACACATTTCTCAAGAGGCAGGTCAGGTGGTCTGATATTCCCATCTCTTTCAGAATTTTCAGCAGTTTATTGTGATCCACACAGCCAAAAGCTTTGGCATAGTCAATTAAAAAAAAAAAAAGATGTTTTTCTGGAACTCTCTTGCTTTTTTGATGATCCAGCAGATGTTGGCAATTTGATCTCTGGTTCCTCTGCCTTTTCGAAAACCAGTTTGAACATCAGAAAACTCACGGTTCACATATTGCTGAAGCCTGGTTTGGAGAATTTTGAGCATTGCTTTACTAGCATGTGAGATGAGTGCAATTCTGCAATAGTCTGAGCATTCTTTGGCAATGCCTTTCTTTGGGATTGGAATGAATACTGACCTTTTCCAGTCCTGTGGCCACTTCTGAGTTTTCCAAATTTGCTGGCATATTGAGTGCAGCACTTTCACAGCATCATCTTTCAGGATTTGAAATAGCTCAACTGGAATTCCATCACCTCCACTAGCTTTGTTCGTAGTGATGCTTTCTAAGCCCCACTTGACTTCACATTCCAGGATGTCTGGCTCTAGATGAGTGTTCACACCATCGTGATGATCTGGGTGGTGAAGATCATTTTTGGACAGTTCTTCTGTGTACGCTTGCCACCTCTTCTTAATGTCTTCTCCTTCTGTTAGTTCCATAGCATTTCTGACCTTTATCGAGCCCATCTTTGCATGAAATGTTCCCTTGGCATCTCTAATTTTCTTGAAGAGATCTCTAGTCTTTCCCATTCTGTTCTTTTCCTCTATTTCTATTCATTGATTGCTGAAGAAGGCTTTCTTATCTCTTCTTGCTCTTCTTTGGAACTCTGCATTCAGATGCTTATATCTTTCCTTTTCTCCTTTGATTTTCACTTCTCTTTTTTCACACCTATTTGTAAGGCCTCCCCAGACAGCCATTTTGCTTTTTTGCATTTGTTTTCCATGGGGATGGTCTTGATCCCAGTCTCCTTAATATAGTTAATACTAAAAATGATTCAGTGGGTAAAGTATCCACCGGCTGTTACTGGAGACACATGAGAGAGAGCTTTGAATCCTGGGTCAAGAAGATCCCCTGGAGAAATATTCATTTCTCTAGTATTCTTGCCTGGAGAATCCTCATGCACAGAAGATCCTGGCATGATACAATCCATAGAGATCCAAAGAGCTGAATATGTCTGAAGTGACTGAGCATGCAGCATGCACATGATTCTTAATGCAGAAAAGATATTCTTTAAAAATTTAGATTGTGATTAACTACTGTTGTGAATTAACAAAATAATAAATTTAGAGAGGTAATGATTATACTGAATCAATAAATAAAATTCTCAAGTGTTTTCTTTGGTATGGAAGTTGAAGATCAGGTAAAAGGTAATAATACAACATCTGGTTTTCACACATTAGTAGAGAAATTCATGTTTCATTTTGAGAAGAGCAAAAGGGAAATTAATTTTAAAAATGAAGTTGAACTCCTATATTAATAAAGGAATAATGTGAATAAATAGCAACTTGATAAAATTAGAAGAAAAAAATATTGAAATAGACTTAGAAAAGAAGAAACAGAGGAAAACAGTAGAATGGGAAATACCAGAGATCTCTTTAAGAAAATTAGAGATACCAAGGGAACATTTCATGCAAAGATGGGCTCGATAAAGGACAGAAATAGTATGGACCTAACAGAAGCAGAAGTTATCATTTTGAGAAGAGCAAAAGGGAAATTAATTTTAAAAATGAAGTTGAACTCCTATATTAATAAAGGAATAATGTGAATAAATAGCAACTTGATAAAATTAGAAGAAAAAAATATTGAAATAGACTTAGAAAAGAAGAAACAGAGGAAAACAGTAGAATGGGAAATACCAGAGATCTCTTTAAGAAAATTAGAGATACCAAGGGAACATTTCATGCAAAGATGGGCTCGATAAAGGACAGAAATAGTATGGACCTAACAGAAGCAGAAGTTATTAAGAAGAGGTGGCAAGAATACACAGAACTATATAAAAAAGATCTTCATGACCCAAATAACCAAGATGGAGTGATCACTGACCTAGACTCAGACATCCTGAATGTGAAATCAAGTGAGCCTTAGAAAGCACACTACGAATAAAGCTAATGGAGGTGATGCAATTCCACTTGATCTATTTCAGATCCTAAAAAAATGATGCTGTGAAAGTGCTGCACTCTATATGCCAGCAAATTTGGAAAACTCAGCAGTGGCCACAGGACTGGAAAAGGTCAGTTTTCATTCCAGTCCCAAAGAAAGGCAATGCCAAAGAATGCTCAAACTACCACACAATTGCACTCATCTCCATGCTAGTAAATTAATGCTCAAAATTCTTCAAGCCAAGCTTCAACAGTATGCAAACTGTGAACATCCAGATGTTCAAGCTGGATTTATAAAAGTCAGAGGAACCAGAGATCATTTTGCCAACATCCATTGGATCATAGGAAAAGAAAAGGAATTCCAAAAAATTATCTACTTCTGCTTTATTGACTATGCTAAAGCCTTTGACAATGTAAATCACAAGAAACTGTGGAAAATTCTTCAAGAGACAGGAAAACCTCCCACCTTACATGCCTCCTGAGAAACCTGTGTGAAGGTCAAGATACAAAGTTAGAACTGGACATGGAGCAACAGACTAGTTCCAAATTGGGAAAGGAGCATGTCAAGGCTGTATATTGTCACCTTGCTTATGTAACTTATATGCAGAGTACATCATGAGAAAGGCTGGACTAGATGAAGCACAAGCTGGAATCAAGATTGCCGGGAGAAATATCAATAACCTCAGATGTGCAGATGACACCACCCTTATGGCAGAAAGTGAAGAGGAACTAAAAAGCCTCTTGATGAAAGTGAAAGAGGAGAGTGAAAAAAATGACTTCAAACTCAACATTTAAAAAACTGAGATCATGGCATCCTGTCTCATCACTTCATGGAAAATATATGGGGAACCAAAGGAAACAGTGACAGACTTTATTTTCTGTGGCTCAAAAATCACTGCCAATTGTAAGTACAGCCATGAAATTTAAAGACACCTACTTGTTCCTTGAAAGAAAAGCTATGACCAACTTAAGTAGCATATTGAAAAGCAGAGACATTACTTTGCCAACAAATATTTGTTTTGCCAAAGCTATGGTTTTTCTAGTAGTTATGTATGGATGTGAGAGCTGGACCATAAAGAAGGCTGGGCAGTGAGGAACTGATGCTTTTGAACTGTGGTGTTGAAGGCTCTTGAGAGTCCCTTGGACTGCAAGGAGATCAAAGCAGTCAATCTTAAAGGAGATCAATCCTCAATATCCATTGAAAGAACTGCTGCTGAAGCTGAAGCTCAGTACTTTGGCCACATAATATGAAGAACTGACTCATTTGAAAAGATCCCAATGCTGGGGAAGATTGAAGGAAGGAGAAGAAGGGGATGACAGAATATGAGATGGTTTGATGGCATTACCAGCTCGATGGACATGAGTTTGAGAAAGCTCTGGGAGTTGGTTATGGACATGAACGTCTGTGGTGCTGCAGTCCACGGGGTTAGAAAGAGTCAACATGACTCAGCAACTGAACTTAAGACTTAGAAAGATAAGTCTCAATGTAAAATGAACAGTAAACACAAGTAAGATTTTAAAGAACTTTTATCCACTTTTATATTAAATGCAGTGAATTAAATACATGTACACATTTTAATAGTCCTCAGCCAAATAAAAGAATGAAACAACACCATTTGCAGCGGCATGGATAGACCTAGAGATTACCATAGTAAGTGAAGTATGTCAGATGAAGACAAATACTGTATGACATTACTTTTATGTGGAATCAAAAATATGATAGAAATAAACCTATTTATGAAGTAGAAACAGATTCACAAACAGAAAACAAACTTATAGTTATCAAAGTGGAAAGAGATTGGGGAAGGGATAAAATAGGGGTTTGAGATTAGCAGATACAAACTCTTTTATGCATAATAACAAAATACAAGTTCCTATTATATAGCACAAGGGACTATATTCAAATGCTTAATAAATCATAATAGAAAAGAATATGAAAATAAAACATATGAAAACACAAAACATTATTATATATGTATAACTGAATCACTTTGCTCTATACCAGAAAGTAACACAGTATTTTAAATCAAATACAGTTCAATTTTTTCAATAATCTATACTCATTAAGGGAAAAACGATAAACTCAAGAGGTATGTGGTCCTAAAAAATAAAAAGAATTTATTCTGGCACAACTATCATCAAATAAATATCATCAAAGATGATTAAAGCCTGGTAACTGTCAGCATTGAAACAGACACACAAAAACTGAATCCATTCCTGATCTACTAAGGGAGAGATACAGTGGCCAAGATAGTCTCTCTGAGATGGTAAGTCTACTCATCTCACCTAAAGGTATTTGTGAACTACTGAATTTAGAAATTGGTGGACATACAGAAGTATAAGTGGACTGATACCATCTATGGAAAAGTGACTATTCCTATGAGACCATCACTGATTAAGTGGCAGACAGAGGTGTGCTTTTAGAGTGAGTCTGTCTGTCCTCAATTGGTTGGCTTTCAGAAGTGAGGGAATGACATTAATAACTTGCAAAACTGAGTTCACCAAGGTGAGTTTATCAATTGAACAAGTTTATAGCTGTATCTGGTGATTAATAGTTATATAACCACACAATGATTCCTTTCAATATCTTTGAATCATTTTTGTACTTGTTAATCAGCAACATAGGAATGAACATCAAAGTTTATTTCAATCTTTACAACTGTAATTCAATTACTACTGTAATTCACTGAAAATGAGCTTTCATCTGAGGAGATGGAGTGTACTGTTCTGCATATTGATCAGCATGGCTTCATCCTAAATCACCTATTGGAGACATAGCCATGTTACAGCATTTGTGAATTTGGATAGCAGAAATCAAATAATATCAAAACAAATAAGAATTACAAGATGGTTATGTAATAAACTTACAGAATGGATAAAAACACTTTGAAACAAAGGTCCAAGTTTTCCCAGTCATAAACAACGAAACAAGTCCTATCACTTCGTTATTCTACTTGCTATGGATGGATATTTCACCTACAGTATCAATCTAGGTGTGGCATGCATTGCTAACAATAGCAGAGATTCCTCCAAGGTTAACCAAAATAAACTCCAAGCCTATTTCAGTTCAGTTCAGTCGCTCAGTATTGTCTGACTCTTTGCGTCCCTGTGAATCATAGCATGCAATGCCTCCCTGTCCATCACCAACTCCCGGAGTTCACTCAAACTCACATCCATCGAGTCGGTGATGCCATCCAGCCATCTCATCCTCTGTCGTCCCCTTCTCCTCCTGCCTCCAATCCCTCCCAGCATCAGGGTCTTTTCCAATGAGTAATCCTTCACATGAGGCGGCCAAAGTATTGGAGTTTCAGCTTTAGCATCAGTCCTTCCAATGAACACCCAGGACTAATCTCCTTTAGAATGGACTGGTTGGATCTCCTTGCAGTCCAAGGGACTCTCAAGAGTCTTCTCCAATACCACAGTTCAAACGCATCAATTCTTCAGCACTCAGCTTTCTTCACCGTCCAACTCTCACATCCATACATGACCACAGGAAAAACCATAGCCTTGACTAGACAGACCTTTGTTGGCAAAGTAATGTCTCTGCTTTTGAATATGCTATCTAGGTTGGTCATAACTTTCCTTCTAAGGAGTAAGAGCGTTTTAATTTCATGGCTGCAATCACCATCTGCAGTGATTTGGAGCCCCCCAAAATAAAGTCTGACACTGTTTCCACTGTTTCCCCTTCTATTTGCCATGAAGTGATGGGACCAGATGCCATGATCTTAGTTTTCTGAATGTTGAGGTTTAAGACAAGCCTATTTAGTTTTCTATAATTTAGGAGATAAAGAATGTGCTAGCATTTTCTTTTTCTTTTTCTTCCAGTGCCTAATCTATACCACATCAGCCTGAAAGAATACACTGGTTGATAACCACCTCAAGTTGTTCAATTTGGGTGAGACCACTTTCCTCAGCAGTTTTCCGCAGAAAGATTTGACCCTGTTGGACTCTAACAGCAGAGCTTTGGTGAGTTGTCTCTTTGGAATAATCTCACAGAACAATTAGTTAAGGCTAAGTTGAAGAGCCTGGTCCCCACAAAGGGAAAATACATAAAAATGTACAAAAGATGAATAAACCTTGGAGGAACTGTAGATGTATGTCATAGTAACTGTTGTGTTTTATTTAATTTTAAGAATATTTTCTTCATTTATGTATTATATATAAAAGCATATTTTTTGGTTAAGTTAGCATACCATATCTTGATGAAAAATTTTCAAATTAGCTATACTCATAAACTTGGGAGTACTGAATTATTGGGTTAGACTGGGATTTCTGTAGAGTAATTACAGCCTTGTGTTCAGTTGCTCAGTTGTGTCCACCTCTGCAACCCCAAGGACTGCAGCTCACCAGGTTTCCCTGTCCTTGACTATCTCTTGGAGTTTGCTCAGATTATGTCCACTGAGTCAGTAATGCTATCTAATCATTTTATCTGCTGCTGCACTTTTCTTCTACCTAAACTTACACAAAAAAAAATGGTAAGTACTAAAGAGAATATGTTAGAATGCTGCTTCTGCTGCTGCTAAGTCACATCAGTTGCGTCCGACTCTGTGCGACCCCATAGACAGCAACCCACCAGGTTCCCATCCCTGGGATTCTCCAGGCAAGAATAATGGAGTGGGTTGCCATTTCCTTCTCCAGTGCATGAAAGTGAAAAGCGAAAGTGAAGTCGCTCAGTCGTGTCCGACTCTTTGCAACCCCATGGACTGGAGCCTACCAGGCTCTTCCATCCATGGGATTTCCCAGGCAAGAGTACTGGAGTGGGTTGCCATTGCCTTCTCCTATATGTTAGAATAAGTCAGAGTATATAATCTTAAATTAGTGGAGAAAAATATATGAATAAACAAGAGTGTATAAAAGATAGTTAAATATATTAGCTAATCTCCTAAGTTTTGGGAAAATTTCAATTTTGTGCAGTCATCTGTTTGTTCCGAAGATCTTTGGATAGCAAAAAGCTGCTATGGACCCTCTGCCACTGGAGTTTCTCTAGAAAATCTCCATTTAAGAGTAATGTTCCAATTTTATTAAGATGCCTTTCTTTGTCCAGAGGATTGTAAATGATAAGACATGACTGAAGCAACGTGACCAAAGTGACTGAGCAGGTAAGGACTCTTTGGAGCAGCCTGTTTAGCATAATATAATAAAACAATTTAAAAGTATTTTTATAATACTATAATTTCTGTACTTTTACTATGGAGATCACTTTTTATAGCAACCATTAGGGAATTCATGTTTGTTATTTATATTTAAAATTATTAAGTAATCTTTGCTTTTATAGTGATTGGGATAGAGGAATTATTCATAAAGATGACATATATGNTGTGTTAGTATACTGTATTGGTGTTTTTCTTTCTGGCTTAATTCACTCTGTATAATCGGCTCCAGTTTCATCCATCTTATTAGAACTGATTCAAATGTATTCTTTTTAATGGCTGAGTAGTACTCCATTGTGTATATGTACCACAGCTTTGTTATCCATTCATCTGCTGATGGACATCTAGGTTGTTTCCATGTCCTGGCTATTATAAACAGAGCTGTGATGAACATTGGGGTCCATGTGTCTCTTTCAGTTCTGGTTTCCTCAGTGTGTATGCCCAGCAGTGGGATTGCTGGGTCATAAGGCAGTTCTATTTGCAATTTTTTAAGAAATTGAATCTTTTAAAGAAAATTGGTACTTATCAAATATAATTCCTAACACTTTAAAATTATTATTTTTCCTAATATGAAATCCACCTATTGTATTATGTTAACATTTAATATAAAGAGTTTTCTAGACAATCCAGAACAAAACAAGAACTCAGCTTTGCTCAAGTGAATGAACGAAAGCAAATACAAAGCAAGCAGTTTGCGGGGAGACTGAGGGCAGGAGGGGAAGGGAAGGGCAGGGGCTGGGATGGCTGGGTGGCCTCACGGACTCGACAGACTTGAGTCTCAGCGAGTTCTGGGAGGTGGTGAAGGACAGGGAAGCCTGGCGTGCTGTAGCCCATGGGGTCACAGAGAATCAGCCATGACAGAGCAACAGAGCAACAGTGATTGGAAACAGATTTAAAGAATTTATGAAGACTACTATTTGAAACTAGGAATACTCTAGGTTTTATTATCTTACATAAAGCCATATGCATAATGTCTTTAAAACCTCAAAGAAAAACAGTCTATTGGTTACAAATTTGGGGATTAAGAAAGTAAATTCAGGAATCAGAATCAATCAAATTTTGATTGAGAGGTATGCTAGTCAGGCATAGTCTTTTCAAACAGAACAAACTGTAAATCTTTTAAGCTATGGTGTCCAACGTGATAGCCACTAACAAATGTGGCTGTGATAATTCAAATAAAAATCAGAACTAAATACAATTTAAAATGGCTATGCTACCCAAAGCATTTTACAGATTCAATGCAATCCCTATCAAATTGCCAATAGTATTTTTCACAGAACTAGAACAATAACAAAAAAATTTAATAATCATATGAAAACACACAAGATCTGAAATAGCCAAAGCAATCCTGAGAAAGAAAAAATGGGCATGAAGGAATCAGTCTTTCTGACTTCAGTCTATACTACAAAACTACAGTGATCAAAAGAGTATGGTACTGGCACAAGGATAGAAATATAAATCAATGGAAAAGGATTGGAAGCCCAGAAATAAACCCACACACCTAAGAACAATTAATTAATCTTCACTGAGTGGTGCTTAGAAAACTGGACAGTTACATGTATAAGAATGAAATTAGAACAGTCTCTAACACCGTACACAAATATAAACTCAAAATGTATCAATCCTAAAGGCAAGGCCAGATACTATAAAACTCTGAGAGGAAAACATAGGCAGAACACTGTTTGACATAAATTGCAGCAATATCTTTTTTGATCCACCTCTTAACATAATGAAAATTTTAAAAAAAATGGAGCCTAATTAAAATTAAAAGCTTTTGCACAGCAAAGCTGTGCAAGAAGACTATAAACAAAATGAAAAGGCAACCCACAGAATGGGAGAAAATATTTGCAAATGAAGTGACTGCTGAAGGATTAATCTCCAAAATATGCAAGCAGCTCGTGCTGCTCTATGTCAAAAAAAAAAAAAAATCTAATAAAAAATCAGCAGAAGATTTAAAGAGACAGTTCTTCAAATAATACCAATAGATAGGTAACAAGAACATGAAAAATTATCAGCATCACTATTGTAGAGAAATACAAATCAAAACTACAATGAGATATCACTTCATACCAGTCAGAATGGCCATCATTAAAAAGTCTACAAAGAATAAATGCTGGAGAGAGTGTGGGGAAAAGGGAATTCTGCTATTCTTCTGATAGGAATGTGAATTGATGCAACCACTATGGAGAACACTAGGAAGGTTCCTTAAAAATAAATAAATAAAAGAAAATAAAAATAGAATTGCCATATCATCCAGGAATCCCTCTCTGGGCCTATATCTGGAGAAGGCCATAATTCAAAAAGTTAAATGCACCTCAATGTTTACTGCAGGAATATTCTCAATTGCAAAGACATGAAATCAATTTAAATGCTCATCAACAGAGGAATACACAAATATATGTATAGGTATAACTGAAACACTTTCCTATACACCTTAAACTACATAGCATTGTAGGTCAACTTAACTCTAATAAAATTTAAAATAATAACAAGTCATTAAAAAAAGCAAAATAAAATTTAACTCCCTATGGTACCAACTAACTACTGTACTGGACAACAAAATGATGTCCTTTTCATTCTAGGGGACTGGAAAGCAAAAGTAGGAAGTCAAGAAACACCTGGAGTAATAGGCAAATTTGGCCTTGGAATACGGGATGAAGCAGAGCAAAGGCTAATAGAGTTTTGCCAAGAGAATGCACTGGTCATAACAAACATCCTCTTCCAACAACACAAGAAAAGACTCTATACATGGGCATCACAAGATGGTCAAAACCAAAATCAGATTGATTACATTCTTTGTAGCCAAAGATGGAGAAGCTCTATACGGTCAGCAAAAACAAGACTGGGAGCTGACTGTGGCTCAGAACATGAACTTCTTATTGCCAAATTCAGACTTAAATTGAACAAAGTAGGGAAAACCACTACACCATTCAGGTATGACCTAAATCAAATTCCTTATGATTATACAGTGGAAGTGAGAAATAGATTTAAGGGACTAGCTCTGATAGATAGAGTGCCTGATGAACTATGGTTGGAGGTTCCTGACCTGTACAGGAGACAGGGATCAAAACCATCTCAATGGAAAAGAAATGCAAAAATCAAAATAGCTGTCTGGGGAGGCCTTACAAATAGCTGTGAAAAGAAGAGAAGCCAAAAGTGAAGGAGAAAAGGAAAGATATAAGCATCTGAATGCAGAATTTTAAAGAATAGCAAGAAGAGATAAGAAAGCCTCCTTCAGCAATCAATGCAAAAAAATAGAGGAAAACAACAGAATGGGAAGGACTAGAGATCTCTTCAAGAAAGTTAGAGATACCAATAAAACATTTCATGATAAAGGACATAAATGGTATAGACCTAACAGAAGCAGAAGAAATTAAGAAGAGGTGGCAAGAATACACAGAAGAACTGTACAAAAAATATCCTCATGACCCAGATAATCACGACAGTGTGATCACTTATCTAGAACCAGACATCCTGGAATGTGAAGTCAAGTGGGACTTAGAAAGCATCACTATGAACAAAGCTGATGGAGGTGATGGAATTCCAGTTGAGCTATTTCAAATCCTGAAAGATGATGCTGTGAAAGTGCTTCACTCAGTATGCCAGCACATTTGGAAAACTCAGCAGTGGCCACAGGACTGGAAAAGGTCAGTTTTCATTCCAATCCCAAAGAAATGCAATGCCAAAGAATGCTCAAACTACCACACAATTGCACTCATCTCACACGCAAGTAAAGTAATGCTCAAAATTCTCCAACACAGGCCTCACCAATACATGAACAGTGAACTTCTAGATGTTCAAGCTGGTTTTAGAAAAGACAGAGGAACCAGAGATCAAATTGCCAACATTCACTGGGTCAAGAAAGAGAGTTCCAGAAAAAACATCTGTTTCTGCTTTATTGACTATGCCAGAGCCTTTGACTATGTGGATCACAATAAACTGTGGAAAATTCTGAAAGAGTTGGGAATACCAGGCCAGCTGACCTGCTTCTTGAGAAACTTATATGCAGGTCAGGAAGCAACAATTAGAACTGGACATGGAACAACAGACTGGTTCCAAATAGGAAAAGGGTATGTCAAGGCTGTATATTGTCACCCTGCTTATTTAACTTTTATGCAGAGTACATCATGAGAAACGCTGAGCTGGAAGAAGGACAAGCTGGAATCAAGATTGCTGGGAGAAATATCAATAACCTCAGCTCTGCAGATGACACCACCCTTATGGCAGAAAGTGAAGAGGAACTAAAAACCTCTTGATGAAAGTGAAAGAGGAGAGTGAAAAAATTGGCTTAAAGCTCAACATTAAGAAAAGTAAGATAATGGCATCTGAAATTCCAGTACTTTGGCCACCTCATGCAAAGAGTTGACTCACTGGAAAAGACTCTGATATTGGGAGTGATTGGGGACAAGAGGAGAAGGGAACGACAGAGGATGAGATGGCTAGATGGCATCACCAACTCGATGGACGTGAGTTTGAGTAAACTCCGGGATTTGCTGATGGACAGAGAGGCCTGGTGTGCTGCAGTTCATGGGGTCGCAAAGAGTCAGACATGACTGAGTGATTGAAATGAACTGAACCATACCAACTACATCTCAAATGCTCAGTAGCCATGCATGGCTAGTAGCTGTCACACTGAACATTTAGATATAAATCTTTTTCACCTTTGCAAAAAGTTCTACAGGATAGCATTGTTATACAGGGTTTTTGGAAGACTATCTGAAATATATATGGGCTGATACCATTTATAGAAGTAAGGTAATTGAAAAACAGTGTTGTTGAAGGATTTTCACCTCAAATTTCCCTTTGGAGTGTGTCCATCTTTGATTCATTGATTTTAATAGATGAAATAGGAAGAGGGGTTGAAGATGCAAGAATGACACCATTATTAGATGAAAAGTGGGCAAGTTGTTGCTGACAGATTGAAGTTTGTTTTGGTTGCTATTGGTTATGATGGCTCTAGAGTAATCAGAACTTCTCAAAGCATATGAAAAGTTTCTTTTATTCTTCTAGAAATAGCAAACCAATGGGAAAAAGTCAGTGAAATAATTTAAAAATTTTGCTTTATTAATGCATAAATTACTTTATAAATAGTAGCCTTTCAATGCATAGTGATTAAAGTATCTATCTGAAAGATAATAAAAATACAACACTACTTCATACCATACACAAATATAAAAATCAAAATAAAGCAAGGCACCTAAAGAGTTTATTTTAGAATTTAAGATATATGATGTCAACAAGATGGTAATTGATTAACAAAAACTAGATACAAAAATGTTAAAAAAAAAAATAAAGCATAGTAATACTTACCTATGTAACATTTATATTTTTTGAGAAAAATATTATTTCTAGTGCCTAGAGACAAATTTTAGATTTATATATTATGAAACTGACATAACTTCGTTATTCTACAGAACTGGGAGGCCAATGATCAATTATTCTTTATGAATCGTTACATTGCTGTTACATGTAAGGTGGAACATGTCTCACTTGGTAATTTTAAAATGTCAAACACAGTGGGAAAAGTGGTGCGATGCCATGTAAAGAATTTTAAATCCTCAGTGTACTAATCTTTTTTATTAAAATTTTATCCATCCTCTATCTTATTTAAGGTGTATATATAAAGCCAGCTATGGGTTGGTCTTAGGCATGTGTTCAGTTCAGTTAAGTTGCTCAGTCATGAACGACTCTTTGTGACTCCATGAACAGCAGCACACTAAGCCTCCCTGTCCATCACCAACTCCCGGAGTTCACTCAAACTCACATACATTGAGTCGGTAATGCCATCCAGCGATCTCATCCTCTGTTATCCCCTTATCCTCCTGCCCCCAATCCCTCCCAGAATCAGAGTCTTTTTCAATGAGTCAACTCTTCATATGAGGTGGCCAAAATATTGGTTCACTTTAGCATCAGTCCTTCCAATGAACACCCATCTTTAGAATGGACTGGTTGGATCTCCTTGCAGTCCGAGGGACTCTCAAGAGTCTTCTCCAACACCACAGTTCAAAAGCATCAATTCTTCGGCACTCAGCTTTCTTCACAGTCCAACTCTCACATCCATACGTGACCATTGGGAAAACCTAGCCTTGACTAGATGTACCTGTATTGGCAAGTAATGTTTCTGCTTTTGAATATGCTATCAAGGTTGGTCATAGCTTTCCTTCCAAGGAGTAACTGTCTTTTATTTCATGGCTTCAATCACCACCTGCAGTGATTTTGGAGCCCAAAAGTATAAAATCTGACACTGCTTTCACTGTTTCCCCATCCATTTCCCATGAAGTGATGGGACCAGATACCATGATCTTAGTTTTCTTAATGTTGAGTTTAAGCCAACTTTTCCACTCTCCTCTTTCACTTTCATCAAGAGGCTTTTTAGTTCCTCTTCACTTTCTGCCATAAGGGTGGTGTCATCTGCATATCTGAGGTTATTGAGCATGCTATTTTTCATGAGCAGTCCTGCTTGTTACACAAGATTGGCTAAATGTGGCATTGATAAGTCAGCTTATCATTAGGAACCAACCTGATAGAATATCTCAATTTCTCCTTCATGGTGTCTTTCAATAAATATATTACTGCAAACTCCTATGAAAAAAAATTAATTCTTAATTCACACTTAATTTTTAAAATGTACAGTAAGCTATTCAGGAAAAACAGTCTTCTTAACATGAAGCATCACCAGTGTTGCTTTGTAAATGATGGCTCAGAAATCATATATAATCACATTCATTTTGAGTTTGTTGTTGTTGTTCTTAATGTGCATTAATTAAGTCATAATTTGATTTTCTAAAAACTAATCTTTTGATGAAAAATGCCATTAGCAGAGGCTAATGATGAATTCATATATGAAGTGAACCATTGCATAGCTCATTAAAAATAAATAGTATGGAGTTATATAAATTGATGAAGAAAATTAATGAACATAAAGTAAGTTTTAATTCTCAAGTTATAGTTTTTAATTTTTAAGTTCCTTTTAAAAAATTACATTATTTAGAGTTTATTGTTTTGAAATATTTGACAAACTTTTCCATTTCTCCATGGTGTACAAACATTTTTGGACAATTTATCCTAACTATTCTTACTGAAAGAGCAATAGTTACTCTTTTGTGCTAATTCTTCTGATTTTTTCAGTGGTGTTAATATTAATCAGCACATCAAAAAATATCTATCAAGCCTCTTCTATGACTTCTACTTGTTCAAGGCCTGTTACATTTAACTGTTTCATCTATTTAAATTAAATGCTAGATAAAAGTCAAAGGTCCTATTATCACATAAGAGGTGGAAATCAAATATTTGAAACCAAGTTCAACAGTTTCTACCACTGAGTTTCCACAAACTGCCATTTTGCCCTCAAGTTAACAACACATACTAGGTTTAGTGTCCCTGCTAAAAGTTAAGAAAACCCCAAAGACCACTGTGCAATCCTTTTTCAGTGTCTATTGTCTCAAATCTTTCAAGCTGCTATAACAAAATACCGCTGACTAACCCTTTATGATGCAGTGGTCCCCAACATTTTTGGCACCAGGGATTGGTTTCGGAAGACAGATTTTCCATGGACCAGGATGGAGTGGCGGGGATTGTTTCAGAATGATCAAGTGTATTACATTTATTGTGCACTAACTTCTATTGTTATTACATCATCTCTACCTCAGATCATCAAGCTTTAGATCCTGGAGGCTGGGGACCCATGCTTTATAGGGTATCTTTTTAAAAAAAAAAAAAGAAGAGCATGGCAATCCACTCCAGTATTCTTGCCAGGAGAATCCCCATGGACAGCCAAACACGGTGGGCTACAGTCCATGGTGCTGCAAAAAGTTGGGCATGACTGAGTGACTAAGCACAGCACATAAACTATGGAAACCTATTCTTCACACTTTGGAAGCCTAGACAGCTGAGCTCAGGGTGCTTGCACAGGCTAGGTAGGGGCTTCCTCTGGGTGGCAGACTTCTTCCTGTGTCCTCACAAGGCAGAAGGCACCAGGGAGCTCTCTGGGGCTTCATTCATGAAGAAACTAATTTTGGTCATGAGGGTGGATCCCTGTGACCTAATCACTTCCTAAGGCCCCAAATCCTAATACCATCACCTTGAGGGGTAGGATTCAACATGTGAGGCCAGGGAACACAAACATGCCATCCATGCCACGCATGTCTTCTCATTGTTATCTATCAAACAACAGAAACGAATCACTACAAAGGTTTTGTTTTAAAAAACTCAAAATTGCAGAAGTACAATTTTTTAATAATTCAGGTTATATAAACAACTAAAATGATCATGTTTGACTCTTAATTCTACTGTAGAAAAGTCACGTACTTTGTATTTAGTAGTTTTCATTTTCCCTATTTATGAATGTTTAATGCCAACTGAAAACCATACTTTTTAACATTGCCATCTTAAAAACACAGAAAATGGTTGTAAATCTTTTCCTTATTGTTTATAAAATTGAGTCCTTTCATTATGAAATATTTCTTTATTGACCACCTAAATTTTTCTTTGCCTCATTATCATATATACTTGTTTATTGCTTGTCACTTTCTCTCAACTTCTGATTCACAAAATGATCACTAAGGCTTAAGCAGGGGACTTAAATGTCAAGGAAGTAATAACCAGTAAGTGAAGGCCAAACTTGTTTGATTGCTCAGTTATTTTTTTTAAATTTTACTTTATTTTACTTTACAATACTGTATTGGTTTTGCCATACATCAACATGATTGCTCAGTTATTTAATGAATTAGCCAATTAATTTTCTATTCATCAAACATTATTAAGTTCTTTCTTTGTGCCAGATGCTCTTGGAGATTCTTGGGATATATCAATAACAAAACAAAGGTGAAAACTCCATAGTTTTCACATTCCCAGGGAAAGACAAACAAATAATAATAGATATAATGAATAACTGAAAGTTTAGAAGGTGAAATTATCTACCTGAAGGATGACAGGAGCCCCATAAAAAGTGCCAGAACTGAGATTTTACTTCTGACATTTCAACTGATTGATATCCTAGTAAGTGGGAGGCTAGTGTTATAAGTTTCTGTTTTTTAAAGCCGCTACAAAAGATGATTTTGATGTGAAATCTCTCTTTTTATATTCAAAATTTAATAGCATGGATACACACTGTTCAGATCACATAAAACATATTCATCTGTCTCATTTGGCCCACAAGGCTAGGTCTAGAAACCTGGCACAATTACGTTATTTCACACGAGAACTCAACACTACTGGAATTTTTACAGTTAACTCTTCTTGTCAAGAACTATCCCATCACTTGGTTCTATTTCTGTGTCTTACATCACATCTTCATTCTGGCTGAAAAAACTATTAAGGGTATTTCTGATAATTTCAATGGTTTCTCAGATAAATTGTATAATATTGGTCTGTATTTGCATTAAAAAGAATGATTCCACACTTTTTTTTAATATTGAAAGTTATGAGTCTATTTTTTAGTAAGTCTATGAAAATTTTAGAAAGTACCAATCAATCAAATGTTATTTCTATGAATATGAAAACTGCTTTGACTTAAGGAGACAACTAAGTTTTAGTATAAGGTAGCCAATACTTTGGCCACCTCATGAGAAGAGTTGATTCATTGGAAATGATTCTGATGCTGGGAGGGATTGGGGGGAGGAGGAGAAGGGGATGACAGAGGATGAGATGGCTGGATGGCACCACCGGCTCAATGGACATGAGTTTCGGTGAACACCAGGTGTTGGTGATGGATAGGGAGGCCTGGCGTGCTGCAATTCATGGGGTCACAAAGAGTCAGACGGGACTGAGTGACTGAACTGAACTGAGACTCTGCCAACATATATATCATGTGAAAATCTAGGTTTATAGTTTATACCATTTTTGTATTTACTTATAGCTAAAAATTCCCAAGGATATTGTCTAATAACTCTAAGTGCTGAAAAAAATCCACCAAAAATAAAGATTATAAATTCACTATACACTTGTAAACTCCCTTAATCAATGAATAAGCTCTATTTTTTTTCATGGCACAAGGTTATGTGATCTTTATTTTGCTAAAGTTACCTTAGGAAATATACTTTCTTGTATATAATGCAATTACTGGAATCATTTATTTTCATTGCCAAATTCCCACTGTGAGGCAATTGTCCATGTAAATAGTTTTCTCTTTACAGATTGCTATATTTCAGCAGAAATCTACATTATTTTGGAATGGTCCTGCTGAAAACAATTTAGTGAAATTTTGCTTTTTATTTTTATCCTGAAACTTTACCACAAGCTCTGATTCATTGAAATGTAACATACTGATGAGTTTTGATCATGTTTTTTACTTAAAAGCATTTTCCAGCATCAGTTCAATACAAAGGACAAGGAATTGAAACAATTTCCATGTGTAAAATAAGAGAAAAAATATCCCACCAAAAAGGCTTATGGAGTTATTTAAAATACAGTTGGCTGCCCCTGAAAATTGTTCATTTTGATGCATTCAAAACTGTCAAGTTATTTCAACTTTAAACCATCCCGCCTCACACACACACACACATACACACACAAAAGGAACATCTGATTTTCTGGTAATACTACTCCTTATCAGTACATTAAGTGTATAAAATATTTTCCAAGATAATTTGTAGACCTTACAGCTCACAACAAATACTTAGCATTTGGGTCATGTATGTCTGTGATCAGGAATATTCTTAATGCTATGTAAACTTTTCTAGGAAGTAGAAAAAATAGGTAAATCATTTTGTAGATGTGAGAATGTAAACACATTGATCACACTAGTGATAGAATTTTGCGACTGGGTATCCTAAAGAACTCTGAGTTTGTGTTGGTTAAAAAGTGGTATGGCTTTGGGGTAAAGAATCCACCTACCAATTAAGGAGACACAGGAGAGGTGGGTTTGACCCAAGGGTAGGAAGTTGCCCTGGAGGAGGAGGTAGCAACTTACTCCAGTAATCTTTTTTGTGAAATCTCATGAACAGAGGAGCCTGCTGGTACAGTCCATGGGGTCACAAAGAGTCGGACTAAGCACAGCACAGCACAGTACAGAATATTTAACAAGGTCCAACTTCACTTACTACTGTTTTCTCTCTTATTCATCTCATGGTCTCTAACCCAATGCTTTTCTAAAATGCATTCTAAGATAAGTATGTGGGTAAAATACTCTTTGAAGATACATCAGTTCAGTTCAGTTCAGTTCAGTCTCTCAGTCGTGTCCGACTCTTTGCCACCCCATGAATCGCAGCACGCCAGGCCTCCCTNTTCCAGGCACAAAAAAAGAAATGATACATTATACACGATATGATAGATGTGCTGTCTCTACACCTCTCTCCTCCCACGTCCCAGCCCTGACACCCTCTTCCCTTGAAACCTCTGAAAGGTTGTCTTGTTTCCCATTCCCATGCCCTCTAACTGCATAATCCAGACTGCTGGATTTTAGCTCTGACTTGGATTCCTGCAAAAAATAATCCCTCCTCTTACAGAAAGTCCTTACACAGTCTGATGTATTTTCATGAGTATTAGGAGTAATGGAAGCTGGGTGGGTAGATGTTACCAATTAAGAAAGGAATCAATAAATTTGGTTAAAAATGTTGAGTTTAATTATGTGGTTCAACTTAGGTTATAGTGGATTAGTTTTTAAGAAAAAAATTCTTTATGATTTATGCTTAAAAGGTCCTTGACCTAGTATAGTTTTTTCCTTAAAGGGCTGTACACATCAGTCGGTGACTAATGCATTATTTGTTACCCAACTAGTTCCTCTAATTCCCAGACATGATTACACTGACACCTGCAAAAGTTTGCATCTTTGGTGGCAGAAAAAATCCTGATCCCTCATCACTTAAATCTATACATTACTCTTAGTCAAGCGTAGCCAAGCGTCCAGACATGCAGCAATGTATCAGGGCAGAGAGCTCCTTCCTTTTGTTTCTGCTTTCTACTGTCTTTTTCTGAAATTCTCAGCTTGATCTTCTAGAAACCCTTGGTGCTATTGTTATTACCCTGTCAACATGAGAACATGAGAAGAGCAATATTTTAATTAAAAATTTGACAAAATCTCTCTCATCAAAAGCATACACTTTCAGTACCACTGGTATTGAATACACTAATGTTCAAATCCCACAATACATGAAAACTTTAATAGGTTAAAAAATTTAAAGCTTAAGTTTCTGTTTCTATGAATGTATCTATAAAATAAAAATGTAGGACAGTTAAATTGATGTGGTAAGGAACAAACCACCACTATTAAGTTTGTGAAGAAGAATAATAAAATTGTTAATCTCAATCATCTTTATTATGAATTTGCCAAGTGCTAAGGGGTCTAAAATGGAGGCACAATGAGCCAAGAAAAAGTTAATTCCAATAATAAATTCAAACAGATATTAAAAAAAAACAAAGAACACAATGATGAATTGCATTGCAAATATTGCTTGAAAAGATATATTTTCTCCAGAATAAAATCATCAGATATGGATAAGTACATTGTACATATGTTAAATACAAAAGAAAATTCTAGAAAGATTGGAGAAATAATTGAACAAATAAAGCCAAAAAATCCAAGTCATTCAGGTAAAATAGACAGTCTCTCTGTTATTCACTATCCCTGTTTTCAGAGTATTGGAATGTCTTGCACTTGAAAAAAAATCCAGACTTAATACTTATAGCAAGCCTTAGGGGGCACATAGAGTACTTTATTCATTTATTTTATATTTTTCCTAGAGAATATTATGGTAAAGTATTGATCATAAATGTTTAGTTGTATAATATTAATATGGCTGATAATCATGTGAAATCACACTTAATCCTGCTGGTGCCCAGGAAAATAAAACTGAGACTAAAAATAGGTACCAATTTGTATCCATTCAATGGGAAAATTTTAAAGTCCAGTTATAACAACTTCTGCTGAAAAAGTGAATCCTTAGTGTCTATAAACATATCAATAAAAACTGTTAAACATATGTTTAACGTGTTTCCCAAGGGAAACATTTTGGTGTTTTCCTATTAAACCGATATACTCCTTCCATACAATGTAGCAATTTCTCTTGCAGCCATAAACTAAAAGAAAGGCATACATGTACACCAGGAAACATGCACAGAAATTTACACATAGCAGCACTTTTATTCTTTATGTTAGCAAAAGCCTGACTGAACCCAAATATCTATAAACAGAAAAGTGCATTAAATGATATTAAATAATGGAATACTATAGAAAACTAATCATGAATATGTTACAGCAGCATGTGATCATATGAATGAATTTTAGCATTATAATAGCAAGGAGTACATACATCATCTCATTATAAATCTTCAAGGGAATTTAACTGTAATCGTTACACCTTAATTGTTATTTTTTATTTCACTCTGTGAAAATGGCTAGGGTTACTTAAATAGCTATGAAGGAGGCACGTACATTGCCCATAGCAATAATGGTTTGGTGCCTTTAAGTTCTGAGTGCTAGCTAAAGAGGGATAATAAGAAAAGTTCTGGCTAACTGCTTTTAGCCAACTGCACACAATAACTGCCACTTGAACACATATTTTCAACCATTTAAACACCTTAAAAATTCCAGTTAAGCACCAGGACCTGCCCAACATTAAATGATAAATGAGCATCAAAACCACAAAGGAAACTGGAACAAGCTACCATCCCTGGACATTCGAACTTCAGAATCACTCCTATATATGCTTCAAGAGCAATTAAAGCTGTTCAAAGATTACTAGATGGATGGGATGGTGGGTGGGAAGGAAGTTCACAAGGGAGGGGATACATATATCTGATTCACTTCTGTACAGCAGAAGCTACCACAGCATTGTAAAGCAACTATACCCCAATGGGGAAAAAAAGACAAAAACCACAATCTACTCTTTCTGTAGTCTTTAAGTAAATGTGATTTTCAGGGGAAGAATATAATCAAAAAAGAAAAGTGAAAGTTGACTAATATACTTTCTGTGTTAATTAATCAGCTCATTCATTATTTTAAAATCTAGTTATCAATTTTTCATACTCATTCAAAAAATTTCCCATTAATATATGACATAATTACTATATAATGTATATGTTAAAATAGCTTTTGTTATGGGAATTTCAATAATAAAATGACAAAGAAGTACTTATTAACTTTAGTGAAGTGAGTGAAAGTCAATCAGTCATGTCCGACTCTTTGTGACCCTATGGACTTAGTCCATGGAATTCTCCAAGCCAGAATACTGGAAAGTGTAGCCTTATTACCTTTAGGGACTCTAAAATGTCATGGGAGAAAAATGTATATTTTCAAGAAACTGGTTACTTTTAATCACATTATGTAGAAGAACTTTGGCTTGTGGATCTGCACTGACAATCTTAAAATCTATGCCCTTTTTATGAAAAATATCAACATAAATTTAAAAGAAAAACATTACTTTAAAATACATAAAATAATTTTACTTTCAAACTAGCAAGCAAAGCTGTTAAGAATATTTATAAGCTTATCTAAGTACATATTGGGAGGAAAATTATATTTTTATTTCACTCTTTATTAGTCTCAGTAACCTTAAAGCCATTCCTTTCATTATACAAAAGTAGAATGAATGTCAGTCTTTAAAAACATCCAGAGATTTTAAGTACCCATTTTCTACATAAGCAATAGTTTACTCAAGTACTTTAAACAATTTTTATGTAAAAAATACGAGAACATTCTGTAAAGCATTTACCAGAGATAAGAAAAGTTTAATTTCAACGAATGTGACTCCAAGGAACCTATTACCTTTTTTTGGTACTTGTGCAATTTGGGCAAGATTTAATGGGAAAGATTTAGGAAAATAGCTTTAGAAGAAGGACCTTCAGGGGGTTCAAATAGTGGGGTTTTCTTAGGTTTCATTTTGATAATTCTTCAGGTGTATATGATTTCATATTCTTAAGTAACTTAAGCTAAGAAAATATTTATACATGTTGAATATTACAATTCACTGTTACTAAATATTTCTGATAAATCTTTCATTATGTAATTCATATACCTCAATTTTTATTTTGAATTGAGCTTCTTTTATAACTACTACATAAGTAAATGGCATTGAGAGGTATATGGAAAAACTATTGTACACTCACAAATTATTAATACTTCTAAAAATCTCATTTTAGGTGTTGAATGGGAAAAGTTTCTTTGTTTTTGTTATTCAGATGATGAAGCAAACATCTTAGATACACAAGTCATAGATTTTTAGTTTACTTTTTACAATTACTTGTAAACATTGACTCTTAAAATGCAACAATTCTTACAGAGATAACTCTATCATCTCTGTGTAGATTTTACTTTTGTTTACTTTACTTTTGTTGCCTGAAGTCTATTAGATTAATTTTTGGCCTTTTTTTTTTTTTTGGTATTTAAACACTAACCATTTTATATTTTATAATAAAAATTTTTATAAAACAGAATTTGAAGAGGAAATTTTATACTTTTACTCTTTTTAAAACTGCTAAGCAATACAATGTCTTAAGAGGCAGCCTAAGATTTTTCAGGTAATCTTTGTGACAGATGAAATAAATTGTCTCTCTTGGTGAACACTGAGACATTAGTTTGCCAGCTCTCCTCAAATCATTGCTTTTACTATTTTTCAATCCCCTGTGACTTAAGTCTCAGCCCAGGTTGATGTTCAAAGTTATATAGGAACAATTTTTGTGAAAGGGATGTCTACAAACAGTGCATATTCTCAGGAGCACCACAAAGCTCAATCTGCCCTAAGGTTTTCAATTTTTACTCTAAAACAGTTCATAAGATTTCCATTACAAAAGATTTCTTAAAAAAAAAAAAAAGAACAAAATCTTGTATGAATGTATTGATTGAGAAAGGACGATCTAAAAGAATCTGAATTTTCTCAGAAAACTAAATTTAAAAAATTCACAAATGTTTTGTAGTACATGTTTATATTCCTGCAATTAGTTTGTCAATTGAAGTTATCAGTAAAATGACATTCTCTTTGCTAAGCAGATGCTAGGTTCATCATAAAGCAATTAACACAACCCATTTAAAGGATGAAAATTGTTAAAAAAATAAATAAATAAAGTCTGCTCCATATTGATGTAATGTCCTGTCAAATCTGCACCTTCAGAGACAAAGAATTGCTCATTATTAATGAATAGAATGGCAGAATAAAAGGTAATAACAATAAATTCCACAATGTATATTTAATATCTAGGACAGTTGGCTTTGGGGCAGTGAATGAAGAGTCAGTATAAAAGAGTAACTGAAATAAAAGTGCCACATTTCTTAATGAAATACAAAATGATTTATGACATTGGATAAGATTTTATTTTCAAATGTAGCAAAATGGCTAAAACTTTACAATCATTAGGTCAATTTTCTGATATTTTTCCAGGTCTCTAACAGCAATATGAGTAGTTTCATATCATGTTTATTTTGACGTTACAGAAGAGGGCAACAGAGATGAGACGATAAGGTGGCATCACCGACTCAATGGACATGAGTTCGAGAAAACTCCAGGACATAATGAAGGACAGGGAAACCTGGGGTGCTGCAGTCCATGGGGTCATAAAAAGAGTCAGACACAGAAGTGTACAACAACAATAGAAAATTCTGACTAATTGATAATGAGGGAAAAGATCAGGGGATCTCTTTGTTGGGAGAAAAGTGGAATCTGAAAGGGCAAATGGAAACTTCTGGTGTGAAGAATATATTAGTTATTTTGTTTTTGGCGACTGTTGCAGAGTATGTATGTGTGTGTGTATGTAAACTTATCAAAATTCACCCTTCTACAATGTGCAGATTATGATTCATGCAGTCTACTTTGTGTCACTACAGTTGTTAAATTAAGGAAAAAGAAACATAAGAAAAAGTAATCTTCAAAAAAAGTATAATGCTTAATATATTTATTGTAAGGATCTGTGAGTTAATAAGCTTTAAATATATTCAGGACTATCATATATAGTATAGAAAAAACAAAGTGCTAAGTCGTGTCCGACTCCAGCAATCCCATGAACTGTAGTCTGCCAGGTTCCTATGTCCGTGGGATTCTCCAGGCAAGAATACTGGAGTGGATTGCCATTTCATTCTCCAGGATATTTTTTATTAAGTATGTCTGTGTATTTTCCAAGTTACTACTTGATAATAGTGCTTTTCCAAGATGTCAGACTGCTGGGTTTTTATTTAAAGCTATTCTAAATCAAGTCTTAACTACAGTGTGCAACACATACTTAATATGTTTTCAGCACTTAGAATCCAATCTATGTAAGACTAGGCAGTAGATCAATATACTGCATTGTTAAAGATAAATAAGTTAGTGGTGAACAAAAGAAATCCATTCACCCAATTAACATTCCATCAGAAAGGATGACAGGAATTATCACCAAAACAGAGTAATATGACAGTAAGGATTCAACCATGCAATTTGGTGGAATTTGTTTTGTGGTTTGTTACTTCTATAGGATTCCATTTTTGGTCCTGTTGCAAATAGCCCAAAATATGTTATGTGAGATTTAAATGCAAGTCAGAAAAGTACATATAGTTTGATATTTTTTCTTGCAAATACCTATGCACTTGAATGAAGTGAAAATGTGAGATTTATTTGATCACAATCAATTTCACATTGTCTTTCTACCACAAATGTTTCACTTATAATAACTGAAGAGCCCCCACTTACATATTGAGTAGTCAAATAAAAATAGCAACCTCTCCCTGAATAACTGATACTAATGAAAGAGGCCCATAGGTAAGCAAAAGTTGACAATAAAATGTAGTGAGCACACTATAAGGGGCATGGAAAAATGCATTGGAATGGCAAAAAAAAAAAGTATAATGGAAAATCATTAGACATGGAAATAAAATCTAGATTTTAATCATGTCTTTGTAACAGAATTATAATAATATGCAAAATATATAATTTCCCTTAACTGTCATTTCCCCACTTGTAAGTTAGGGAAAATGGTTTATTTCAAATAACTATAAGCCATAAATTAGACATGTTTAGCTATACTCGGCACAAGAGCAGACATAATTCAAGTGCAAACACTAATCACAAAGTAGATTTTGAACTTGAATCTAAATAGCAATACAACAAAGAAAAAGTTGGGCTATAAAGAAAGCTGAGCACTGAAGAATTGATGTTTTTGAACTGTGGTGTTGGAGAAGACTCTTGAGAGTCCCTTGGACTGCAAGGAGATCTCACCAGTCCATCCTAGAGGAAATCATTTCTGAGTGTTCATTGGAAGGACTGATGCTGAAGCTGAAACTCCAATACTTTGGCTTCCTGATAGGAAGGGCTGACTCATTTGAAAAAACCCTGATGCTGGGAAAGATTTAAGTAGGAGGAGAAGGGGACAACAAAGGATGAGATGGTTGGATGGTATCACTAGACATAAGTTTGAGTAAACTGCAGGAGTTGGTGATGGACAGGGAGGCCTGGCGTGCTTTAGTTCATGGAATTGCAAAGAGTCAGACACAATGGAGCGACAGAACTGAACTGAACTGAACTGGTTCAAAAGTAGGAAGTCAAGAGATGCCTAGAGTAATAGGTAAGTTTGGCATTGGAATAAAATTGAAGAAGGGCAAAGGCTCACAGAATTTGCCAAGAGAATGCACTAGTCATAGAAACAGCCTTTCCAAAAACACAAAGGCCACTCTACACAGACATCACCAAATGTTCAATACTGAAATCAGATTGAATATATTCTTTGAGCTGAAGATGGAGAAGCTCTTTACAGTCAGCAAAAACAAGACCTGGAGCTGAGTGTGGCTCAGATCATCAGCTCCTTATGCAAAATTGAGACTTAAATGGAAGAAAGTAGGGAAAACAACCAGGCCATTCAGGTATGACCTAAATCAAATCCCTTTGTTATACAGTGGAAGTGACAAACATTTTCAAGGGATTAGATCGCATAGACACAGTCCCAGAACTATGGATGGAGGTTTGTAACTTAACAAGAGACAGAGACCAAATGTGTTGAAAAGAGAAAGAAATGTAACAAGCAAAATTGTTCTCTGAGGAGGCCTTACAAATAGCTGAGAAAAGGAGAGAAGCAAAAATCAAGGGGAAAAGTAAGATAAACCCATCTGAATGCAGAGTTCCAAAGAATATCAGTGAGAGAGTAGAAAGACTTCCTAAAGGATCAATGAAAAGAAATAGAGGAAAACAGTAGAATGGCAAGGACTAGGCAAGGACTAGAGATCTCTTCCAGAGAAGGCAATGGCACCCCACTCCAGTACTCTTGCCTGGAAAATCCCATGGATGGAGGAGCCTGGTAGGCTGCAGTCCATGGAGTTGCTGAGTCGGACACGACTGAGCAACTTCACTTTCACTTTTCTCTTTCCTGCATTGGAGAAGGACATGGCAACCCACTCCAGTGTTCTTGCCTGGAGAATCCCAGGGACAGGGGAGCCTGGTGGGCTGCTGTCTCTGGGGTCGCACAGAGTCGGTCACGACTGAAGCGACTTAGCAGCAGCAGCAGCAGAGATCTCTTCAAGAAAATTAGAGATAACCTAAGGAACATTTCACTTAAAGATGGACACAATAAAGGACAGAAGTGGAAAGGACCTAACAAAATCAGAAGATATTAAAAAGAAGTGGCAAGGATACACAGAAGAACTATACAAAAAAGCCTTAATGATCTGGACAATCATGAGTGGGGTCATTACCCTTAAGCCAGATATCATGGAATACAGAGTCAAGTAGGCCATAGGAAGCACCACTATGAACAAAGCTAGGGGAGGTGATGGAACTCCAGTTGAACTATTTCAAATCCTAAACAATGATGCTGTGAGAGTGCTGCACTCAGTTCAGTTCAGTTCAGTTCACTCCCTCAGTCATGTCCAACTCTTTGCGACCCCATGAATCGCAGCACGCCAGGCCTCCCTGTCCATCACCAACTCCCGGAGTTCACTCAGACTCAAGTCCAACGAGTCAGTGATGCCATCCAGCCATCTCATCCTCTGTCGTCCCCTTCTCCACCTGCCCCCAATCCCTCCCAGCATCAGAGTCTTTTCCAATAAGTCAGCTCTTCGCATGAGGTGGCCAAAGTACTGGAGTTTCAGCTACAGCATCATTCTTTCCAAAGAACACCCAGGACTGATCTCCTTTACAATGGACTGGTTGGATCTCCTTGGAGTCCAAGGGACTCTCAAGAGTCCTTTCCAACAACACAGTTCAAAAGCATCAATTCTCGGTGCTCAGCCTTCTTCACAGTCCAACTCTCACATTCATACATGACCACTGGAAAAACCATAGCCTTGACTAGACAGACCTTTGTTGGCAAAGTAATGTCTCTGCTTTTGAATATACCACTTAGGTTGGTCATAACTTTTCTTCCAAGGAGTGAGCATCTATTAAATTTATGGCTGCAGTCACCATCTGCAGTGATTTTGGAGCCCAGAAAAATAAAGTCTGACACTGTTTCCACTGTTTCCCCATCGGTTTCCCATGAAGTGTTGGGACCAGATTCCATGATATTAGTTTTCTGAATGCTGAGCTTTAAGCCAACTTTTTCACTCTCCTCTTTCACTTTCATCAAGAGGCTTTTTAGTTCCTCTTCACTTTCTGCCATAAGGGTGGTGTCATCTGCATATCTGAGGTTATTGATATTTCTCCTGGCAATCTTGCTTCCAGCTTGTGCTTCTTCCAGCTCAACGTTTCCCATGATGTCCTCTGATGTAAGTTAAATAAGCAGGGTGACAATATATAGCCTTGACATACTCCTTTTCCTATTTGGAACCAGTCTGTTGTTCCATGTCCAGTTCTAACTGTTGCTTCCTGACCTGTGTACAGATTTCTCAAGAGGCAGGTTACATGGTCTGGTATTCCCATCTCTCTCAGAATTTTCCACAGTTTCTTGTGATCCACACAGTCAAAGGCTTTGGCATAGTCAAGAAAGCAGAAATAGATGTTTTTCTGGAACTCTCTTGCTTATTTGATGATCCAGCGGATGTTGACAATTTGATCTCTGGTTCCTCTGCCTTTTCCAAAAACAGCTTGCACATCTGGAAGTTCATAGTTCACATATTGCTGAAGCCTGGCTTGGAGAATTTTGAGCATTACTTTACTAGCGTGTGAGATGAGTGCAATTGTGCAGTAGTTTGAGCATTCTCTGGCATTGCTTTTCTTTGGGATTGGAATGAAAACTGATCTTTTCCAGTCCTGTGGCCATTGCTGGGGTTTCCAAATGTGCTGGCATATTGAGTGCAGCACTTTCACGGCATCATCTTTCAGGATTTGCAATAGCTCAACTGGAATTCCATCACCTCCATCAGCTTTGTTCATAGTGATGCTTTATAAGCCCATTTGACTTCACATTCCAGGATGTCTGACTCTTGGTGAGTGATCACACCATCGTGATTATCCAGGTCATGAAGATCTTTTTTTATATAGTTCTCCTGTGTATTCTTGCCACCTCTTAATATCTTCTGCTTCTGTTAGATCCATCCCATTTCTGTCCTTTATCGAGCCCATCTTTGCATGAAGTGTTCCCTTGGTATCTCTAATTTTCTTGAAGAGATCTCTAGTCTTTCCCATTCTGTTGCTTTCCTCTATTTCATTGCATTGATGGCTGAGGAAGGCTTTCTTATCTCTTCTTGCTATTCTTTGGAAGTCTGCATTCAGATGCTTATATCTTTCCTTTTCTCCTTTGCTTTTGGCTTATCTTCTTTTCATAGCTATTTGTAAGGGCTCCTCAGCAGCCATTTTGCTTTTTTGCATTTCTTTGCCATGGGGATGGTCTTGATCCCTGTCTCCTGTACAATGTCACAAACTTATGCCCATAATTCATCAGGCACTCTATCAGAGCTAGTCCCTTAAATCTGTTTCTCACTTCCACTGTAGAATCATAAGGGATTTGATTTAGGTCGTACCTGAATGGTCTAGTGGTTTTCCCTACTTTCTTCAATTTAAGTCTGAATTTGGCAATAAGGAGCTCATGATCTGAGCCACAGTCAGCTCCTGGTCTTGTTTTTGCTGACTGTATAGAGCTTTTCCATCTTTGGCTGCAAAGAATATAATCAATCTGATTTTGGTGTTGACCATCTGGTGATGTCTATGTGTAGTCTTCTCTTGTGTTGTTGAAAGAGGGTGTTTGTTATGACCAGTGCATTTTCTTGGCAAAACTCTCTTAGTCTTTGCCCTGCTTTATTCCATATTCCAAGGCCAAATTTTCCTGTTACTCCAGGTGTTTCTTGACTTCAAACTTTTGCATTCCAGTCCCTTATAATCAAAAGGATATCTCTTTAGGGTGTTAGTTCTAAAAGGTCTTGTAGGCCTTTATAGAACTCTTCAACTTCAGCTTCTTCAGTGTTACTGGTTGGAGCTACCACATGTCCGAATTCAGGAGCAGTGGCCAAGAGAAGCAACCTCACATCCAAGAAGCGGCGGCTGCATGGGCGCAGGAGGGCCTGGATAAGCTATTCCACATTCAAGGTCAAGAGGGATGACAGTGAGGAGATACCCCTCATCCAAGGTAAGGAGCAGAAGCTACGCTTTACTAGAGCAGCTGTGAAGAGATACTCTACATCCAAGGTAAGAGAAACCCAAGTAAGACGGTAGGTTTTCAAGAGGACATCAGAGGGGAGACTCACTGAAACCATACTCACAGAAAACTAGTCAATCTAATCACACTGGGACCACAGCCTTGTCTAACTCAATGAAACTAAGCCATGCCCATGGGGCCACCCAAGATGGGCGAGTCACGGTGGAGAGGTCTGACGAATGTGGTCCACTGGAGATGGGAATGGCAAACACTTCAGTATTCTTGCCTTGAGAACCCCATGAACAGTATGAAAAGGCAAAATGATAGGATACTGAAAGAGGAACTCCCCAGGTCAGTAGGTGCCCAATATGCTACTGGAGATCAGTGGAGAAATAACTCCAGAAAGAATGAAGGGATGGAGCCAAAGCAAAAATAATATCCAGCTGTGGATGTGACTGGTGATAGAAGCAAGGTCCAATGCTGTAAAGAGCAACATTGCATAGGAAACTGGAATGTCAGGTCCATGAAACAAGGCGAATTGGAAGTGGTCAAACAGGAGATGGCAAGGGTGAACGTCGACATTCTAGGAATCAGTGAACTAAAATGGACTGGAATGGGTGAATTTAACTCAGATGACAATTATATCTACTACTGCAGGCAGGAATCCCTTAGAAAAAATGGAGTAGCCATCATGGTCAACAAGAGTCCAAAATGCAATACTTGGATGCAATCTCAAAAAGGACAGAATGATCTCTGTTCATTTCCAAGGTAAACCATTCAATATCACATTAATCCAAGTATATGCTGCACTCACTATGCCAGCAAATTTGGAAAACTCAGTAGGGGCCACAGGACTGGAAAAGGTCAGATGTCATTCCAATCCCAAAGAAAGGTAATGCCAAAGAATGCTCAAACTACCACACAATCGCACTCATCTCACAGGCAAATTTGTCCGTGGAGTACAGAATGAAGCAGGGCAAAGGCTAATAGAGTTTTGCCAAGGGAACATACTGGTCATAGCAAACACCCTCTTCCAACAACACAAGAGAAGACTCTACACATGGACATCACCAGATAGTCAACACCGAAATCAGATTGATTATATTCTTTGCAGCCAAAGATAGAGAAGCTCTATATAGTCAGCAAAAACAAGACTGGGAGCTGACTGTGGCTCAGAACATGAACTCCTTATTGCCAAATTCAGACTTAAATTGAAGAAAGTGGGGGAAACCACTATAAGATTCTGGTTTGACCTAAATAAATCCCTTATGAGTATATAGTGGAAGTGAGAAATAGATTTACGGGACTAGATCTGGTAGACAGATTGCCTGATGAACTATGGACGGAGGTTCGTGATATTGTACAGGAGACAGGAATCAAGACCATTCCCAAGAAAAAGAAATGCAAAAAAAGCAAAATGACTATCTGAGGAGGCCTAACAAATAGCTGTAAAAAGAAGAGGAGTGAAAAGCAAAGGAGAAAAGGAAAGATATTCCCACCTGAATGCAGAGTTCCAAAGAATAGCAAGGAGAGATTAGAAAGCCTTCCTTAGTGAACAATGCAAAGAAATAGAGGAACACAATAAAAAGGGAAAGATTAGAGAGCTCTTCAAGAAAATTAGAGATACCAAGGGAACATTTCATGCAAAGATGGGTTTGATAAAGGACAAAAATGGTATAAACCTAACAGAAGCAGAAGATATTAAGAAGACGTGGTAAGAATACTCAGAAGAACTGTAAAGAAAAGATATTCACTACCCAAATAATCTTGATGTGTGCTCACTCACACTCAGCTAGAGCCAGACATCCAGGAATGTGAAATCAAGTGGGACATAGGAAGCATCACACCAAACAAAGCTAGTGGAGGTGATGGAATTCCAGTTGAGCTATTTCACATCCTGAAAGATGATGCTGGTAAAGTGCTGCACTCAATATGCCAGCACATTTGGAAAACACAGTAGTGGCCACAGGACCGGAAAAGGTCAGTTTTCATTCCAATCCCAAAGAAAGGCAATGCCAGAGAATGCTCAAACTACTGCACAATTGCACTCATCTCACACGCTAGTAAAGTAATGCTCAAAATTCTCCAAGCCAGGCTTCAGTAATACATGAACTGCGAACTTCCAGATGTGCAAGCTGGTTTTGGAAAAGGCAGAGGAACAAGAGATCAAATTGCCAACATCTGCTGGATCATGGAAAAAGGAAGAGAGTTCCAGAAAAACATCTATTTCTGCTTTCTTGACTATGCCAAAGCCTTTGACTGTGTGGATCACAAGAAACTGGGAAAATTCTTCAAGAGATGGGAATACCAGATCATCTGACTTGCCTCTTGAGAAATCTGTATGCATGTCAGGAAGCAACAGTTAGAACTGGATATAGAACAACAGACTGGTTCCAAATAGGAAAAGGAATATGTCAAGGCTGTATATTGTCACCCTGCTTATTTAGCTTATATGCAGAGTACATCATAAGAAATGCTGGTCTGGAGGAAGCACAAGCTGGAATCAAGATTGCTGGGAGAAATATCAATAACCTCAGATATGCAGATGACTCCACCCTTATGGCAGAAAGTGAAGAACTAAATAAAGAGCCTCTTGATGAAAGTGAAAGAGGAAAGTGAAAAAGTTGGCTTAAAGCTCAACATTCAGAAAACGAAGATCATGGCATCCGGTCCCATCACTTCATGGGAAATTGATGGGGAAACAGTGGAAACAGTGGCTGACTTTATTTTTCTGGGCTCCAAAATCACTGTAGCTGGTGATTGCAGCCATGACATTAAAAGATGCTTACTCTTTGGAAGGAAAATTATGACCAACCTAGACAGCACATTCAAAAGCAGAGACATTACTTTGCCAACAAAGGTCCATCTAGTCAAAGCTATGGTTTTTCCAGTGGTCACATATGGATGTGAGAGTTGGACTATAAAGAAAGCTGAGCTCTGAAGAATTGATGATTTTGAACTGTGGTGTGGATGAAGACTCTTGAGAGTCCTTTGGACTGCAAGGAGATCCAACCAGTACATCCTAAGGGGTTGTTCATTGAAAGGACTGATGTTGAAGTTAAAACTCCAATACTCTGGCCACCTGATACGAATTGCTGACTCATTGGAAGGACCTTCATTCTGGGAATATGAGGGCAGGAGGAGAAAGGGATGACAGAGGATGAGATGGTTGGATGGCATCACCGACTCAATGGACATGGGTTTGTGGGAACCCCGGGAATTGGTGATGGACCTGGAGGTCTCTCATTCTGTGGATCATGGGTTCACAGAGTTGGACACACCTGAACAACTGAACTGAACTGACAATATATACAATTTGTCAAAAGTTTATCTTCTTTGGAACCACCACTTAGAATATGCAGACATTTCAAAGACTGTGAGTAACTGTTCACAGAACATATACCACACAAAAGGCTTGCCATCAGAATCTATAATAAACTCCTAGAAATAATGATAATAAAACAAACAATCCAGACAAAAGATTTGAACATTGTATAAATATATGAATGCCCAATAAACATACAAAAATCTCCTCTGTATCATTACTCAGGGAACTGGAAATTAACACTGCAGTATCAAGACACATATGCAAAAATGATAGTATTAAAAACACTAATAATATCAGGTTTTGTAAGGACAAAATGCTACTAGAACACATATGGACTGCTTGTCTAGATGCAAAATAATAAAATTATTTTGAAAAAATCTTATAAATTCCTAATTGATCTATGAGTTTCATTCCTGGTTATTTACACAAAAAATAAAAACGTCAAAACAAACTAAAAAAATAAAAATTAATTAAAAAAAATAAAAATAAATAAAAATGTGAACACATTAGAACTTACATACATAAGTTTTTATAATAGTTTTAATATCAGTAGCCCAATTCTGGAAACAATCCAAATGTACATTAACCAGTGAATGGCTAAACAATGTATGCTTTATCTATTCAAGGGAGGGCTTTTATGGTGGCCCAGTGTTAAAGAACCTGCCTGCAATGTAGGAGACATAGGTTCAATCCCTGGGCCTGGAAGATCCCCTGGAGAAGGAAATGGAAAGCCATTACAGTATTCATGCCATAGACATAGGAACCTGGCAGGCTATAGTCCATGTGGTCACAAAAGAGTCAGGCAGGACTTAGTGGAGTACATGTCTTTTAATTTCATGGCTGCAGTCACCATCTGCAGTGATTTTGGAGCCAAAAAAAAAAAAAAGTCTGACATTGTTTCCCCATCAATTTCCCATGAAGTGATGGGACCAGATGTCATGATCTTCGTTTTCTGAATGTTGAGCTTTAAGCCAACTTTTTCACTCTCCTCTTTCACTTCATCAAGAGGCTTTTTAGTTCCTCTTCACTTTCTGCCATAAGGGTGGAGTCATCTGCATATCTGAGGTTATTGATATTTCTCCTGGCAATCTTGCTTCCAGCTTGTGCTTCTTCCAGCTCAACGTTTCCCATGATGTCCTCTGTATGTAAGTTAAATAAGCAGGGTGACAATATATAGCCTTGACATACTCCTTTTCCTATTTGGAACCAGTCTGTTGTTCCATGTCCAGTTCTAACTCTTGCTTCCTGACATGCATACAGATTTCTCAAGAGGCAGGTCAGGTGGTCTGGTATTCCCATCTCTCTCAGAATTTTCCACAGTTTATTGTGATCCACACAGTCAAAGGCTTTGGCATAGTCAATAAAGCAGAAGTAGATGTTTTTCTGGAACTCTCTTGCTTATTCCATGATCCAGAGGATGTTGGCAATTTGATCTCTGGTCCTCTGTCTTTTCTAAACCAGCTTGAACATCAGGAAGTTCCTGGTTCACATATTGCTGAAGCCAGGCTTGGAGAATTTTGAGCATTACTTTACTAGCATGTGAGATGAGTGCAATTGTGCAGTAGTTTGAGCATTCTTTGGCATTGCCTTTCTTTGGGATTGGAATGAAACTGATCTGTTCCAGTCCTGTGGCCACTGCTAAATTTTCCAAATGTGCTGGCATATTGAGTGCAGCACTTTCCCAGCATCATCTTTCAGGATGTGAAGTAGCTCAACTGGAATTCAATCACCTCCACTAGCTTTGTTCGTAGTCAGACTTTATTTTTTGGGCTCCAAAATCACTGCAGATGGTGATTGCAGCCATGAAATTAAAAAATGCTTACTCCTTGGAAGAAAAGTTATGACCAACCTAGATAGTATATTCAAAAGCAGAGACATTACTTTGCTGACTAAGTCCGTCTAGTCAAGGCTATGGTTTTTCCTGTGGTCATGTATGGATGTGAGAGTTGGACTGTGAAGAAGGCTGAGTGCAGAAGAGTTTATGCTTTTGAACTGTGTTGTTGGAGAGGACTCTTGAGATCCCTTGGACTGCAAGGAGATCCAACCAGTCCATTCTGAAGATCAGCCTTGGGATTTCTTTGGAGGGAATGATGCTGAAGCTGAAACTCCAGTACTTTGGCCACCTCATGAGAAGAGTTGACTCATTGGAAAAGACCCTGATGCTGGGAGGGAATGGGGGCAGGAGGAGAAGGGGATGACAGGATGAGATGGCTGGATGGCATCACGGACTCAATGGACATGAGTCTGAGTGAACTCCGGGAGTTGGTGATGGATAGGGAGGCCTGGTGTGCTTCGATTTATGGAGTCGCAAAGGGTCGGACACGACTGAGTGACTGAACTGAACTGAACTGAACTGAACTAAGTGACTAAACAACTATTCAAAGAATATTATGTAGCAATTGAAAGCAAACAACTACCGATAAAATAAACAAAAGTAAGGAAACAAGTTACACTAAGTAAAGATATCCTTTGTATGTTGCTGCTGAGTCATTTCAGTTGTGTCCGACTCTGTGCGACCCCATAGATGGCAGCCCACCAGGCTCTCCTGTCCCTGGGATTCTCCAGGCAAGAACCCTGGAGTGGGTTGCCATTTCCTTCTCCAATGCATGAAAGTGAAAAGTGAAAGTGAAGTCGCTCAGTCATATCTGACTCTTAGAGACTCCATGGACTGCAGTCTACCAGGCTCTTCCATCCATGGGATTTTCCAGGTAAGAATACTGGAGTGGGGTGCCATTGCCTTCTCTGTATCCTTTGTATACATTGTTCTATTTTTGTACAGCTGTTGAAAATGAACAATGTGTCTGTGGTCACGGAATGGCATCTGGTGATTTAGTCTCTAGGTTGAGTCTGACCCTGTGACCCTGTGGACTCTAGCCTGCCAGGCTCCTCTGTTCATAGGATTTCCCAGGCAAGATTACTGGACTGGGTTGCTATTTCCTTCTTAGGGTAGTTTCCTGACCAGGGATGGAACCCAGGTCTCCTATATTGCAGGCAGATTCTTTACCACTGAGCCAGCAAGGACTTTCCGACAGAAAGCATGAATTAAGAATGGTATTCGCTCACTCATGTCTGACTCTGTGACTCCATGGACTGTAGCCTACCCGGCTCCTCTGTCCATGGGATTCTCCAGGCAAGAATCCTGGAGTGGGTAACTATTCCCTTCTCTAGAGGATCTTCCCAAATCAGGGATCAAAACCAGATCTCCTGCATTGCAGGCAGATTCTTAACCATCTGAGTCACCAGAGAAGCTGCAGAATGCATATCAGTTGCCTAAAGTCAGATGTGGAGATGGTGTGAACAGAATTTGACTACAGCATGACAAGTAGGAACTTTTCTGTATTCATCCGTGACAAGTTTTTCCCACCACGTTCTGTTTCATTCTGCTAGTTACACAATGGTGAGTTCACATATGTGATAACTCTCAACTATTTACAGAAGGAATTCAATCTCCACTAATAATGTATTATTTTAGAATCCTTCCCACTTGTTTAAGCACATCCCACCCCCTTTTTCTCTCACATGAGGTAAAGATGTAACATTTCACTATGAGAACTTTAAAACCTAGAAATCAAATAAATACCTCTTCTAGTTTCCTAGTTTTTTTTTTCTTTCTTTCTTTTTTTAACATTAGCTGGAAATATATGGCAATGATAACTAGATAACTTCTATTACTTCCAAGAAAATCCTGGTAAAGTTAAAATGGCTTACTGGTATTAAGTTTCAGATGTTATTATTCATCTCATTTTCTTTTTTGAGAATTTCAGTTGTGTTTTGTGGCAGTGGGAAAAATCTCTTTCAAACACTGCTATATTACTTGATTTTTGTTTCTGTATTTGTTCTTAACCTTTAAAATTTAAATATAGAAAAAGCTCATACACAAAGTTCAAATAGATAAGCATTTTGCAAAAGGCAAAAATACTTGACTTTTCATTTTCAAAAATATTTTAACAGGAAGTAGGATAATGTCTATCAGTTCAGTTCAGTCACCCAGTCATGTTCAACTCTTTGTGACCCCATGAATCGCAGCATGCCAGGCCTCCCTGTCCATAACCAACTCCCGGAGTCACTCCGATTCACTTCCATTGAGTCAGTGATGCAATCCAGCCATCTCATCCTCTGTCGTCTCCTTCAACTCCTGCCCCCAATCCCTCCCAGAATCAGAGTCTTTTCCAATGAGTCAACTCTTCACATGAGGTGGCCAGAGTACTGGAGTTTCAGCTTTAGCATCAGTCCTTCCAAAGAACACACAGGACTGATCTCCTTTAGAATGAACTGGTTGGATCTCCTTGCAGTCCAAGGGACTCTCAAGAGTCTTCTCCAACACCACAGTTCAAAAGCATCAATTCTTCAGTGCTCAGCCTTCTTCACAGTCCAACTCTCACATCCATACATGACCACAGGAAAAACTATAGCCTTGACTAGATGGACCTTAGTCAGCAAAGAAATGTCTGCTTTTGAATATGCTGTCTAGGTTGATCATAACTTTCCTTCCAAGGAGTAAGAGTCTTTTAATTTCATGGCTGCAGTCACCATCTGCAGTGATTTTGGAGCCCAAAGAAATAAAGTCTGACACTGTTTCCACTGTTTCCCCATCTATTTCCCATGGAGTGATGGGACCGGATGCCATGATATTCATTTTCTGAATGTTGAGCTTTAAGCCAAATTTTTCACTCTCCACTTTCACTGTCATCAAGAGGTTTTTTAGTTCCTCTTCACTTTCTGCCATAAGGGTGGTGTCATCTGCAGAGCTGAGGTGATTGATATTTCTCCTGGCAATCTTGCTTCCAGCTTGTGCTTCTTCCAGCTCAGCGTTTCTCATGATGTCCTCTGCATATAAGTTAAATAAGCAGGGTGACAATATACAGCCTTGACATACTTCTTCTCCTATTTGGAACCAGTCTGTTGTTCCATGTCCAGTTCCAACTGTTGCTTCCTGACCTGCATACAGATATTTCAAGAGGCAGGTCAGGTGGTCTGGTATTCCCATCTCTCTCAGAATTTTCCACAGTTTCTTGTGATCCACACAGTCAAAGGCTTTGGCATAGTCAATAAAGCAGAAATAGATGTTTTTCTGGAACTCTCTTGTTTCTCCATGATCCAGTGGATGTTGGCAATTTGATCTCTGGTTCCTCTGCCTTTTCTAAAACCAGCTTGAACATCAGGAAGTTCTATCAGTGACTACTATTAATAAAATTAGTCTAATCACTTTGCTGTATACCTCAACTAAATGGAACATTGTAAATCAACTGTGCTTCAATATAAAGTAAAAATTAAAGTTTAAAACCACAAAAAATCATATTGGTAAATGATATAAAGCATCAAGTGATTATTTAAAGTAATATTGCCTGCAGCAACTCTTAAAAAGTAATTTTACAGAGTTTGCTGAGAATCTTAAAGCACATAGAAACTCTAATAGGTATAGTATTTTTTTTTTGCATATAAAGTTAATAGATTAACCCATCTCCTGAAATACCTTGAATCATGGATACCTGATAAAAGCTTTGACCTAAAAACTATGCCTGAATCAAAACTAAAACACAAACATAGTAAATAACTTCAAACCACAAAACATTGGGAGTAGTCCTATACTGTATCCTTCCTTGCAGGTCATTATTGTATAAGGATTATTCCTCTTACATTATAAGATTTTCATATTTTAACCTTCTTTCTAGCTTCTATATTCAATTCATAGAAATTGGATTATAAAGCATAGTTGAAGTTTCAGTTATGAGTACCATGTAAATTTAAGTAATTCTTCAAAGAATACTAATTGATAAATCACATTTATTTTTATTATTTCTGAAGTCCTATAATACATAATTTTAATTGAGCTGATCTTTTGTCCAAGTGGACAAACAAAATATGCAGCAATTCATGTTTTTGAAAATTTGGGGTGAAATCTTAGCTTTTTCTCTACATTTTAAACATTTTTATATACAAATTCATTCCTTGTTACTGAGGAAAAAGTAAATTGATGGTACTGGAATTTAGATCTGTGAAAGCTTCATGAGCTTTTAAGTGTACATTTGAGTCACAATATTTATGAGGCTTTCCAGAAAATTTCAAACATCAATACATTAGGCTCTCCTTGACATGTTATCATCCTATATAAAAATGTTATACACTTATGTCACACACAGAAGTAATTAGGTTAGAAAATGTATAGGATATTATGATTTCAATCCAAAAATGAGATACTATATTAGAAAGTATTTATGTGAACTGACACAAAGGCTTTATTATAGATGATCTAAAGCAAGGAAAGTAAACATCAGCTATGTATGTCTTTCCTGTAATCACCTAAATTCCAGAGAAAATGGTTTGTTTTTATGTTAACTCATTAAGCTGTGCATGTCAGGAAAGGAGCCCATCCATGAATGCAGCCCCCATTACTAGATGCTTCATCAAACCTAATAGAGTACTTACATCTCCAGTAAGACGAGGAAGGAAGGAGAAAAGGAGACTTACATTTATCAAGCATCTTTTAATGTCAGTTTCTGCACTTAATGCTTTTATGTAGGAGTAAATAGAGTGAACTCAGTGACCTTTTGTAATTGAGAAGTCCTTGTTTAAAAATCCTGTGGTAAACACAAATAGTAA
The DNA here is from genome assembly GCA_006408695.1 of Aepyceros melampus. Classification (NCBI taxonomy): domain Eukaryota; kingdom Metazoa; phylum Chordata; class Mammalia; order Artiodactyla; family Bovidae; genus Aepyceros; species Aepyceros melampus. The sequence goes on along the minus strand of SJXQ01013128.1, from coordinate 120,668 downwards.
ATCAATTCTCTACTGAAACACATAAAATGGTAGCAAAAAGAATGGCATAAGGTATAAAAATACAGAATCAAAATGAAGGAAAAGTGGACAGCTATAATCGAGTGTTAGTAAAAAACGTTTGGAAGACATGGAAGTAAATTAGCTGCCAGTGATTTCACTGAGTGACTAAAATCAATGTGCATGCAAGAGGGGGGAGGATGTAAGAAGCACTTATTAGTGCCAGAGTAATGGTTAGACACATCTAAATCTCCATATTACAGAACTAGTAGTTTAAACAAACAGAAGAGAGTTAAAAGCGGTTGTGTGTCTAGAATAAGGTTTGAAACTGGGAAGAGGTGGGGCAAGTAAGTGCATGTACTTTGAGGAATTATTTACATCTAATTCACATGCATGTATAAAAATGTAAAAACCCCAAAGAGAGAAAAGGTAGCTTCTTTCCTAGTTGAAAGTGTATCTTTACCCCCATAGAGTATTCAGCATGTAGTTTAAGTTAATGGTGGCCAGCTCAAAGTAACACTGGTAACTTGTGTGAAAACAGAGACCTGAGGGATGTGTTTGTTCTAATGTCTCTCAGTAATGGATAGATGTTAGTTACAACCCCAGCTAGCTTCACTTTATAGTGAGTGTTTTGCTGCTTGCAACATACTAACTATTGTTCATTGAGAAATAAAGGAAATATAAAGAGGTATAAGGGCTTCCCTCATAGCTCAGTCAATAAAGAGTCTGCCTGCGTTTGATTCCTGGGTCAGGAAGATCCCCTGGAGAAGGAAATGGCAACTCGCTTCAGTATTCTTGCCTGGAGAATCCCATGGACAGAGGAGGATCCTGGCAGGCTACAGTCTATGGAGTTGCAAAAGTCAGACACAACTGAACAACTAAGCACACACCATACACAAAGAGGCATAAAGACAGAACAGGTATCTGTCTTTCCCCCTCAAAAGAACAAAAATTAGTCATTGAAAAATTACTTTGAATTGATGAACACAAATCAGATTTTATATGACAAAATAAAAAAGCAGTATCTAGATTGTACAATTCTCTGCAACCCCATGGACTGTAGCATGCCAGGACTCTGTGTCCATCACAAACTCCTGGAGTTTACTCAAACTTGTGTCCATTGAGTCAGTGATACCATCCAACCATCTCATCCTCTGTTGTCCCCTTCTCCTCACACCTTCAGTCTTTCCCAGCATCAGTGTTTTCAAAGCAGTCAGTTCTTTGAATCAGGTGACTAAAGTGTTGGAGTTTCAGCTTCAACATCAGTCCTTCAAATGAATATTCAGAAATGCTTTCCTTTAGGATGGACTGGTTGGATCTCCTGGCAGTCCATGGGAATATCAAGAGTCTTCCTCTACACCACAGTTCAAAAGCATCAATTCTTCAGTGCTCAGCTTTCCTTATAGTCCAACTCTCACATCCATACATGACTACTGGAAAAACCATAGCCTTGACTAGATGGACCTTTGTTGGCAAAGTAATGTCTCTGCTTTTTAATATGTTGTCTAGGTTGGTCATAACTTCCATTCTAAGGAATAAGCATCTTTTAATTTCTGGCTGCAATCACCATCTGCAGTGATTTTGGAGCCCAAAAAAATAAAGTCAGCCACTGTTTCCCCATCTATTTGCCATGAAGTGATGGGACCAGATACCATAATCTTAGTTTTCTGAATGTTGAGCTTGAAGCCAACTTTTTCACTCTCCTCTTTCACTTTCATCAAGAGGTTCTTTAGTTCTTCTTCACTTTCTGCCATAAAGTTGGTATCATGTGCATATCTGAGATTATTGATATTTCTCCTGGCAATCTTGATTTCAGCTTGTGCTTCATCCAACCCAACATTTCTCATGATGTACTCTGGATATAAGTTAAATAAGCAGGGTGACAATGTACACAGGTATAACACAGTAATGAAACAAAAGGGAAGAGGGTAAGGCACACCTTTAAAATAATGACATAGCCTGAGACATGGCATAAATGGATTGGAATCAAGTATAATAGATCCAAGATTAGATGAGTTGACTTCTACCAGAACTTGAGCCTCAGTATACATTCATTGCAACATATTAGAAAGCTAAATGACACACCCACAGTGCCATGACAATTCCAAGGACAACCATAAATGTCAAAAAGTGAATGGTGGCCCAATTCCTGGAAATACCAATTTCCCCAAAATAGCTGGAATACTCCTCCCACTCATTAGCCTGTGAAATCACTCACCCGTTTAAAAACTGACAACCGCATACCTTGGAGTCTCTCTTGCCTTCAAAGATGGCCCACACTCATTCTGTGGAGTGTTTCTCTCTAAATTAATCCACTTCTTACCTATCACTTTGTCTCTCACTGAATTCCTTCAGTGATGAGATATCAAGAAACTGAGCCAAGTGTGTGATCACACCAAGTTTACAATTTCAGTTAAAAGACTGTGGGTTTAAGTCCCAATCTGAGATACACAACCTCAGCCTCATTAAATGATTAAACCATTCAAATGATTCATGGCAAATAGAAGAGGACAAAATGGAAACAGTGACAGACTTTATTTTTGTGGACTCCAAAATCACTGCAGACGGCGACTGCACCATGAAATTAAAAAATGCTTACTTTTTGGAAGAAAAACTGACAAACCTAGACAGCATGTTAAAAAGCAGAGACATTACTTTGCCAACAAAGGTTCATCTAGTCAAAGCTATGGTGGTTCCAATAGTCATGTATGGATGTAAGAGTTGGACCATAAAGAAGGCTGAGGGTCCAGGAATTGATGCTTTGACTGTGTTGTTAGAGAAGACTCTTAAGAGTCCCTTGGATTATATGGAGATCAAATCAGTCAATCCTAAAGGAAATCTATCCTGAATATTCATTGGAAGGACTGATGCTGAAGATGAAGCTCCAATACTTTGGCCACCTGATGTGAAGAGCCAACTCATTTGAAAAGACCTTGATGCTGGGAAAGATTGAAGACAGGAGAAGAAGGCAACAACAGAGGATGAGATGGTTGGATGGCATCACTGACTCGATGGACATGAGCTTGAGCAAGCTCTGGGAGTTAGTGATGGACAGGGAAGCCTGGCAAGCTGCACTTCATGGAGTCTCAAAGAGTTGGATATGACTGAGAAACTGAACAACAACAATTTCAAGTAATTACATTGAAAGGATTATTTACCACCAATAAAGTTGCCCAGGATTGCAATCCTCAAACTGGGACACACACATGTTCCAGATACCTGAAGATTTTGTAAGGGTAAATAAGTAAGGCTGTTCAAAAGGATTTATTTTTCATATACTCAAATTTTATAAATGATAAATATATCCTGCCTAGAAGAAAGTCTTTTTTTGAGGTATTATGTCAAGTCTTCTATCTTACCTTCCTTATTTAAATTATCCTTCTCCAACATTCAAAAATAGTGGCATATTTCTCATTTAATTAATTTTCACAACTGAGTATTTCTCCAATAGCAAAGACAAATTATGATTTTAAAGCAATGGAAACTTATAAAAGATAAGGAGCCTGCTTTAAGAAAACACATAATTATAGAGTTAAGCATGGAAGTAAATATTTATTTACAATAAGAAAAAAGGTCATAAATAATTACTGGAACATTGAGTTCAAGGTCCATTTCTTGTGAAATTGCTTTAGGCATTTTACCAGAACTGCTTACATAGAAATGCTTCTTGCTTGCAATCTGTCTTCATTTCCTCTCCTAGAAGAGGCTACAACTAACAGTAACTCCATGCAACCATAGGAATCTATTCAAGGGAGGGGCTCTGAAACTTGAAGTTCATTATTTCAAGGCCTTCTGCTCCTGCTTTCAGGACTTTAGACAAATATAAAATTTGAAATGTGAATAACAGTGAAGCTTCTCTTAAACAATTAAGTCACAATATACCCATCAGAGAAGCATGGTGCTTTCTTTGCCTTAGATATGTTTGTATTGAGAATAAATAGTATAGATAGAAATATTTTGACCCACATTTTGAATTCAGAGTAGGACAGAAAGGATGACAACTATATGAACTTAAAAACCATGTCATATTTCTAAACTTTCTCCTCTGGTCATAAGGAATAAAGATACAAGATGAGTCTTTCCACTCTAAAAATTAATAAATCTGAACAATACACATAAAGCAACTGTTTGGGGGCAGTGGACAAAAGCAACACAAGACTGTAATCAAAAACATTTATAAAATGAAGTTTTAAAGCTACCATTTACAATAGAATTTTAAAAACACTAAGCACCATATTAAATGAGTGAAAGAGAAATCCACAGAATGAAACTAATATTTGCAAATTATATACTGGATGGGGGTTATTATCTTCTTTTAAAAGAATTCACACAACTTACCAAAAACAACAAAAAATGACAACTTGATTAAAACATGAACAAAGGCTATGAACAAACATTTCTGCAAATAGGATATTCAAAGGGTCAATAAGCAAATAGAAGAAGAACAACATCACAAATAATTAGGGAAATGCAAATCACAACCACAATAAGATACCACATCATGATTTTGTTATGTATAGTACACAGTTGCTTTAATTGTGTCTGATTCTTGCGACCTCATGGACTGTAGCCTGTCAGACTCCTCTGTCCATGGGATTTCCCAGGCAAGAAAACTGGAATAGTTGCCATTTCCTTTTCCAGGGTATCTTCTTGACCCAGGGATCAAACCCAATCTCCTGCATTGTAGGCAGATTATTTACCGGCTAAGCCAGCAAAGAAGCCTTTAGGATAGCTATTACCAAATAAATAAATAATAAATATGTTGGTAAGAAGGTAAAGAAATTGGAATCATTGTACACTGATGGTGAGGATGGGAAATGATGCAACTGCTGTGGAAACAACATAGCAGTTCCACAAAATATTATACATCTACTTATGATACTCAGTATATACACAAAAAACTGAAAACAGGAACAGATTAGATATATCTACACCAATGTTCACAACATTATTGGCAATAGCCAAAAGGTCGAAACAACTCAAATGTTCATTGACAAATGAATAAAGGTGATATATATATGCAATAGAATATTAGTCAGCTTTAAATAAAAAGCAGTTCTGATATACACACTACAATAAAGTTGAACCTTGAAGGCACTGTATAAATGAAATTATTGACACAAAGAAGGACAAATATTGAACTATTATACGATTCTACTCACATGAGTTACCTGGAATAGAAGAGTCATGTTGATGGATAGGAGAAGAGATTCTCAGGCAGTAAGGACAGGATGAAATGGGGAATTATTGTTAGTGGAAGCAGTTTCATCCTGGGATGATGAGATGTGTTAGAAATGGATAATAATTATGTTTGAACAATGCAAATGTATTATCTGATTCTTTTTTTTAATTAATTTTTACTTTTTAGTTTGTTTTGCTTTACAATACTGTATTCATTTTGCTATACATTGACATGAATCAGCCACGAGTGTACATTCTAAATTGTATATTTGAAGATGGTTAAAGAAAAAATTGAGAACAATTTATAAACAGAAAAATAGTGAATTAACTATTTTCAAGATGTGTACTCTGATGTTTACCAAAACTAGTAAAATAAATGAGAAAAGACTTCATACAAGTAAAGATATAATACATTATTGACTGGAAGAATCAAAATTATAGAGAAGTCCATTGTTCCTAAATGATTTATAGATTTAAGGAATTTTAATAAAAATACCAATGGGTGATTTTACATTGTTTTCTTTTGTTTTTGCAAAAACTGAGAAATCAGCTCTACAATTTATATGGAAATGTAAATTCCATATAAATGGAATGTAAATTCCATATAAATGTAGGACTCAGAGTAGTCAAAACAATTTATTTAAAAATAAAAAACAAAGTTCAAGAATATAGACTACTTGATTTTATAACTTAATATAAAAACCACAGTAAATAATATAATATGATTTGGGTAGTATGAATTGCTGACATTGAAATTAACAGAATAAAAGAGAGTCCAATATTTGACCTACACATACATCATTATTTGATTTTGAAAAAAACAACACAATAATTCAAGATGAAATGATAATCTTTCAACAATTGATTCTAAGACAATTATATATTTGAATGAAAAAATATTAAACCCATTCTTATGTGATAATAATATTTAATTTATACATTGTAAGTGTGATTGTAAAAACTAAAATTAAAAACTTCTAAGAGTAAACTTTTAGAGAGGGGAAAGATGTTTGTAGAGAGAAGTAAACTGAGGTGAAATAAAATAATTATAGCATGTCTTCAAACTGATAAAAATCACTCCAAAGAAGTTCCAAAGAAAATAAAAGAGAAAAATGAAGACTGTGAGAAAATGTTTCCAACATACAAATGACTTGTTTTCATGATTGTATAAAGAACACTTACAAAGGATAATAAGACAGAAAATGACCAATATTACATTGACAAGAGATTGCAAAAAAAAAAAAAATCAGAATAAAACATACATGGATTGCAAACAAGCATATTAAAAATTGTTCAGTATGATTAGTCAATTGAAATTATAATGAGATACCATTTCACAAGCACTACCAAATCTCAAATTCAAATCAAGGTAATACCAGTATTAATGAACATATGGACCGACTACTAATAGAAATGTTATACACTTCTGGTTATAATGATGTCTCTTTGGAAAACATGTTCCAAGTCTTATAATGTTAATTATCAGTTATCATATGACCCAGAAATCCCAGTCCTATATATTTACCACAGGACAATGAAAATGCATGTTTATATGAAGATTTGTACATCAATGCTCATAGCAGTTATTGAAAAAAATCCTATCTAAGAACAAAAACAATACAAGGCTAAATCAGCAGGTGAAATGAGCAAGTCATGGCATACGGACACAATGTATCCCACTGATACAATAGAACAGTGCTCAACAATACAGATAACACTACAGATTCATTCAATCTACTAGAGAAATTGGTCGTAAAAATAATAGAGAACAACAGAATGTTGGGAATCAATTGCTCATGGGTTTCTTGGTTTCTTGCTGTGAAGCGATACACTTTTGTTCAGAACTATTTATTAGGAATGTCCATAGAGAAAATAATCTTGAAAGTTAGTCTTCCTTTCAGACAGAAAGGTAGATTTGTTTTCTGACCAAAATAATGAAGAAACATCTCCCTCTAAGTCAAAGTTTGGGAAGATTTACCATTGGCCCCATGTTAGATTCAAAGTTTCCCAGGCTCTGGGTTCCTGGTCTGTGACACCACCTACAAAGCTCTCAGCATGGTCCTCTGTTGCTCTGCACTTTCCATGGCAGGTACAGCAGGGTGCTTTGATTGCTTGCTCTTTGGCTTTGTCTCAGTGACTACTCCAACCTCTACTTCAAATATTCCCATTTCAACTGAATCCAGAGAAGGCCATTTTTTTTTTAATTGAAGGATAATTGCTTTACAGAATTGTGTTGATTTCTGCCATTAACATGATTCAGCCATAGGTATACATATGTCTCCTCCCTCTTGAGCTTCCCATCATTTCCCTCCCCATCCTACCCCTCTGGGTTGTTTCAGAACCCCAGCTTGAGTTCCCTGAATCATACAGCAAATTCCCATTGGCTATCTATTTTCCATTTGGTAAAGACACTTACTCCTTGGAAGAAAAGTTATGACCAACCTAGATAGCATATTGAAAAGCAGAGACATTTCTTTGCCAACAAAGGTTCGTCTAGTCAAGGATTGGTTCTTCCAGTGATCATGTATGGATGTGAGAGTTGGACTGTGAAGAAAGCTGAGCACCAAAGAATTGATGCTTTTGAACTGTGGTGTTGGAGAAGACTCTTGAGAGTCCCTTAGACGGCAAGGAGATCCAACCAGTCCATTCTAAAGGAGATCAGTCCTGTGTGTTCTTTGGAAGGACTCATGCTAAAGCTGAAACTCTAGTACTTTGGTCATCTCATGAAAAGAGTTGACTCATTGGAAGACTCTGATGCTGAGAGGGATTGGGGGCAGGAGGAGAAGGGGATGACAGAGGATGAGATGGCTGGATAGCATCATCAACTCGATGGACATGAGTAGTGAACTCCAGGAGTTAATGATGGACAGGGAAGCCTGGCGTGCTGCGATTCATAGGGTCACAAAGAGTCGGACACGACTGAGCAACTGAACTGAACTGAATGTAACTTTCCATGTTTTTCTCTCCATATATCCCACTCTCCCCTTTCCCCCACCCTGCCCCATGTCCATATGTCTGTTCCAGAGAGGTCTATTGCTACAGGCTTGTGTGTGCTCAGTTGTGTCTGACTCTTTGCAACCTCATGGACTATAGCCAGCCAGGCTCCTCTGTTCATGGAATTTTCCAGGCAAGAATATTGGAATGGGTTGCCATTTTCTCCTCAAGGTTTCTTCCCAACCCAGAGATCAAACCCGTATTTTGTGTCTCCTGTATTGGCCGGCAGGTTCTTTACCACTGAGCCAACTGGGAAACCTGTAGAGGGATGCTCTTATTTGTTACCTATGACTTGACCATTATTGGTCTTTTGGTTTAAGGTCAGCGGTGGTTGGATTGTTCTCTGCTGTTCGCTGTTCTATTGATCCTCTTAGGCACTGTGTCCCTGAATATGTGACCAATGAGGATTTAGCAATGTTGCCTCCTCCAGGGGCCAGGGGCATATTTTTGCCCCTCTCTTGCAGATGTAAAGATTTCTCCACATCTCCCTCCCCACCTCCACAAAGAGCAGGAGTGTAACTTTACCTGAACCCAGGTAACAAGCTACAGGTCATACTGTATGCTACCTTTCTCTGAATGCCCTAAGGCTGTTGTTTCTTGGGGAAATAAGGGGATGGGAAGGATACATAGGGGTGGGACTGTGTACCATTCTCTCAGCAGCCTCTGCTCTGTCCCCCAGGAAGACTTTCTCAGGACTTTTGCCCCAAGTCAAATTTTCCTCCAAAGGACTCAGTGAGATCAGTGGAAAAAAGACTTGACTTTTAGCAATTGATACTTTCACCTAAAGTCTTTGCACAGTCTCTATGACATTTGTCTTCTTCCCTGGTGAATAGCACTTGCTTCTCATGTCTCTTGGCCACTGTCTTTCCTCAGATTTTGGACAATTTGGTTGCCCTGCAACATCAGCTCCCTGATGGGCCCAAGAGAAGTTGTAATTTTGCAATTTATTTGTCTCTTTGTATTCTTGTAAGGCTAGAAAAGACTTTCTTTCCAGCTTTCAACACCCTAAGTGGAAGCTGGAAGCCTAAGTCATGTCATTCAATATGTTAAAATGATCTAGAAAATGAAAACAGGTCTCAATACATGATTTATTCCACATGCAATTTTGCAGCTGTCATAATCTTAAATGGCACTGTTTCCAATAATATGGTGAGATTTTTGTTCTAGTTTCATCAAATTTTAACTCATTAAACAAAGTGAAATGAATTTATTATGGGAAAAATTACATCATTTGATGTCGTGATAAATAGGTGGTTTCTGATTCATTGTTTTCAAAGAAGTTAAAAAGAAATGTACAGTTTGACAGGAGACCAATTACTAAATTTAATTTTTATTTTATGACAATGCTTGATCTTGACATATAAAAAGAAAAGATCAAAATACTGATGACATTGTTAAAATAAAACTTGCTTTATTCCTACCTACTTGTTTATATAGAAAAAGACTTCTCAATATAAAGTAAGATAAGAAGAAATGCTGAAAATTCTCTTTGGCAATATGTAATTTTTATTTATGAATTCCTGAAGTATTTGGAAATATAAACCTCATCTATGGTTTAAGAAATAAATTTCCAATAAACTGGCTAATATGTTCTCCTTAAACTTTTCATTCTATCTCAATGTAAGAAAAAGAAAGAAAGAAAGAAAGAAAGAAAGAAAGAAAGAAAGAAAAACAGAATCCTCAGGAAAAAAAAACAGGGTCCACAGAAAAATTTTTTAAATGATGAATTTAGATTATCTGTTGTTCCCTCTAGGAGGCATAAGATAAATAAATTTTCATCATGTAAATATATTACATGAGACTAAAATATTATGACTCAAGGAAAAATATAAAATATAAATTCAAGATAAAAAATTAAAAATTTTTTAATAATATGTATTTTTTAATTAATGAATTTATTTGTCAAAGTGAACTGCATATATGTTCCACTGGGTCCATTAAAAAGTATATCATAGCAAATTTATTTTTAAGTGATAAATATTTACAATATATTGGGAATCCATTCTTTGCAAATATTTAAACTTACTTTAACAGTTTCTGATGACCAACTAAAATTGTAATAAAGGCACAGAGATTATAAGTTATTTTAGAAATATATTTATATGACTAAAACTTTTAAAGAGCCTTAAGGTAAGACATTACATCCTTTCTATCACCATTCCCCCTGCCATCTTAAGAAAAGGAAATAGGAGGGATACACTTCAGATTTTTTTTGTTGATTGAGGCATTATTACCCCTAAGCAGAAGCCTCAAAACAATTAGAAAGGAGGGAGGGCTTTAACTGTGAATAAACATATTACTTTTGCCTGCTGATTGAGAATATATACATACCTAACTTTTATTTTACTAAACTACTGCTGTCGTTTCATATAAGTGCAGCCAGGAACACTGTTACCTGGCCTTCCCTGAAAGGACTGGCTCAAGGATTAGAAACCATGAAATCTGTCCTCTTCTTGTTTGCTAACTCAGTAGATATCATGCAGATATTGGCTACCTGCCATTTAAATACAAATGTGTCTTTAGTATCATGGGAGAAATAATTTAAAATTTAGAAAATGCCAGAGGAAATCTAGTAATGACTACTTTAGAATCTCTACTAATGCATTGCATTCATTTGTCCAGAGTACCCCATTATTTTACCAAGGAATGTAGTTTATCAAGAGTTCTCAACATCTGGACTCAGGATACCATGTGCTTTTTCCTAGATTTATTACTTCACAATAAAAGATGAATGTATCATTTAACACTTGACTAATGATTCACTCATTGATTTTATTGTTAGCGAATGTAGCATCGTTCTTTCCATTATATGTGGGTTTCCCTGGTGGCTCAGATGGTAAAGAATCTGCTTGCAGTGCAGGAGAATCAGGTTCAATCCCTGGGTCAGGCAGGTCCCCTGTGGAAGACAATGTCAACCCACTCCAGTATTCTTGCCTGGAGGATCCCATGGACAGAGGAGCCTGGCAGGCTACAGTTCATGGGATCACAAAGAGTTGGATATGACTTAGCGACTAACATTCCCCATTGTGTGTATTACTGGTTGGCTGAATTCCACTCTCTCCTGTTACAGGAAAGGAAACTCCTTCTTTATCCAAACCTTGGTAGCCAGAATGCAGGCATGCAACTTACAGTTATTCAATCTGATGCTCCATCTGGGACATATTTGCTTGAGCATGTGACACAAGAAGCAGAGACACTTGGAACACTGGACATCATGGTGATATGGATAATGATGGCATTGAGAGAAGTGGAAGAGTCCTAACTATATTATCCCTGCTGAACTATATTCATGATTCTTGTCCTTGCTAATGAGAGCTTTGGACATCTACATCGACACAGGTCTTTCCTTTCCAAGCCTGATATCTAACCCTCTAACCAAGCCTATGTACAGCTCGGCTACCTAAACGGACTCAAATAAGACAGCAACATCCAGTGCTTCACAGCTAAGGATAGGTTTCCAGAGACATAAGCATATTACTTCCACAGCCTGGCCTGTGACTTGTTAGTAATTACTTAAAGTGTATATCTTGGTGCAAAATTGACTATCAGAATCACTCTTAAATGCTTATAAATAATCTTATTAGAAATTCATATCTTATTCAATAAATGTAACCCCAGATACGATCCCCCATTGTTGTTTTGATTCAGCTTCAGATGAAGTTTATGTCTAGAGCACGTATTATATGAAAAATCTCTATGGCTAAACATGATAGAAATGCTCAATAAAAGACATGTTCGTACAAGGGGCACACGACAACTGATTTCTTCATGAAGCAATAAAATCTCAACCCCTGTGTCATTTTCACCCTCTCTGTGAATGGTGAGCAAATGTATCCTATTTTGTTGTTTTGCTTTTTCAGTCTGCTACTAAATTTGCCCTTGACCTGTCTCTTCTTGTGTAAAGCACAGTCTTCTTATGATTAAGAAATGCAATTTGTATGAACTGCAATAAGCAGGGAGAAAAGCTCTGTCCAAGTGTACTGGAGAGCTCAAAGTCATAATATATTTCCTAAAATAAGCTATTTCATGCATATTTTTTGATTATTCACATCTGGAACTTCTGTTCCATTAGTCATATGGCATTTCAAGCTTCTTTCCAACCCTTGTCCTTGTCATTTGATACTATCTGCACAAGTTCATCACCATACGGTTTCATTTTGTACTTGGTTAATTTGATCTCTCCTCTAATAGATTATTCTGTTTTATACGGTTTATCAGAATCTTTGGTACATGGCTTAGTAATTTCCTAACTATTAATAGCCATCTTCTTACAATTTCTACCCTTAGTCCAGATTCTGTGCAGTATTCAAAATAAGTGTATTTTCTCTTTCATTTGGGATACCATCACATACTTGAACATAAGTATACAAATTTCCCCAATTCAGAGTTAAATTGCTTAACATCCTTCAGAGAATATTGCTGCACATTATTCATTACTTTGTCTACTATTCAGTTTGTCAAAATTCTCATAATTGTTTTTCCTTTCCCATAAAAGAAAATGATGTTTAATTATAGAGGTAAAAATTTACCATAGATTGTGTTCTGAACAATATGAATGCCATAATTTACTTCTTAGTACAACAACAATCATGCTATTTTAAAATCTTCTCCCCTCAAATGCCACTTAGTGACATGTTATAGCCTATAGGTCCTCAAGGAATAATCAAGAATTGTTGATGCTATGCCCTGATTTTACCTTGTTTGAATTTTAATATAAATTGTGGCTTCACACTTATTTCTGTGAAAGTTAATCCTAGTGGGTTCAAGTTTTAGTCTTATCTTACTGACAAACCATAGACAAATGTATTAATCACCTGGGTCTTCACTCTTTCACTAGTATATGATGTTCTTGCCTCAATCCCTTCATTTGCAATGTGGATTATGTACTTCAAGTCCTTCTGCCATGAATCAATGAAATTATGATTATCAATGCTTGTGATGTTGTTTCATATATATTTCTTATTGTATAAAAAACACATTAAAATTTTGTTCAAATTTTTAATTAGACAAAATTTTTCCAGACAGTGCTCTACTTTTCCATGTCTGCATTTTGCCATGTACAATTTGGTTTTCTGTATTCTGTTAGTTTCCTGTGGTTGTTGTAATAAATTACTATCAAGTAAGGCTTCCCAAGGTGGCATTAGTGGTAAAAATTCTGCTTGCCAATGCAGGAACTATAAGAGACTTGGTTCAATCTCTGGGTTGGGAAGATCCCCTGGAGTAGAAAATGGCAACCCGCTCCAGCATTCTTGTCTGGGAAACCCCATGAACAAAGGAACCTGGCAGGCAACAGTTCATAGAATCATACAGAGTCGGACATGACTGAGTGTGTGCACGTGCGGGCGCGCATGCATGCGCTCACACACACACACGTTAAAACAGTAGAAATGTGTTCTCTTGCAATTCCAAGAACAGAAATTTCAAACCAAAATGTTGGCAGGGCTGCACTTCCTCTGGGGGCACTAGAGAAAAACTTTTCCTTTGCCTCTTGAAGCTCTGGAAGGATACTGGCTTTGTATGACTTGTGACCTCATCACTCCTATCTCCACTTCCACGGTCACATTGTCTCTGATTTTGTCAAATCTCCCTTTGCCTCACACTTGTTATTGGATTTACTGTCCTCACGGACAATACAGAAGAAATTCTCCTCTCAAAATCTTTAACATGATCACACTTTTGGCCATGTAAGGTAATATTTATGCTTTACAGATCATTTTATAGACAAATAATCAGAGGTCCTCAGATTAAAATTTGCATGCGTCATTATGTGACTCTTATTCAGTCTGTTGTGCACATCAACGACATGACTATTCAAATCACAGATACAAAAACATTTATAAGAAGGGAGTCTAGGAGAGACTATGGTAATCTATAATCTGGAGGAAATCTTGGCCAATATACATATAATTGCAATGAAACTAATATTACCTAGTCTCTGGTATACCATCTGGGATAATGAGGAGCTTACTGAGGTCTTTAGTTACCACATGAACTGGGCAAGTGACCTCAGCTCCTTGAATTTTCAGTTTTAGATTAAGGACTTTCCCTTGGTCATTCTTAATTTTTTAGCAATAATTTCATATTTGCACAATTTATTAAGAAAGATACATAAAGATGACCTCATATTTTTCTTCCCATGATGTAAATTAAATTTCAAAATCTAATAGATATTTTTGTGATTATATATATAATATATATATATATATATATGTATGCCACCATCTTGTGGCACAGATGGTAAAGAATCTGCCTGCAATGTGGGAGATCTGGGTTTGATCCCTCGGTTGGGAAGATCCCCTGGAAAAGGGAAGGGCTACCCACTCCAGTATTCATGCCTGGAAAACTCCATGGACAGAGGCTACAATCCATGGCGTTGAAAAGAGTCAGCTATGACTGAGAGACTAACATTTTCACTTTTTTCCCCCATGAGTAAAATAAAAACTATATGGGAATTGTAATAATCAGTAATTTTCTTAAAAATTCCTGAAATGTATTGACCATTTCTAACTCAGGTGATCAGAGAAGGCTTCACAGAGATTGTCTAGGAGGGATCAGGTAGACACAAAGCGAGACAGAAGAAAGGAGACAGGGATAGATTTGCCAAAGTTCTGCTGATCAAAAAGCTCTCCCCCTGTTCTCACACACTAGATGGGCATTTATTAAGTCCTTTAGGAACTACGTACTGTGCTGTTAAAATGATTAATTGGAATTTGACAAAATTTGAAGAAAAATGCTGAAGTTTATGTATTATTGCTGAAAACTGATGTAAGGCAAATGGATGTGCTGTAAATTTCAGAAATCTAATGAAATTGAAAGTGCCGCTTTATCTTTCTGTATAGTAACACTGCATAGTCATGAGAATTAATTCTATATTAAGCCATGGGACATAAATTCTATCTATGGATTAGTCAAGGTATAAAATACAGAACTTTCATATATTTATTTCCATTTGTCACATTTTATATATAATATACAATCCAATCCAAATATATATTCATTGTCTATTATAACCTCATCATTAAGGCAAGTTCTAGAAAACATTTTATATCTTCAAGAAGCCTATAGTTAGGTAAATATAATGTATCATGTTACCAAAAAATAGATATGGAAATATTTTTCAATGCATAAATATATCAGATAGTAGAACAGATATTTGGGACTAGAAGATGACATTACTATACAGATTATTTTGGTTGCCATGGGATTCTTTATCTAGATGATTTTATGTAAGTGCATATGTAGCTAAGTCATTTATTTCCCTTTTGTTTGGGACCGTCAATCAAAGCCATTGGGAGAATTAGAATGATGCTAACCAAGTTAAGAATGTTTTAAAATGATATGAATTCTGAACTGTACCAACTTATTTGTAGAAGTATCTTACTTTTTCATTCTACATCAAGTTATACACACTTACTAAGCAATGGTCACTATTAACTGTTATGGCAGAAATACCTTTCCTAAGTAAGATTTCTTTTCCCTTGTCACAAATAACTCTTATATACAATGTATAAATTCCCACTCTTATTTTGCATCTGAAGTTTAGAAAAAGTATGTCCCAGTGACAGAGGCACATGAGAGAAGTGTGAAATACATAAGAATAAACTCTTAGTTTTATTTTCTTACCCTTCTGTCTATGCAAATTTCACCTCAATGAGCTGTCGCTATAAATATCTGTGTGGGATGCTTTCCTATAAATGCAGCAGGAGCAGAGTTCTCACTGCATGTATAGGAGGCTGGAACATTGTTTTCACAAATAATGAGGGAAAGAAAAGACAAAAAAAACAAGTCTCCTGTTGTAGCTACATGTTACGGGAGACAAACTCACTCAGAAGGACAATGCAGATAGTGGAGTGCCGTTTATTACACCAGCGGGCCCAGTGCAGAGGCTCCTCTTAGCCAAGGACCCTGACCAGTTTTTGTGAAAACCTTATATATCCTAAGTGTATGTGCCCAAACCCACCTCCTCAAATTCCCTGAAACTAGTCTGAACAAAGGAAAAGAAAGATATAATCAAAGTTATCCTGTGATTCATATGCCTTAAGCCTAGGTAGTTAACAGTGGACAATTATTAATAGGCCTGTGGTCATACCCCAATAAGCATCATAGAATTTATGATTCTATTCAGTTACACAGATAATTAGGATATTCTTTTAGGTGAAGGAGAGTCTAGGTACGAGCCCTGGGAATCTTCCTTCCAGGGGGTCTGGTTTTCCAGTTGGTATGTCATTTCACTAGAAACTGGACATATAGCTCAAAGTTCATAGTCCAGCCCAAGCCGGAGTCCTGCTTTCAAGATGGAGCCTGTTCTGTCTGTTTCCTCCTTCACTACCTCTCCAAAATCTGGTGAGCTCCCATTTGAAACTTCCTCTAAGAAAGCAAGTCAATGATTTCCCTTTATTTCTCGATAGGGTGAGGATCAGGAAATCAAATGTCTTCCGTGTCATTTTGCATTGATAATGTAATAGCTTACATATGTGGATGTGATAAGAAAAAGAAATATTTTAGCTCCTTAAAAACTAGAGAGAGAGAGAATGATGGAATGTACAATATAACATACAAGGAAGAAATTATCTTCCAAGAGAAAACAGTGCAAAGATACAATTACACCTGGCAGCATAAGACATGGCATTGGCAGGTAATTAAAAAAAAAATTAATTGTAAAAATGAAAGGGAAAATAACAGAAAATTACAGAATCACCAAATAAGTATAATAATATGACTACTAAACTACTTGGTATTTTTCTTTTTGGGGGGCTGGTAATGCTGAGGAAGGTATATCTTTTCTAATATTAAGCACAGTAAAACATTTAAGTGTATACATATTTCTCAAATCATAAAACCAAATCATTTACAATGAGATTAGCTGAGAGGAGGCCAGGGGGAACACCCTTTCCCAGAGGAGCCAACTAAAGGGAATGCAGTTGAATTTACAGAAAGCTGCTAGGGACTCAAATAGTTCAGTAGGAAAAAAAAAAAAAATACATACACATCCTGCAGTCGGCTACACTGAAAGCTAGAGAGGATATTATCTTATCTGATTTTGAGTATATTTTATATGTAAAATGGAACAAAAGTGCTAAGTGCATACATTAAAGTTATGAAACTATACCTAATACATGTGCATTATTTCCTTAGTGTATTATTCTTTCTCAAAATTTGCAGAAATATTGGCTAGTTTAATTTACCTCCATTTACAAAGTATCAACAGAACAGAAATTCTGAGGAAAAACATTGAATCTAATGGTTATAACCTCAAGACAGATTTATATAGTAATAAACTGTTTTTTCAGACTCCAAAGTCAGCTACAAATTGTTGTTTGGATAAAATTAAATGAAATTGCACTGACTTTCTACACATATTTTATCAGTGTAATTGGGCATATGCAGAAGTTTCTGATTGTTGTTTTTCTGTTTGTGAAGGACTGTGCTGATGATGAATTTATACAAACAACTGGAGCAGTGATGCGTAATTACCTGCCACATAATTTTAATTGCTCTTCAAAAGCTCTAAGCTATCTGTTCAAATGTAACTAGTTGGTGATACCATATAGAGAAATTATACTTTCAGCTACTGCAAGAGAATATGAATGAATAACATTACTGATTACCCATCATTAATAAGCAAAAGAGTGTCAATTTGCTTATGAATAAAATGATATTTAGAGAAAACTGGAAATGCATCAAAAATTGGATTTTTGCCTACATAGTACCAAAATATAAATTCCCTTACAGTGATCTATTGTAGAATGTTAAGAAATTTTGATGATGCCATACACCTTAGAATAATAGGTCTGATCTGTGACCCAGTTCAAAGGTGAAGATTGAAATTCTCATTACCCAAGCCAAGATTATTCTGTGAAATTTGGTGGTTCTCTGTTATTAATGCCATCAATGTGGCATGATTAGCTTTACTAAAGCTGAGACTTTTGTGCCTGTGGGCCAGCTTCCTGATTTTCATCATACAGTTATGCCCCCTGGCATTTTTATTTCTTCTTAATGGTGCAACAGAAGAGGATGGCGTTCATTATCAGTCTAGATGAACTTTGTTGCTTTCCTAGTTTCCTAGAATCTCTCCTCCTCCAATCATTTCTCACTTTCTCTTCACCAGTTAACAAAGTCATACCAATATATGAATGCTTTTAACAGTAAGGTAACGATCCAATTTTAAAAGTCATCTTCCATTTCTTCACTACAAAGATCCTTGAGGCAAGGCCATATAAAGCAGAACAAAGTATTTAGGTGCCAGAGATGTGATATTGAGATTTCTGGCATGAAAGCAAATGATGCACATTTGTATCTCAATAAAATGTGAGGCTAGCCAAAGGAATTTTGTGAAAGGCATCCTGCTTGCTTTCAAAAACAAATACCAGAAAGTTCGCATTTCTGCTTCTGGACACAATGGTATTTGGTTATCATCCCTGGCAATGCTGTGGCTATCTTGCTATCTCCTTCAAAATAGAGACATGTGTAAAGAATGGCTCCAATTTACAGAGAACCAGGGCCCAAATACAGGTCAAGAAGCAACAGTTATAACTGGACATGGAAAAAAGGACTGGTTCAATATCGGGAAAGGGGTATATCAAAGTTGTATATTGTCACCCTGCTTATTTAATTTAAATGCAGAGTACATCATGCAAAATGCTGAATGGATGAAACACAAGCTGGAATCAAGACTGCTAGCAGAAATATCAATAACCTCAGATATGCAGATGACACCATCCTTATGGCAGAAAGCGAAAAGTAACTAAAGAGCTCTTGAAGAAGGTGAAAGAGGAGAGTAAAAAAAAAAGCTTAAAACTCAGCATTCAAAAAACTAACATCTTGGCATCCAGTCACATCCCTTCATGGCAAATAGATGGGGAAACAGTGGAAACAGTGTCAGACTTTATTTTGGGGGGCTTCAAAATCACTGCAGATGGTGATTGCAACCATGAAATTAAAAGACACTTACTCCTTGGAAGTAAAGCTATGACCAACCTCAGTTCAGTTCAGTTTCAGTTCAGTCACTCAGTCATGTCTGACTCTTTGCCACCCCATGAATCGCAGCACGCCAGGCCTCCCTGTCTATCACCAACTCCCGGAGTTCACTCAGACACGTCCATCGAGTCAGTGATGCCATCTAGCCATCTCATCCTCTGTCATCCCCTTCTCCTCCTACCCTCAATCCCTCCCAGCATCAGAGACTTTTCCAATGAGTCAACTCTTCACATGAGGTGGCCAAAGTACTGGAGTTTCAGCTTTAGCATCATTCATTCCAAAGAAATCCCAGGGCTGATCTCCTTTCAGAATGGACTGATTGGATCTCCTTGCAGTCCAAGGGACTCTCAAGAGTCTTCTCCAACACCACACTTCAAAAGTATGAATTCTTGACCAACCTAGACAATATATTAAACAGCAGAGGCATCACTTTGCAAAAAAAGGTCCACATAGTCAAAGCTATGGTTTTTCCAGTAGTCATGTACTGATGTAAGAGTTGGATTATAAAGGAGGCTGAACTCCCAAAAACTGATTGCTTTTGAGCTATGGTGTTGGAGAAGACTCTTGAGAGTCTTTCAGACTGTAAAAAGATCAAACCAGTCAATCCGAAAGGAAATCAATCCCGAATATTCATTGGAAGGACTGATGCTGAGGCTGAAGCTCCAGTACTTTGGCCACCTGATGTGAGTAACTGACTCACTGGAAAAGACCCTGATCCTGGGAAAGATTGAAGGTAGGAGAAGGGAACAGCAGAGGATGAGATGGTTGGATGGCATCACCAACTCAATGGACATGAGTTGAGCAAATTCTGACTAAACAACAACAGTGCCCCAAATAGATTGTTGCTAGGAGCTTTTAATTCATGGAAAGTTTTATTATGTGAAACAATACTACTCTCTGTGTTTCAGCAAACTATGTGTTTTGTTTAACATCTGAATTATTCTAATTGATCATTTGATGACAGGAATTGAGAAAAAAGTTTCACTTTAAAAACTTTAAGGGTTTCATGAGGAATCACAGCATTATAGAAAATGTTCACTTAGCTAAAAAATTAGTTTAGCAAACTCCAATTCCAACTTTTTCCACATTCTTTGAAAAATGTTTACTACTTTTCCTATCTAAATAAAAAGTCACAATTGGAGGATAAAAATGCTATGCTTGTTGATATGCCAGATGTGCTTAGTCAGTCAGTCACATCTGACTCTGTGTCTTCACAGACTGTAGCCCAACAGGCTCCTTTGTCCATGGAATTCTCCAGGCAAGAATACTGTAGTGGGTCACCATTCCCTTCTCCAGGGGATCTTTCGAACTCACTGTTTGAACCTTGGTTTCCCTCACTGGAGGCAGATTTTTTTTACCCTCTGAGCCACCAGGAAAGCTATATTTTGTGGGCTATTTAAACTTCTGTCATAAATCAGCCAAAAAATAAAAATCAAAAATGGTCCTTACCCAAAGCAAATTGTGTCCAGGAGGAGGCAGGCGTGATTAGATCTCCACCTGAGAGCAGACTTGAGGGCCATGGGTGCGCATGCCCAGGAGACACCACAGCAGACCCGCTACCGTTGGTGAACAGAGTGTCAGAACTGGAGGAGCAGGAGAAGCATCACACTCACAGAATTAACCCCACAACTTGGCAACCATGCTACAGGACTCGATGGGGACATTTGAGGAAAAATCAAGTCAAGCCAAACAACAATGAGTATCTGCTCTAAGATCTGAGCAATCACTGTGTGTGTGTGGCATCAGTGTCCTGGATGTCGAGCTTGCTTTTGAGAACTTGTGAGTAAGCTCCTGTTTTTCTATCGTGATCCTCAATGTATTTGAGTTTTGCAGAGATATTTTTATAAGCTATTTCTGCCATTGCAGACACATCTCACCTCCACACTTAACCACTGATGCCCAGTGTCAGAGGCTACAGTCACATCTGTCTGTGCTTTTCAGGGTAATTTTGGCATTTCCTGTTCTGCTCTGCTTCCAGGAATCGTGGCAGAGGTTTGATGGAGCTTCAGTACAAAGCAGCCTATATGAGGTTTAGGTTGTGTGGCCTGCAATGACCATTCATCCCCCAGTCACATTCCCTCTGTGACTCCACAGTGTCTGAGATTCTAGTGAGTTCATATTTTTACTTTTAGTTTCCTGAGTTCTTCCTTTTGTGTCCTTATGAACCCACTCTGGTTCAGTTTTCTCAAAACCATTCACTTGCACAAGAACTTTTGGGAAGCACTTCATAACTCAGCAAGCCAGTCCTCTGATCAAACAGAGGATATTTATTTTTTTATGGCTATAAAGGAAGTCTGGACCTTAGATACAATGGCCTGGATATTTTCTAGGTAGGGGAGAAAATAACTCATTCCTTCCTTTTCATAGTTATGAAATACTAACTGCAAACTAATTTATCAGGAGACTTTCTGGTTATATTTCAAATAAATTACCCTCCTATACTTCTATTGTCTTTATACTGTTGCATGGTATCCATAAAATTACTAATATGCCTTTTTGTATTATATGCAGGTAAGATTAAATATTAAGATTACATTTTTCTATATTACATATTGATTAATTTTATTTTAACAAGTTTTTGGTTACTTGTTAACTTTTCTTTCTTGATCTGGGTCTGCTCTGGTATGGTAAATCAAGAATTGATTATATGTGTTAAGTAAACTGAATTGCACTGCATCCCAGAGAGCTTTCGCTCTGATCTTACATCATGAAGGGATAGAGCCACACATACAGAAGAGATGATATAAATCTATGAGCATAGCAAACATAATGTGTTTGGACATGCTAAAGCAAAGATTATTAATTTACTTTACCTTTGTTTTCCCAAGACTATATTAACTAGCTTTTCAGTGCACAAAGATGCTAATACTGAGGCTAAACTACCCATGTGGGTATTTTAATATTTATTTTATATTCAGAGTAAAATGAGAAATTAGGAAAATAGATTTATAGCATACTTGAAATACATTTTTTAACACATAACAACACTCATGGAAAACCATCAGTTTTAACAAAATATTAGATGTACATTGGGAGAGACAGTCAGTCTTGCACAACTTCATAAGAGTGAGCTTTGGATTAAGAACATTTCCCTGCCTGGGAATAAAGAACCTTCACCACCTGTGCTGGGCAGGTCAGCTTCCTTGAGAACACCTTTCCCTATCTAGACCTGAAGTATTCTTCCTCATTCTGCTCAATTCCTGTACATTATATGGTACAAACTTACAACTTCATCTGATTGAGTAGGGAGGGAACCAGGTCCTTCTCATGCAGCATAAAAGGTGCTGGTCACTCCCTGCATCAGCTTCCAGCAAGATCCCATGGTTTAGGGCTGATTTTGCCCTATCTTCTCTATATGAGTAAAATATTGTACCATCCAATGGCTGTGGGGGCTGTGTCTTTCTTTTTGATCCCCCTTACCTACAAACCACCCAGGGGTGCAAATTCCTGGGACTGTGGCTTATGATGGCAGGCATTGTCTTGTTTTAGGCTATAGAGAAATGGAATATTTCCTGTCATATCAGTACACAAGGATGTCATAGTTATCAGTGATCTTAGCCCTCAAATGTGAGTTCCTGAGTCCTTAGGACACTCAGGAAGGAGAAGAATACCTGTGATCTAACAGTCATCAAACAGTAGTCGCTCCATGTGGTGAGCCCCAAGGGAGCTCTGGATGTGAAAACACAGGATGCTAGCCCCAGAATAGCTAAGGTGCATATGAAAAGAATAATTTCAGTGAGCCCAGACTCTCACATCATCCCATACTTTGAAAAGTACTAAATTCCTTAACTTTGGATATCTTTTTTTTTAATTAACAATAATCTTTGGATGTTCAGACTACCTATCTTTTGTTGTAAAACTTCTTATAATCTGGCTCCTCCCTTTGCCTCCTGGGAATAGTTCTCTCAGGGTTACTTGAGATGCTCTCTCAAAGTCCTAAAAATTCCCACCAAAGGAAACATAATTCTCAACTTCTAGGTTGTGCCTGTTTTTAAGTCAACACTATCTATCCTCCATGCATGAGACTCTTCCACTGGAGGTTTGAATGGTGTCACTGCTTGACAATGGATATTTTCAATCTATTATAAATCATTAGGAAAAATTATTTAAAGGCACTGCATGTCATTAAAAGATTGCATTCAAATATACTACATTATTTAGGAAATTTGAGAGTAAAATCATATTATCTGATCTGTGAAGTGTACAACATTGAAAAAAATTAAGAAAAATTCCTATAGTAACACATATTTATCATGGTCCTGAAAATAACACATAGCCTATGATGTTCTCCCTAACAACATAGCCTATGATGCTCTTTCTAAGTAACTCTGACAGTTGTGTTGTTTAACAGCTGACATAATCTGCCTCAATACAATTTTTTTCCTTAAAAAAGAAAAAGTCCAGTGAGGGTTTAGGGTTAAAAGCAGTAGACTAAATCGGTAGAGATGACTGGAGAACTAGAACTTGAAAATTTAAGGAATGAGATCTTTCTTTTGAGGCATCAATGATGGCAAAATGTGGAGATAAATAGAGATAAAGGCCAGAAAAAGGATAAGTATGATACAAGCAGAGATTGTGTGGCATCAGAGAAGCAAATGATAATGACTTCTAACAGCTTTGTTCTAACAGCATTCCGGTAACTATTTTCAACTACGACAGGCCAGCCTGCATTTTCTGACCCTGTGCTCCATGTGATAGCTCATTACTACTCCCCTGGTGGCTCAGCTGGTAAAGAATCTGCCTGCATTGTGAGAGACCTGGGTTCGATCCCTGGGTCAGGAAGATCCCCTGGAGAAGGGAATGGCTACCCAGTCCAGTAGAATCAGACATGACTGAGCAACTAACTCTATTCCCATTAGTAGTAATAATAAAATTATTTAGGGGCAATTTTAATAAGTATACAGGAAAATCTTCCCAGGGCTTTCTGGTATTCACCTAAGTTTGAAAACCATCCATATGGAAATGCTTTAGTAATCATTTCTCAATACAAACTTCTTATAGGAAAGCAGATTTTATATTAGAAAACTTTCTTTGAAAAGACAAGGTGTTAGGTATCCACATTTCATAGTATTACAGTAGGTTTCCAGAAGGCTGACATAAGCTTGCTATAATCCCACTCATATTTGGAGCACTTCTGGGACCAATCAACCAGAATGTAAGTTTTCACCATTTCTGAAGACTTGTAACAGGACAGGAGACACATGACAGGAAGAGAGAGGAGACATGAACAGTATAGAGCTAGAAGTAATCAGTCAGTCACAGAGCAAAAGGATTATTTTAAATACAGGAGGATACAAAGGCGGCTAATTTCTTGAATACTTCTCTATAGGACAGAGTATTAAAAATTAACAGTGAAAACTGTTACAACAGACTTGGAGCACCAAACAGCCCTTTAGATTTTTCTACACATGGGAAACAATACAAATAGAGGTGAAAAATTAGAGACTTTATTTGCATATTGGAAGATCCAATGGAGAGATGATAAAAGTAGATATTTCAAAGTTTCCCAGTGTTAGGCAACAGAAATGGCAGAGATGGTACCAAAACGCCCTAGAAAGGACAGGAAGGAAATTATCCATTTCATTGGTAGGCAAGCAGTTAGGCGTACACATGAAACATTTTTAGATAATCAATGTATTGATAATGAGTAATTATAAAGGAAGCATATTATTTAAAATTCCTTCTTGTTCATGGAGCCAGATGGAATGTCTCTCACTGCTACCACAAATATAAACGTGAGAGCATTTGCTTTAAAGTTCATTAACAGCGTTATACTTTCAGCTTCACAAAATCAGAGGCACTAATGGAATTATGGCTTTTGACGGTTTTACAAAGGACATATAAAATTATTATGGCACATAGAGTACTCTAAGGAGGGTGAGAAATGTGACTCTCAGGAGAGAATTCATGGACGCCCATAGGTTAGTGAGTGTAACAGCAAACTGGGAGAGGAGTAGGGTGAGAGTTCTTGTCCTCTGAAATTTTCATCAAAACTAGTCAGTTTCTTACATCTTCAGTCAGTCCCACATTTGGTTTCACCTGAAGTGGATCTTCCCCTCTTTCTAGAAAACATATAAACACATGTGTAAGTGTCTGTGTTCAGTCACTCAGTTATGTCTAACTCTTTGCAACCCCATTGACTGTAACCCTCCAAGCTCCTCTGTCTGTGGGATTTTTCAGGCAAGAATACTGGAGTGTGTTGCCATTTCCTATCCCAGGGGATCTTCCTGATACAGGGATCAAATATGCATCGCCTGTGTCTCCTGCACTGCAGATGGATTCTTTACACAAATGCATGTATTTAATGTTTAAAAACCAGTATTTTCATAGACACATATAATTTTCATATATTAGTAATGAAGTAATTCGTGTTTCCTCAACATTTGCTTAGATCTTAATTTAAATAAAATTACATATAAAAGGTACTCCTCGCAATAAATGTTGATGAGTTTTATGTTTATTCATATTAAAAGATTCTACAATGTGTAGAAATATATTATTGCTAAAGGAAGATTAAGAAATACCCAAGTTACTCTGTATTATTTAATATAATTTTATTTAAACAGACCATCAGAGTATGGATACAAATAAATATTAGTTATTTACAGAGCTATCACAATCTAAATTCTTTTACACAGAATTAGAAGAAAAAAAAAAAAAAGAGCATTGCACTCTGAACAAACTTCTCTCTTAAAAAAGAATTTTTTTTTGTCTAACTGGTAGTTCCAAAAGCACATTACAAATAGAACAGCTACTTAGTTTCTCATGAAAGTAAGCCATGAGTATAATTTCAATTATACTCAGAATTAAGTCAGATAGCTTTTAAATGTTGCAAGGGAAGCTATAAAGCAGTATAAAAATACTTCTGTAATTTAAGTTCAGCAGTAGCTCAAAGTGTTGTAGAATGAAAAATGAATTTTTGATATCATCAGTCCTCAAATTCTACTTTATATTACCCAAACAAAATAAAACATCTAAGCTTTATAGCACTAATGCTGCTGTTGCTGCTGCTGCTAAATCGCCTCAGTCGTGTCCAACTCTGTGCGACCCCATGGACTGCAGCCTACCAGGCTCCTCTGTCCATGGGATTTTCCAGGCAAGAGTACTAGAGTGGGTTGCCATTGCCTTCTCCTGCTACTCAACTGAATCAATATGAGCACTCTATCTGACTCCAGAAAGCCAGGAGTGTTGTTAAGTCCAAGTCCAAAGTCTGAGAAGCAGGGTAGCTGATGTTTAAGTCCCAGCCCTGGAACAGAAGACTGATCCCAGCTCTACAGTCAGCCAGAGAGGACTTGTTTTCCCTTCCTCTGCCTTGTTGTTCTATTTGGATATTTAATTGATTGGATGGTGCTTCTCCAGTCTGTGGAGAACATCTGTTTCACTTTGTCCAGTTCATTGATTCAAATATTAATCTCTTTCACTTATACCTCAAAGATACACCCAGAAATAATGCTTAACCAGCAAACTGGACATCCTGTAGCTCAGTCAAGTTGACACATAAAATTAACCATCAGAGCCATGGTAACATCTCCCCCAAACATTCTTCCTACTGTTTAATTTTTCCCATGCCTAGGAAATTGTACACACAAATTGTTTTTATTACAACTTAAGCCAGTGCTTTCTCTTGTTAAACTGTTCCTGAATTGAGGAACACCAACTTTCCATCTTGTGTGTAAGTAATCTTCATATATTCACAGACCAGCATGTCTCTTGGAATCTTTCTTGTTTTGTATCAGAAGAGAGTTTGGCAAAGATGTTACTTACAGTAATGTGAAAATAAGAAACAAAAATAAGGAACTCAATAATCTAGCTAAAAATATTTCCTTAGAGAAAATGAAAAAGCAAAAAACAACATCTGGCCTCTTCTTAATGAGAAGACTCTGAGAAGAGAGAAAATCTGATGATAAATCTGAGATGAGAAAAATAGCTAAAGAACAAACTATTGAATATAGGGGGTGGTTATGGTATGATAAATTTAAAACAAAACTGTTTCTCAACTGATGGCTGTTGTCAATTGTCAGACATGCAAAGACAGACTTCAGAGATATTGTTGATTCAGACCCAGAGCAGCAAAAGAAAGTAAATATTGCATTAAAGAGTGCATTAAAGTAATCACATTTTTTTTGGTTTCCCAGTACATATAAAAGTTATTCTTATGCTATACTATAATCTTTTAAGTGTGCAAGAGGGTTGTTCCTTAAATACAATGTATACACCTTAAATAAAAATACCTCACTGCTAAAACTACTAACATTCATCAGAACCTGTAATGAATAATTCTTTTTTATATTAGTGACAGCAAAGATCACTGGTCACAGATCACCATAAAAAAAACATAATAATAATGAAAAAGTTTGAAGTATCATGAGAATTACCAAAACATGACACAGAAAAGCAAAGTGAACAAATGCTGTTAGATAAATGGCACCAACAGAGCAGCTTGATGTGGAGTTACTACAAATCTCAATTTGTAAAAAATGTAGTACCTGCAAAGTGCAATAAAGTGAAGTGAAATAGAATGAGGTGTACCTGTAATTAAAGACAACTTCAGAAGATTTTGTTCCAGCATCAAATTTTTGAGATGTCCTCAAATGTTGTGGAACTGAGAAAAGGCATTTTTCCTGTCCTTTTTGTAATTGCTATCCTACAAAATCTAAATTATAGGATAAAATTTTAATAAAATGTTTTAAATAAAAAAGTTAATGTTTTAAAAAATGTCAGTGCTTCTTAAAATTATATATAGATTTCCTGTTGATGTCATTAAAATCCAGATTCTTATTTAAGACATGTAGGCTGGATCCTAAGATTCTGATTTATTATCATCCTCTGATAATACACATGTTGCTGGTTCTACCTTGGTACACACTCTGTAAGAGATTCACAAATTTCTCACTAATATAATACAACAGAATTAGACCCTTGAAAAGAGAGTATGTGTGACTCTCCTCAATTTTCCTAAAGAAATTTAGCATCACATCCCAGACACAAGGGAGACATAATTCAATTTATATGTATCTTATGAAGAAACAGATGATAAAACTGATTATGCTCCATGTGGTCAGATTAAGTGAAAGCTGGAGTTGAAATGCTATGTTCACTCTGGAGCAGTCAACTGAAAAGTGAAAGTGAAAGTCATTTAGTTATGGTCTTTACAGTCAGTGGAATTCTCCAGGCCAGAATACTGGAGTGGGTAGCTGCTTCCTTCTCCAGGGGATCTTCCCAACTCAGGGATCAAACCCAGGTCTCCCCCATTTCAGGTGGATTCTTTACCAGCTGAGCCACCAGGGAAGTCCAAGAATATTGGAGCCTATTCCTTCTCCACTGGATCTTCTCGATCCAGAAATTGAATTGGGATCTCCTGCACTGCAGGTGGATTCTTACCAACTGAGCTATCAGGGAAGCCCAGGAGCAGTCTACTACTTAACTAAAATAATACATTCCTGTGAATATATTCCTGAGTGTCAGTCACCTTCATATGGTATAAGTGTCTTTCTTAAAGAAAAAAATTAAATCTCTTCTATTTCAATAGCATATAGAAGCTAAATCAGATCTTCCAAAAATGAAATAGTCCTTCCAGTGGCTTACTGGTAAAGTACCTGCCTGCAATGCAGGAGAGGCAGGAGAATGCAGGTTCGATCCCTGGTTTGGTTGGGAAGATCCTCAGAGGAGGAAATGGCAACTAACTCTAGTATTCTTGCCTGGGAAATCCCGTGGAGAGAGGAGCCTGTGGGTCGCAGAGTTGGACACGACTGGGTGACTGAGCACACACATGCAACTTGTGCTTACAGTGCTGTTCAGAAAACATGGAATTTGAATTTAAAAATGAAGTATCTAAACAAGATTTCTGGATAACAAAAGAAACAAAAAGGAGTTAGTCAACACTTAGCAGACACAAGGTTACAAGATTATTCAGTTAACTCTGGCAATGATTTTAAAAGCAGGCAACCAGCAGTGCTGATTAACTTAATTTGGCTATAATGTAAGGACATTATCTTTAAGAGCTACCCTGATGAAACATCACATTTCTTTTCGCTGCCTTGCTTTTCCTAAAGATTTGACTATAGAGGTGAAGAAAAGTACATAAAACATAAATGGGTTCTCGCAGTCACATCTTCTATTATTTTTTAAAATATGCAAAATAAATATATAATAGATCTAAAGAGATCAGTGTGCATTTTCATTTCATCACACTGTGACACCACAAAGAGTAAGGAAAAGTTCCATTTTGGTCTTATTCTGGTAATGCATATTTTTCAATCTGATAAATTATATGGATCAAATGGAAAATAATATTTTACACAGCTAATGCCCTAAGAAGCCAGTGAAAAAATTTACACACCTTGAAATTTCAATTAACAGACACACTATGTCTTCTGCATTAAAATAGTATTGCAATTCACTTATTTCATTTTATAACAGTTGGATTTAAATAGAATCTTTGAGAGGAAAGGGTAGAGGAGAATGATCGAGTCAACTATGTACTATTACTAATCAAACACTGCAGGAAACTTGTCTTCCTTTTAGTATAAATCTTTAGTCAACATAAGGGCTTCCATTGTGGCTCAGATGATAAAGTATCTACCTGCAGTGCACGAGACACAGATTTGATCCCTGAATTTGGAAGATCCCCTGGAGAAGGGAATGACAATGCTTTCCAGTATTCTTGCCTGGAGAATACCATGGACAGAGAAGCCTGGCGGGCTACAGTCCATGGGGTTGTAAAGAGTCAGACATATCTGAGTGACTAACACACTGCTGCTGCTGCTGCTGCTAAGTCGCTTCAGTCGTGTCCGACTCTGTGCGACCCCATAGACAGAAGCCCACAAGGCTCCCCCCGTCCCTGGGATTCTCCAGGCAAGAACACTGGAGTGGGTTGCCATTTCCTTCTCCAATGCATGAAAGTGAAAAGTAAAAGTGAAGTCACTCAGTCGTGTCCGACTCGTCGTGACCCCATGGACTGCAGCCGACCAGGCTCCTCCGTCCATGGGGTTTTCCAGGCAAGAGTGATGGAGTGGGGTCCATTGACACACTAGGTCAACTTAAAAATCCAAGTGATCTAATTTTACTTTCCATTTTGGAAACAAATAAGTAGGTATTTCAAGCTGTTTGGAAAGAAAATAGAAAGATGAATTATGTAATACCTCATTAATCAACAAATACATATAAAAATCCTCATGAAATGTACTATATTTTTCTATTTAACATATTGATTTTTATTCATTAATGTATTTACTCATGGAACAAATATTTCTTGGGAAGCTATTATTTGTCAACCTCTTCACTGTCCATTTTTACCAAGGAACAAACTACATATGACACATGTTTTTATTGGAATAAAATAAACAAAATATAAATGCATAATACATAGTAACTAGTGCTATAATGGATGGAGGAGCCAGGTAGGCTGCAGTCCATGGGGTCGCAAAGAGTCGGGCATGACTGAGCGACTTCACTTTCACTTTTCACTTTCATGCATTGGAGAAGGAAATGGCAACCCACTCCAGTATTCTTGCCTAGAGAATCCCAGGGACAGAGGAGCCTAGCGGGTTGCCATCTACGGGGTCGCACAGAGTCGGACATGACTGAGGCAACTTAGCAGCAGCAGCAGTGCTATAATGAAAAAGAACTGAGATCAACTGGGAAAAATCATCTTATTTTGGTTAATTAGGGAAAATCTTTCTTAATAGGTCATATTATCACTGAGACCTAAATGATGAGAAGGACTCAGTCATCAGGAGGAGATATTTAAGCAGAAATAATTATACAAAAAAGAGCTAAAGAACAGTGTGTTTGTGAAAAAGTAACCAAAGATCAAATTATATTGTGTAGCAAAGTCCAAACTATACTGGGTCATTGTCTATAACAGAGCATAGAATTTCATTCTGGTGAAGTTTGGACTCTGCTAAGCAGAGGAGTGCAAAAATCTGACATATATATTTTTATATATGGTCCAACCTTCTTTGCAGAGAGTGCTCTGAAGTTGGCATGAGGGCAGAGACCAGAGAGAGATGAATCTAGTAGCCACCTAAGACTATAGGGTTTTTAGACAGGATCCTAACAGTGGGGGGAAATGAAGATGAACATATTTTTGCTTGGACAAACTTTTAATCTAGGTATTTATTATAAAAGTTGGACATATCATTTATGTCCATCATTACATGATGTTGTTAGAATGAAAGAGAATGAGAGAAATTTGTTTCAAGCTTATTCTTTGCAGTAGGAAAAAAATATATATCTCCAAGATATTACATTCTGCAAAAATAGTAACAGCCATGAAACCTATTTTAGAGAATAAAGTAATTGCTTCCCAAAGAAAAGACAATGTCAAACAACATTATCCCCAAATTTAAAATATATATCTACAAATTAATTAAAATTAACACTTATATGCCTCATGTGTAAGAGTAATTTTTGAAAGGATACACCTAATTTTTATTAACAATAATATCAGAATATCAACAATTTAGATAGCTTTAGTAGTTTTGAAACAATTTCACATACATGATTTTTCAATTCTATCACAACACTGGTACACATTTGGGGAAAATGAGACTCTATTGAATTCTCTTGCCATCACGGCAAAGAGTCTAAAATATGGATATATATAATATATATATATATATATAAAATAATGACTATACATATATAGGTAAATAAATGTAAAGTTTAAGCATAAAATAATAGTAAATATTAAATGAAATTATAAGGACTAATGATGAAAAATGTAAAAGAAATTAGAATAATAACACTGAAGTCATAGCAGGCAATTCATAAGCATTAGATGTTATTTCAATATTTATTATACAGTAAATCATGAATATGTTTCCCTTACAAAAATATACAACATTAGCTAAGAGCAGAGTAGAAAGGGGAGTGCAACCCCACCCATCAGCAGATAATTGGATTAAAGCTTTACTGAGCAAGGTCCTGCCACCAAACAAGACCCAGATTTTCCCAAGAGCTCATCTCCTCCTGTGAGAGCACCAAAATTGCAACTAGTTGTTAAACAACCATTGACAGGAGAATGCTGGAACTCACCAAAAAAAGAGACTCCACATCCAAGACAAGAAACCGCAGTGAGATGGTATGAGGGGCACTTCATGATAAAATCGAATCTGTACCAACTGGGTGGGTGACTCACAGACTGCAGAACAGTAATACCAAGAAGTTCTTGCACCATTGTGAAGGTCCTGAACTGCACGTTAGGCTTCCCAGCCTGCAGGTCCAACAAAGGGACTCGGAATACCCAGGCAATCTGACCTTGAGGGCCAGTGGGATTTGATTACAGGCTGTTCAGAGGACTGGGGGAAAAAGAGACTCCAGTCTTAGAAGGCACAAGCAAACTTTTGCATGCCCCAAGACTGAGAGGAAAGGAGCAATGACCCCACAGGAGACTGAACCAAAACTACCTGCTAGTGTCTCAGAGCCTCCGTGGAGGCGTGGGCTGGCAGGGACTTACCACTGAAGCACTGGAAGGTCCCCTTGGCATAAACTGTCTTGGAGTTAACCCTACCATTAATGATTACATGGCTGGGTTGCCTCAGGCCAACCACCAGAGAGGGAGTGCAATTCCACCCATCAGCATGTAACTGGATTAAAGCTTTACTGGACAAGGTCCTACCCAAAGCAAGACCCAGTGTTTCCCATTCTTCCCATCAAGAAGCTCACACAAGCCTCTTAGCCTCATCCATCAGAGGGCAGACAGAAGAGGCAAGAAGCACAGTCTCACAGGGCTAAAACAAAAGTCATTTTATAGAAACTTAATCAAGATGAAAAATCAGAAAGCTATGTCCCAAATGAAGGGACAAGGTAAAATCCCATAAAAATGACTAAATGAATTGGAGACAGGCAACCTTCCAGAAAAAGAATTCAGAATAATGATAGTGAAGATGATCCAGGATCTCAGGAAAAGAATGGAGGCAAAGATTGAGAAGATGCAAGAAATGTTTACCAAAGACTTACAAGAGCTAAAGAACAAACAAATAGAGATGAATGATACACTAGTAGGAATCAATAGCAGAATAACTGAGGCAGAAGAATGGATAAATTACCTAGAGGACAAAATGGTGGAAATCACTGCTGCAAACAGAATATAGAAAAAAGAATGAAAAGAAAAGAAGATAGCCTAAGAAATCTCTAGGACAACATTAAATGCACCAATATTGTCATAATAGGGGTCCCAGAAGGAGAATAGAGAGAGAAAGGACCTGAGAAAATATTTAAAGAGATAATAGATGAAAACTTCCCAAACATGGGAAAAGAAATAGTCAACCAAGTCCAGGAAGCAACCCAAGGAACACACTGAGCCACGTGGTAATCAAATTGACAAAAATTAAAGACAGAGATAAAATATTAAAAGCAACAAGGGAAAAATAACAAATAGCATACAAGGGAACTCCCAGCAGACTATTAGCTGATTTCTCAACAGAAACTCTACAAGCCAGAAAGGAATGTCATGATATTTTTAAAGTGATGAAAAGGAAGAAACTACAAGACCAGGAGAGTCTACCCAGCAAGACTCTCCTTCAGAATTGATGGAGAAAACAAAAGTTCAGACTAGCAGAAGTTAAAAGAATTCAGCACCACCAAAGCAGCTTTACAACAAATGCTAAAGGAACTTCTTTAGTCAGGAAACACAAGACAAGGAAAATTCCTACAAAAAATAAACCAAAACAGTTAACATAATGGTGATTGGATCATACATAATTACTTTAAACGTAAATGGATTAAATGCACCAACCAAAAGACATAGACTGGATGGGTGGATGAAAACATGGGCATGCATGCACTTCCACTTACCATATCACTCTGCTTGACACTCCCAAATTGTATGTAATTATTTTATATTGTCAAGTTAATCATGTTTCCATTATGGTTTGCAACTGTAATTATCTTTTAATTTTTATCTGGCTATTGATCATTTAAACTGATAAACATCTTTTACTATTGTGATTATGTAACTATTACTCACTTAATATCATTGCATCATGACGGGTCAACAGAAAAATAATAGAACTCTATATCACCAAAACTAGGATTTGATAGAAAAACCTGTAATCACTTTTTAAAATCCAGGTGCATATCAGAATAATCTTGAAATTTTTTGAAAACAAAAATGCTCAGGTATTGCTTTTGCCTCCAGAGATCCAGATACATTTCCAATGAACAGTCATGTTTGAAAAGGACTGGATTATATGATTACTTTTTACTTTGATCTAGTTTGTTTCACTTTTTCTATTTCATATTCAGTGCTCCCATTTCATTTAGTTTATGTTCTGCAATTTCTCCATCTCTTTTTTTTAAATATTCTTTCTCAAGCCTTTATCAAATGTAGTAGAAAAGCTTTTGTATACATGTATATAAGTATGTGTAATATATATATTTTAGAAAACATCAATTTTTGCCTAACTAAAGAAATTGTGACAGTTTGATTCCACTTGTTTGACTTAGTATGAATAGAATTCTAGATTTCTAATTAAAAAATAGATATGCAACAAGCAACAAATGTTTACTGCATAGAATAGGAAACTATAGTCAATATCTTATATGGAAGATATTGGATGGAAAATAATTTCAAAAGTAAAATATGTGTATTTGTATAACTGAATGACTTGCTATGCACCTGAAATATAGTAGGTCAACTATACTTCAGTAAAATATACATATTAAAAAAATATTAAACTCAAAGCTAAAAAATGCATTATTTTTATTTAAAGTTCATAAGAATAACCCAAATGTAGATTTCCAGCTCCCTACTGATATTACAGTAGTGCCCTAAATAATTTTATATGTTTCCTGTCCTGTCAGTTTAGAGCCCTAGTAGAAACAGCAGTTCAGGAGCAATGGTATACATGTTCTGTGCAGATCTTTTTTTTTTTTTTTTTTAAGCATTATTTAATAAAAAGAAACAGGGTACCTTGGAGAAGATGATTCTAGGATTGAGCAGGAAACTACTAAGATGAGCATGAAACATCTTTTAGTGAAGGAAAATAAGGAAATCTGAAAATACAAACAGATAAGAAACACAAGTATCTAATAAAAGAAACCATAATTATGGGGCATACCAAAGGATATATCTAATGAAAGAGTTCCCAATAGTGAAAGCTGGAACAATTTGAGCAACGAAATAATAAAACAGTCCTGGATTATAAATGTATGAAGATGGAGAAATATATTTATCTCCCCAAGTGTTCACATTGGTGCAAATAAATCCTTAAATAAATACATGAACAAAGGGGAGTAGACAAAACTTCTGGGGGGAATTCCAGATAGTTTATATAGATATTCTTCCCTGAAAGTCAAACATGTTAAATCACCATCATTTGGAAAGTTTTATTAAATGTACTAACACTGGATTAGTACATTTCTACAACTTACATTTGAACAACCTTGTGTACACCAGGACCCAGGGACCCCACAGAGACTGAGACAGAACTGTGTCTGAATGTCTCCTGAGGAGGTATGGGTCAGCAGTGGACTGGCACAGGGACAGGGGCTCTGAGTGCAGCAGACCTGGGCATGGCATAAGCCCTCTCGGAGGAGATCGCCATTAACCCCACCATAGAGCTGCCAGGACTTACACAGGACTGGGGACATAGACCCTTGGAGGGCACAGACAGAACCTTAAGTGCACCAGGACCCAGGAGAAAGGAGCAGTGACCCCAAAAGAAACTGACCCAGATTTGCCCGGGAGTGTCCAGTAGTCTCCAGCAGAGGCATGGGTCGCTGGTGGCCTGCTGTAGGGTTGGGGCAGTGAATGTGGCAGTATATACCTAAGATCTTTCGAAGGAGGTAGCCATTATCTTCATTACCTCCACCATAGTTTAGCCCCAGGTAAATAGCAGGGGCTATGGTCACCCTGCTTATTTAACTTATATTCAGAGTATGTCATGAGAAACGCTGGGCTGGGTGAAGCACAAGCTAGAATCAAGATTGCCTGGAGAAATATCAGTAAACTCAGATATGCAGATGACATCACCCTTATGTCAGAAAGCGAAGAAGAATTAAAGAGCCTCTTGATGAAAGTGAAAGAGGAGAGTAAAAATGTTGGCTGAAAGCTCAACATTCAGAAAATGAAGATCATGGCATCTGGTCCCATCACTTCATGGGAAATAGATGGGGAAACAGTAGAAACAGTGACAGATTTTACTTGGGGGACTCCAAAATCACTGCAGGTGGTGGCTGCAGCCATGAAATTAAAAGACACTTACTCCTTGGAAGAAAAGTTATGACCAGCATAGACAGCATATTAAAAAGAAGAGACATTACTTTGCCAACAAAGGTCTGTCTAGTCAAGGCAATGGTTTTTCCAGTAGTCATGTATGGATGTGAGAGTTGGATTATAAAGAAAGGTCAGTGCCGAAGAATTGATGCTTTTGAACTGCGGTGTTGGAGAAGACTGTTGAGAGTCCCTTGGATTGCAAGGAGATCCAACCAGTCCATCCTAAAGGAAATCAGTCCTGAATATTCATTGGAAGGACTGATGCTGAAGCTGAAACTCCCATATTTTGACCACCTGATGCAAAGAGCTGATTCATTTCAAAAGACCCTGATGCTGGGAAAGATTGAAGGTGGGAAGAGAAGGGGACGACAGAGGATGAGATGGTTGGATGGCATCACTGACTCAAAGGACATGAGTTTGAGTAAACGCCAGGAGTTGTTGATGGACAGGGAGGCCTGGCTTGCTGCAGTCCTTGTGGTCACAAAGAGTCAGACGTGACTGAGCGACTGAACTGAACTGAACCTTAGGTTTATAAGCTCTAGTAGTGTTTTTGAGTCACCTGACCTTAGGGTAATCAATGATGTTACTGTGCCCTTCCTCTCACATTAATGCTGCAAAACATTTATAATTTTTACTACTTTCCATTCATCATCAACATTCTTTAAAACTGAAAAACCAGTATTTGATTTGTTCGCTAAATATTTAGCTCTGTTTCATTATTTTAACATGATTTATTATAAAATGGCAAAGCAAATTATCAAGTAATAACATTAAAAAAATAAATTTACTCAGCTGTTAAAAAGAATGCATCTGAATCAGTTCTAATGAGGTAGATAAAGCTGGAGCCTATTATACAGAGTGAAGTAAGACAGAAAGAAAAACACCAATACAGTATATTAATGCATATAATATATGTAATTTAGAAAGATGGTAATGGTGACCCTATATGTGGACAGCAAAAGAGACAGAGAGATAAAGAACAGACTTTTGGACTCTGTGGGAGAAGTTGAGGGTGGGATGCTTTGAGAGGATAGCATTGAAACATGTATATTACCATATGTGAAACAGATCGCCAGTCTAGGTTCAATGCATGAGACAGGGTGCTCAGGGCTGGTGGACTGGGAGGACCCTGAGGGATGGGATGGGGAGGGAGGTGGGAGGGGGTTCAGGATAGGGACCACATGTACACCCATGGCTGATTCATGTCAATGTATGGCAAAAATCACTACAATATTGTAAAGTATTATCCTACAATTAAAATAAATTAATTTAAAAAATTTAACTGTTCAGTGTACAATAAATGGTACTGCTACTACAAGAGAGTTCATGTTATGTGCAACACATTCAGTGACTGGGTGCTTATTTTCTATTTCAAGCATATGTCATTTCACACAGATCTAACCAACTCGGTACAATCTGCTGTTTCATCAAAAGGCTATCAGACACATCAAATACACCTATCAGAAAACATTAAATTGTCTCTCTGATCATTCACATCCCAATAAGTTTTCAATATTTTAGTGAATGCCCTGCTTTTATTGAATGGAAAGTGTAATTGCATTGAGTATGAAAAGGATAAGTGAAGACAGATATGTGTCTAACAGATTTAGTCAAATATGATTCTTAGTATACACCAGTCATTGCAAATGCATTTCATTTACAATTAGAATCGACAATAGGAGAAGAAAAAAGCACAAAATGATAGTCTCCCCCAAGTTATCCTGGGTTTTTTAGTACAACAATTAATTAGAAAATAAATGAGAGTCCACTAAGAGTAAACTTTCAAGGACAAATAATAAAGCAGGAAGCATGCCAGAAGAGGTGTAAATTATTACAATTCTAGGAAAAAGAAAATGTATTTTTCATCATATATATTTTTTCTTTTATTATTATTTTGTTTCCTTTTTTCTAGATATATTAATATAACATTATATTTACTTGTTTTAAAATATATGTAGAATGCATTTTATTTGGTGATTTTATTTTTAAGTATATAGTTTTAAATATTGAAATTACCAAATTATCCTTACCAAATTTTTATTAAAATACATTGGATTTTATTTCCATAAATATAAATTCACTTTATTTATGAATATCCTAGAATCATAATTTTAAAGTTTTTCAAAAATAGTCAAACATGATTTTATGAGGAATATGCACATCTACATTAAAAATAGATTAAACAAATAATGTTGAGACAGCTTTAAATCCAAATTGAAAAAGTATATTAAACATTACCCCAAAGGATATGCAACAGTTCAATCTACAGTAATCATTTTTCCTAAAATCCATCTTGTCTCTTTAGTTAACTGTCTAAAATATTCACAACCCTTCTCCCAGGAAATAACATCAATCATTCAATTTTCTGAGCACTATTGCAAAAAATAAAGAAGTAAAAATCATCAACTGTTATACTTGGAATTACTTGCTTCATTGGGAGCAGTTCTATAAAAGAAGGTGTTCTTGTCTGTCACGTCTGAGTCCCTATTACTTGCCAGATTTATTGAAATGTTCTATAGTCAATTAAGCTGACGGTGTTTTTCAGTGACATACAATTGAACTTAGGTTCCAACTATATAATTAACACTGAGAGGAATCACTCTCATCAGAAAAGGGTAACAGAAAATAAGCCCTTTTTTTTTTCCTCTACTTGTTATGTTTTTTAAAAAACCAGGAAGAATTGGTGATAAGCAGTTTATTGCCTGTCACTAGATGTGAATGAATATTTGACAGATTCCTTCAGTTACTCTAAATTCTAGAGCTGCTAGAATAGAAAGTAAATTATAAAATTTCAAGACAGCAGTGAAAGAAATTGGTGATTGGTCTTAAAATGAGAAAAGCAGAAAAGAGTTCATTGATACCTATTACTTATTGCAAGTGAAAAAACTGAAGTAGAGGGAAAATACTACTTACATGTACAGAATAAAAAGTGTGATAACTAGATAAGGAAAAGAACCATGCGTGGGCCATTTTAAAGAAATATAATATTGTTCAATAAATTATTGAGATTATAAAAATATTATTTTTAAAAGATAATTTTATAATGTGACAAATTGATGTACTTTTTTATATCATCCCAATGAAAAACACTGCATGCTTGCTTTATGCTTACTGAATTACCTTTCTCTCTTTATAAAATGTTCCCTTAGTGCTCTACTTGGATTTTGGATACTGGCAATTTAGAGTGGAAAGAAGGACTCTGTCACTCAGTAGCTGAAAATGCCTAGCCAAGTTATTTCCCCATTCTAAGCCTAGTTTTATATGTGAGTAAGAAAATACCATTTACCATATAGAACTTATGCACTGATGGCATGGAATTTTATATGAAAATGTTTAAAATATTAAAATTGTAGATACAGTTAGAAAAGATGTGCTGTGATAGAAATATAGTAGCACATTGTTTTCTTATCAGAATAAAAGAAATAGCCAACCATAAAATGACTTGCCTTTTCATTTGTGTGACTGCCTTCAATGGGCTGATCTGTGTTTTTACAAGACTTATATGTTAGGTGTTCATGCCCAATACCTACCACAGGGTGGGATCTTATCTGGGACTGGGGTTGTTGCAGCTTTCTTTAGTTGAGATTTCATTATACTGAAGTAGGGTAGCCCCTAATCCGACATGACTGATGTCCTAGTAAAGAGGGGGAATGAGGACACACACACACACACACACACACACACACACACATACACACACAGGAAGAACAGTACGTGCAGGTGAAGGCAGAGACCTGCGAGGTTTCTACAAGCCAGTAAACTTCCAGAATCTAGGAGACAGGCATCAAAAAGATTCTCCCTTAAGAGCCCTCACAATGAACAAATCTTGCTGACTAACCTCAAAGTGGCACTTTATTCTTGAACTTCTAGCCTCCAGAACTGAGAAGCAAAGTCTGTCCTAGTTTGTGGCACTTTGTTCTGACCGTCTAGAGAACTAATACAGGTTCTATTTAGAGTGCAAGGTTTGCTAGAGTTGGGCTATCCTTATGTTCTATATACTGTTAAAGCTTACCTAATTATCCTGTAACAATTTATCACTGACTCATTTATTTTCTCAACCTTTCTTTTTATACTTTATGTCTAAAATATTTGGGTATAAATAAACCTCTGGAGTCGAACATGACTGAGCGACTGAACTGAACTAAACTCCTACGACAAAGTTATCTTTCTTATAACTTAATTATTAGGATAAACTTCACCTTTAGAACATTATTCACTGGCATGTAACTTCTTTCTCAAAGATCCTCTTCAATCATCCACTCCTTTGGTGTATGTGTGTGTATATATATATATCTCTAAGTTTACCATTTTAAGTAACAATCTTTCACTCAGCAGCTACAATCATTCTTTTAAAACCATTTTTCCAAGAGGTCCTTTTTTGAAAACCATACTTAGACTCTCAGTCACACAATGGTCTACCAGGCTTTATTTCTTTCATGCATAGCATTATGTCATATTTATATGATCCATTTTTTAATATCATTCCACTAAAATAAAGCTGTAAGAGGAAAAAGACAAGTATTTTTGTTTGTTCAGTTGGATCAACAGCACCTACAGAAATGATCATGTGTGTTTTCCTTCTGTAACCACAAAAGTGTTTAGTAAAATAGTAAGTAATAAGTGCCTGAACAATTGAAAATATTCATTGAATACTAGGCATCATGTAAATGCAATGCATATGTCAAGGAAAGAAATGTGGTCTTGATTTATGGGAGCCTATAATTTCAAAATAAATACATGAAATTGTAATTCATAATAATGCCACACAAGAGATATGAATGGTTATGTGAGAGGATAAAATTGGTGATTTGATCTCATCAGAGAGGTTAGGAAAGGCTTTTCTGAGGAAAAGAATTTTAGGCTGAATTGTATATGGGCCATTTAAATAAAGAAAAGAGGTAATTATGCTTCAAGATACAGGAAAGTCATATGCAATCACCCATGATAGAGGAGTGAAAAGGGTCAGAATGGCTAAAATAGAAAGATTAAAAGTATCTAGCAATATGAAATGAACACTTTTATGAGAAATTTTTAAGACGGTTGTGGAAAATTCATTTTTATCCTAAGAACAATGAGACTCTTCTGAGATAGTTTAAGTTTCAGAAGACTTTTACCTTATACCTCCACCAGATGTATGGTGGAGGGGATAAAAACAAGATTCTTGTATCTGCAATGTCAAGAGCAGATGGCAGAATGAAACACTTGGAAAGATATTGTAAAAGTCCCAACGGGAGGTGTTGCGAGTTTGAAATGTTGACAAAGAGGGAGAAGAGTGGATTGGAACTTGGAAATGTTGAGGATTAAAAAATGATAAATTAACTACAGTGAGTGAGGCAACTGGATATATGTTTGATTGCTAGTTCTGTGACCTGTGAAAAATCGATTGAGCCTCGCCCCTTAATAAAATTTAAAAAGATATGGCTTTAA
This sequence comes from Aepyceros melampus, assembly GCA_006408695.1. Classification (NCBI taxonomy): domain Eukaryota; kingdom Metazoa; phylum Chordata; class Mammalia; order Artiodactyla; family Bovidae; genus Aepyceros; species Aepyceros melampus. The sequence goes on along the minus strand of SJXQ01013128.1, from coordinate 78,871 downwards.
GAAAGCGGAATGATTGACATTCCTTTCCCATATGTACAATTTCAATTAGGATACTAGGTAAATGATTAGCATTCAATGGGAAAATTACAAGTTAGAGTTATTATATAAAGTAATGACATACTTCAGTAGAAGTATAATTTCATTTTTGTGAATGGATACAATTATTCAGAGAAAAACTGTAGCTTAAAAAGGGCTTCTCTGTGTCTTAGGGGTAAAGAGTCTGTCTGCCAGTGCAGGAAATGCAGGTTCAGTCCCTGGGCTGAGAAGGAAATAGCAACCCACTCCAACATTTTTGCCTGGGAAAATATTGAACAGGCTACAGTTCATGGAGTCACAAAAGAGTTGGACACAACTTAGTTACTAAACAACAAAAACATAGCTTAAGAAACAACTAAATAGACAAGATAGCAACTAAAAGTAGCATGGAAGTCAATATGAGTGTGTCTTGTTCAATAAGAATAAGATTCTTAGCAGGCTTATAGTTGCTACAAGTTTAAATAAATTATGTACTACCAATGTCTGCTTTATTTTTCCCATGAATGGAAATAGTGATATTAACTGTGTGTGTATGTGTTTGTGTGTGTGTGTGAAGTTTAGAGAATCACTAATTTAAAAAATAATTATATAAACCAGAATAACTCAAGCACTCTATCTGATCTCCATATGGTAGCTATAAATCTCTCATTTTGTATTCATTCTCTTACAAATCAAAGGTTAAACTCTATAATAAACATTATTTTCTGAAAAAAAAATAGCATCTTGTTTTAGTTTTCTAATCATGCATGCTTTATCTACAATATGAATTTTAAGGGGAAATAATGTTATTTGTGTTTTAAATAAGACAATTCCTATAGAAAACTATAGGAAACATTGTATATGTTTCTATGTGTACTTAAAAAAAAGTATCCATTAAACAGAAATTTTGGAACAGAAGCATCTGTGTAGTAGCTATGGTTTAATCATAAATACATAGTTTCAGATACAAAGACTCTGTTATTTAGGATTCCTTCTTATTTCTTCAAGCATTACTTTAAAAAAATATATCATTAGAATCCAAGCTATATAATTTCTTATTTTTTCCACATTTAAGAATTATGGATAAATGACTTATTCTAACTTTACAGTAGCATTTTTTCCTGATAAACGTTTTAAGAAAAATTATCAGATTTTTTTTGTTGTTGGTGTTCTTTTGAGAAATTCACTTTTAGTCTTCTTTCTAAAATCTACAATTTTTTTTCTGAATATTATAATGATTCATGAAGTAATAGATTCAAAGCAGTAGTTGTGAGTATTCAATTATGTACTCCATGTAGTAAGATTTAATAAATACATTGTTAGTGTATTAGATTCTTGGGACTGTCCTAACAAAGTATCGTAAACTGGGTGACTTAAAACAGCAGGGATGTATTTTCTTACAGTTCTGGAAGCTAAAACTCTAAAATCAAGCTATCAGCAAAACAAGCTCCAACCAAACCTGCAGAGGAACACTTCTTACATCTTACTAGCTTCTGGGATTCCGATGGCCTTCTTAGGCAGTCCTTGACTTGCAGCTGCGTAACCCCACTCTCTCATTCAAGGTCATACGGTGCTCTCCTTATGGTGTTCTTTGGCTTCACATGACCTCCTTCTTATAAGAACATAAGTCATATTAGAGTTNAGAGAGGGTATATGTATACATGTGGCTGATTCACTTTGCTATACAGCAGAAACTAACATAACATTGTAAAAAAAGTAAACTCCAATAAAAGAGAAAAAACAAGGCCCTGTCTTTATAAAGGTAAAATGAATTCATTCTTAAAGAGTTTAGAAGAGGGTTTGACATAGGAAAAGAATCTTGTATCAGCTGCTATTATAATACAGTATATGAAAGATACTCAAAATACAATTACAAAAGAAAAATATTGAAAAGCTACCAAGGACTTTTGGTGCGGCCCACAATAGAAACAGCTTCTAGTAAATAAGCCTCTTACTAGAAAGGCTTAGAGTGCTGTCATTTCAGTCAGCACTTGGGGCTCCATTTCCTTACAGAATGGAGGAAAAACATGAAGTAATTATTATGTTCAACATGCTTGTATGTTCCCCCAGAAGCTAATTTCTAATATTCAGTTATATAAATGGCTCTTTAGCAGGAAAGGGAATAAACTTTGAGTTTAAAATCCTGCTAAGCTAGAAGACCTTTGATCAATTCATTTCAGAGTCCAGAAAAAATGAGATTAAGATATATACCCAAGGCATCAGGGTAAACAGAAGGACAAAACTAAAATAAAGAAGGCCTAAACAAATCAAAACACAACTTTTTAGAAAAGTAAGCTGATTCAACTATTCTGTGCATCTTCCAAAAGGAAATGCGAACTGAAAGATATGACTTACCTACATGATATTTCCCAACGAACACTGATCTATTATTCTCAAATGCGCAGGGACTTTTCCATAATAGGTTACAGCCAGAGTCATAAGGCAAGTCCTGATATTTCAAATAATATAAAGTTAGTAAATTATGAAAAATTACAGGGAAATATAAAACTACATAAAATACTTCAAGATAATCCATAGGCATGAAACATAAATTGGAAAATATTTTTAAGAAAGCAAAATTGCAACATACCAACTTTGTGATACAACTAAACCAGAAATTGAAAAAAAGTTATACCTTTGAATGGGTATATTAGAGAAGACAGATTAAAGATCATTGACAAATTTCTAAGTCCAGAATTTAGAAAAACAAGTGAAGTGAAAATCGCTGAGTCTGACCCTTTGTGATCCCATGGACTGTAGCCCATAGAGTTCTCTGTCCATGGAATTCTCTAGGCAAGAATATTGCAGTGGGTAGCCATTCCCTTCTCAAGAGGATTTTAGTGACTCAGCAATTGAACCTGAGTCTCCTGCATTGTAGGCAGATTCTTTACCATTTGAGAAGTTAGAAAAGTAATGATAGATCAAAACATTCTCAATTGTGAGGTAAATTTCTAGACAGCAGAGCATAAAGGCAAAATGAAAAATATAAATATGAGGTAGGAGAAAGGAACATAGACATTTACTATGGTCTTATCGCTATCTAAGCCATGCAGGAATTTCAAAACTAATTTTACAGATTAACTATCAAACAAATTCAAACTGTCCATATATTGCGGCATCAGTCATAAAAAGAGTCCTAAAAAGAACAGTATTCTCTTCTCACAAGGAAACAAAAGCGACTGGCAAACACACAAGTGACTGACATCAGATTGACATAAGCAATATAGGAAGGTATATTCACAAAATTATACTGTGGCAATTCCCTCAAAATGAGAAAATATTCTGAATCTAGAATTTATATGTGATAGTATTCTCAGTGCATATCTGAGAGCAGATTAAGTACTTATGAAAAAAATCAAGAATTCAAAACTTGTATACCTCTTATATCCTTCTAAAGAAAACAATACTAAGGGTACTGTTATGGGGCTTCTCTGGTGGCTTAGAGGATAAAGCGTCTGCCGACAATGCGGGAGACCTGGGTTCAATCCCTGAGTAGGGAAGATACCCTGGAGAAGGAAATGGCAACCCACTCCAGTACTCTTGTCATGAAAATCTCATGGATGGAGGAACCTGATAGGCTAAAGTCCATGGGGTCGCAAAGAGTCGGACATGACTGAGCGACTTCACTTCACTTCAAGGGATCAATACTTCAGCTTCACCTCCTGATGAAAGTGAAAGAGGAGAGGGAAAAAGTTGGCTTAAAGCTCAACATTCAGAAAACGAAGATCATGGCATTCAGTCCCATCACTTCATGGGAAATAGATGGGGAAACAGTGGAAACAGTGTAGACTTATTTTGGGGGGCTCCAAAATCACTGCAGATGGTGACCGCAGCCATGAAATTGAAAGACGCTTACTCCTTGGAAGAAAAGTTATGACCAACATAGATAGTATATTCAAAAGCAGAGACATTGCCGACTAAGGTCCATCTAGTCAAGGCTATGGTTTTTCCTGTCGTCATGTATGGATGTGAGAGTTGGACTGTGAAGAAGGCTGAGCGCCGAAGAATTGATGCTTTTGAACTGTGGTGTTGGAGAAGACTCTTGAGAGTCCCTTGGATTGTAAGGAGATCCAACCAGTCCATTCTGAAGGAGATCAGCCCTGGGATTTCTTTGGAAGGAATGATGCTAAAGCTGAAGCTCCAGTACTTTGGCCACCTCATGCTAAGAGTTGACTCATTGGAAAAGACTCTGATGCTGGGAGGGATTCAGGGCAGGAGGAGAAGGGGATGACCGAGGATGAGATGGCTGGATGGCATCACTGACTAGATGGACATGAATCTGAGTGAACTCCGCGAGTTGGTGATGGACAGGGAGGCCTGGCATGCTGCGATTCATGGGATCGCAAAGAGTCGGACACGACTGAGTGACTAAACTGAACTGAAAGGACTATAAGAAAGATAGAAAATGGCCTCTAATGAATAGAGATCTACATAATGCCAACATAAGAAATATTAGAATATAATAATATAGGAATTCTGGAAAACCAGAGAAAATGTCCAAAAGCAAAGCACTTTCATAAACAATATAAAGAATCGAGAAACTTTATTGATATAGTCAAAGCAAATGTTTCTTTCAGTGTATAAGGTAAAAAGGAATCAATCTTCAGAAGGGAAATTCTAGCAGCAGAGCTATTCAGATATCCACTCTGACCCTCTGACCAAAAATTGAACCAAATGAACTACCAAAAGTATCCTCAAAAATATCAAAGTTCTTGACAGACAGTAGGAAAATATCAAGTTAAAATTTCAGTGAAAGAGTAACTCAGAGAAGCAGATATTATTTTGATGATATTTACCAAGTCTTATAAAACTGAACTTTAGCTTTCTTGGCTTTGTCTAAAATGAGACACATAGATAAAGCCCAGTACCACCACAAGGTGGATGACCCTTCCAATAAAGGAGACACATCAAAAGGAAACACTTTTGATGCTTGATGAAACATATTTTCTTGAGCCCCTACTCAAAGAGAACTGATATTAAAGTTAGCATGGTAGTCAACAAAGTTAGAAGGCAAAATGAGCATCTGAGAAGTTAAAGTAAAAAACTCGTCCTCACCTGCACTTGCAGATAAAATTATACAACCCAGGTGTTAAAAATACAAATTCTGAGTTAAGTATAAAACACTCGAAAGGTAATACTCCCTTGTGCCTGGCATATCAAAGAGTAATCCTTTATGGTGGAAATTATCTTAAAACTAAAACCTGAAGACTCTTTAAAATAATTTCCCAGGAGAGTGTGCATAGCTTAAAATTTTTTTTAAAAAATTACAAGGCAACAGAGTAGCACATTCAATTATCTACAGAGAAATAGACATGAATATTTATAAACTGGAATAATCAGACATAGGAGGAAAACAAAATCTATGTTTACTATACTTAGACACACACACACACACACATGCACCTTACAATAAAGTTTAAAAGGATTTTCATGGAAGTTACTAGTTTTGCACACAGACAGCTTGGAAGTTATTCCTCCTTCCTAACTTCAAATAAAAATCTGACCAGTCTGATAAATCAACTGTTCTTGGATTTGTTTATAGTTGAGGACTCAAAGGAAACCACAGCCTTCTAGATTGTAGAGACAAACAGTTGACAGCTTACCTGAGCAGGCACTCATGAAGAGAGACTGCCATGGGAACCAGTGCCAAGAAAGGAAAAACTGAATCATATCTGATTAATTCCTGGAAGCTCAGTGTGTATAGACTGAGTTACAAATTATATTTGTTGCTATTTAGCCCCTAAGTCATGTCCAACTCTTTGCAACCACATGGACTGCGGTCCACCAGGCTCCTTTGTCCATGGGATTCTCCAGGCAAGAATACTGAAGTGGTTGCCATTTCCCTCTCCAGGGGATCTACCTGACCCAGGGACTGAACCCGGGTCTCCTACATTGGCAGGTGGATTCTTTACTGCTGAGCCACCAAATTATACAGCGACTTAATAATCAGTGGTCCTTATAAATGTGTGAGTTTTGCCTCCAGAAGCTTGACAAGGTTCTCACAATAACTTTCGAGAACCCTGTCAAAGAAATTGGAGAAAAGTCCCCTGATGCTTCACATCACAGGAAGGGAAATGGTACCATTTTGAAATACATCAGAGCATTCTGTTCTCAACAAGGTCTCCATCAAGAAATACTATTTAACCAGAACACAATGTGGGATTTTATCAGTCTAATTGGCTTGGGTGCCAGTGTCAGCTTTCTGCATAGAAGGGAAATCTGTAACTCCAAACCACTCTAACCCCTCTGTTCCACCTAAGGGGAGTGGAAGTGGAAAGAAACTGGGAAGCATGTGCTCAATTCACAGAGCAGAGGCATAGAAGCATACAAAGACCCATCTAAAGGCTAGAGATTCACCTCCACTATCACAATATTAAATGTCTATTTACAGCAGTATATTTTTCTTCTATCAAGAAAACATTAGTAGGCATACTGAAAGGCAAATAATACAACTTGATGAGACAGGGCAAGTATCAGAACTAGACATGGCATTGTCAGACTTGGAATTTAAACTTCAATGATTACTATTCTAAGGGCCTTAATGGATAAAGCAGACATGTAAGAACAGCTAGGAGTGTAATCAGGAAGATAGAAATCCTAAAAACCAAGAAGAAATGCTAGAGATCAAAAACACTGAAACAGAAATGAATGTCTTTGATGGGATTATTAGTAGACGGGAAACAGTTGAAGAAGGCATCTATGAGCTTGAGGATACATCAAAATAAACCTTCAAAGCAGAAAAGCAGAGGGGAAAAATAAAACATGGAAAAAACAGAACAGAATGTCCAAGGAGTATGGAGCAACTACAAAAATTGTAAGATACACATAATGGCAATAACAGGAGAAGAAAGAAGAAAAGTACAGAAGAAATATCTGAAACAACAGTAACTGAGAATCCCCCCCCCCCAATTAATGTCAAACAACAAATCATAGCTTCAATGAGCATACATAATGCCAAGCAGGATAAATGCAAAGAAAAAAACAAAAACAAAATCACTTTATCTATAAAGGAACAATAATAATACTGACTTCTCTGCAGAAATCATGTAGACAAGAAAAAATATTCTGAAATATTTAAAGTACTGAGAGGAAGAAACACCAATATCTTATTCTATGGTCTGTAAAATTATCCTTCAAAAATGAAGAAGAAATAAAAACTTTTTAAAACGAACAAAAAATTAGTAAATTTGTTTCCAGAAGACCTGCCTTGCAAAAAATGTTACATGAAGCTCTTTAGAGAGAAGGAAAATACAGATCCTATAGACACTAAAAGATAATAAAAGGATATTATGAATAATTCTATGCCCCCAGCTTTGGTAGACTAGATGAACTGGACCAATTACTTGAAAGATACAATCTGTCAAAATTCACACAAGAAAAAGCAACACATATGAATGGGCCTTTATCTTTCAAAGAAATTAAATCAATAATTAATTACCTTCCAAAACAAAAGGCATCAGATCCAGGTGAGTTCATTGGTAAATTCTACCAAATATTTAAGGAAGAAATTATTTCAATCCTCTACAATCTCTTTCAGAGGACAGAAGCAGAGGGAATACTTCCTACTTCTATGAGGTCAACACTACCCTAATATCAAAGACAGAAAAAAACAAATTACAAGAAAAGGAAAATACAGACCAGTATCTGTCATGAACATAGATGCAAAAGTCCTTTAAAAAAGTGTTAGCAATCCAATCTAATACATAATGTATAAAAAGAATTATACATCATGATCAAGTGGGTTTTACTCAGAAGTATGTTAATCATATCCAGCAGTTTCACTTCTAGGTATTTGTACTCAAGTGAAAGGAAAACATATACTTTTGCAAAGACTTGTACATGAGTGTTTATAGATATTTTGTTTGTAAATATCCACATTCAAATATCCTTTACTGAAGTAATTAATAAAACCGATGTACATCCACAAGAAAATAATACCTACCAATTTAAAAGAATGATTTATTGCTAAACATGAATCATAGATAAATAATACCAAGTGAAGATGGTCAGAATGAAAAAGCTATGTACCTTATGATTCCATTTATGTGACACCTAGAAAAGGAAAATTCATACAGACAGAAAATGAATCCATACTTGGGACTATGGAGGAGATAGTTGGATAAATCTGAGATGAGCAAATTTTTCCTTTTATGGTGTTGGAGCTCTGCCATAATCTTGATTGTGATAATGTTCACATGATTGTATAACTTTGTCAAACTCTCAGAAATATAAACTACAAAAGGAGAATTTTACTAAATGTCAGTTCAGTTCAGTTCAGTCCCTCAGTCATGTCTGACTCTTTGCAACTCCATGAATCGCAGCACACCAGGCGTCCCTGTCCATCACCAACTCCCAGAGTTCACTCAAACTCATGTCCATCGAGTCAGTGATGCCACCCAGCCATCTCAGTCATCTGTTGTCCCCTTCTCCTTCTGCCCCCAATCCTTCCTTGCAGTCCAAGAGACTCTCAAGAGTCTTCTCCAACACCACAGTTCAAAGGCCTCAATTCTTTGGTGCTCAGCTTTCTTCACAGTCCAACTCTCACATCCATACATGACCACTGGAAAAACCATAGCCTTGACTAGATGAACCTTTGTTGGCAAAGTAATGTCTCTGCTTTTCAATATGCTATCTAGGTTGGTCATAACTTTCCTTCCAAGGAGTAAGCGTCTTTTAATTTCATGGCTGTAGTCACCATCTGCAGTGATTTTGGAGCCCCAAAAAATAAAGTCTGACACTATTTCCAATGTTTCCCCATCTATTTCCCATGAAGTGATGGGACCAGATGCCAAAATAATCTTAATTCATAAAAATGAAAACAAAATACCAGTTTTTTCTCTCCCTGTTAACTTGAATACTAATATATGGTTGAAATTATGTATTAAAAATGCCAAAACCTGCACTCTTTCATTTACATGATATTCTAATTAATTTTAAAAAAGACTTTGAGAACAGAAGCTGTCATACAGGAACAATGTACAATAAGGCATCAGTTCGTATTACTGATTACAGAGAACAAATCAAATTGACGCACTTTTTAATCCATGTCAGTGTGTGGCAGGGGCCACCACAGTGTTCTGAAATGATTGCTCTCTAATAAATAAACTTAAAAAAAAAAAAAAGTATTCTCTGATGTGGGCAACCAGTCTAGTCAAACTACAGCAGATCTTCAATATTCACAGATTCACCTGCTCTCTGAAAGTTGTTGAGTTCAGTTCAATTTAGTTGTTCAGTCGTGTCGACTCTTTTTGACCTTATGAATTGCAGCACACCAGGCTTCCTTGTCCATCACCAACTCCCAGAGTTCACCCAAACTCATGTCCATCGAGTCAGTGGTGCCATCCAGCCATCTCATCCTCTGTCGTCCCCTTCTCCTCCTGTTCCCAATCCCCTCCAGCATCAGTCTTTTCCAATGAGTCAACTCTTCACATGAGGTGGCCAAAGTATTGGAGTTTCAGCTTTAGTATCAGTCCTTCCAAAGAACACACAGGACTTATCTCCTTTAGAATGGACTAGTTGGATCTCCTTGCAATCCAAGGGACTCTCAAGAGTCTTCTCCAACACCACAGTTCAAAAGCATCAGTTCTTTGGTGCTAAGCTTTCTTCACAGTCCAACTCTCACATCCATACACAGCCACTGGAAAAACCATAGCCTTGACTAGACAGACCTTTGTTGGCAAAGTAGTGTCTCTGTTTTGAATATGCTATCTAGGTTGGTCATAACTTTCCTCCCAAGAAGTAAGCGTCTTTTAATTTCATGGCTGCAATCACCATCTGCAGTGATTTTGAGCTCCCAAAAATAAAGTCTGACACTGTTTCTACTGTTTCCCCATCTATTTCCCATGAAGTGATGGGACCAGATGCCATGATCTTCGTTTTTTGTATGTTGGGCTTTAAGCCAACTTTTTCACTCTCCTCTTCACTTTCATCAAGAGGCTTTTTAGTTTCTTTTCACTTTCTGCCATTAGGGTGGTATCATCTGCATATCTGAGGTTATTGAGATTTCTCCTGGTGATCTAGACTCCAGCTTGTGCTTCTTCCAGCCCAGCATTTCTCATGATGTACTCTGCATATAAGTTAAATAAGCAGGGTGACAATTATACAGCCTTGACGTACTCCTTTTCCTATTTGGAACCAGTCTACTGTTCCATGTCCAGTTCTAACTGTTGCTTCCTGACCTGCATATACTTAACAAGACAATCACTGGCAGGCTTTTGTGGTCATTTGCAGACATATGCAGAGTAGCAAAATATGTGAGTTGTGATCCACAGCTTCACAGCAAAGTCCAACAAAGCAACGCTATGTCTAATCATTTCCATTTCATATTGTAAAGAAGTGTCCTATTTTCAGTCTGTTTACTGATGTTTCACACATGTTTGTGGGGCTTCTTGGATGATTTCTATGTTTAAAATAGTCCTCAAATATAGTAATGAAGTGTTCTCAAGTGTTGCAAAGAGCAGGATGGCTTAGGAGGGAAAGAAAATGTGAATTAGATAAGTTTCTTTCAAGTATACTGTTGACTGTGAGTTCAATGTTGATGAATCAAAAATACTACACTTTCAGATAAAGGAATAGGAGATGCTGACCTGTACATGAGGACTCTGTATGATACTAAATAACATCTAAATTATTTGATAAAGCTATGGAAAAGCAGCAGTATTATTTGTTATGTGAAAGGGTGACTAATAAAAAGCATAATAGACAGCATTGTTGTGAGGTGGAAAGTCAAAGAAATGTATTTTTACATTACTCAAGATGAGGAAAATGTTAAGTCCTCCTGGCTAGTGTCAACACGTTCCAAAATGTGATCAGCTTTTCTTTTCCTTTCTTTGTGTCACAATTAATTATGCTGTATAACACCCTTACATACATACCAACATAGCTGACCATAGAATAAATCAAGAGTTTGAGTGAACTTTGTAAGTTCAGAGTAAATAGAAAATAATAGGCAAATGATAAAAAATTACAATGGATGTTATAGCTTGAAAAAAAAAAAAGACAGTGCTCTGTCAATAAACATTGTCTCCCAACATTTGATTATGTCAGATACCAGGTAGAGTTCGAGGAGGAAAAATAAATAATACAGACTCAACCATCATTATCATCAGTAGGGAAAAAGTTCTAAAATTTTATCATGAGCATTAAAGGTAAACAATAATAACAGCAATCATAATGAATAAACATCTAAATATGGAAGGGCTTGATACATTGTGAATCATTATCATTTATTTTAGTCATCATTTAATGATACTATAGTATAAATATGCTTAATGCTCTTGACCGATTCATATGCTTCTCCTGTCATAAAGAGCAATGCTAATGAGTCTAGGACATTTAAACTGCACAGATAGCCTTAAGAATGCTGGTTTTAGGTTATTGGGGACATTAACAATTATTCCTTCCTCAGTAAATTTACTAAAACTTAGTATCTATGTTATTTTAATATAAAATAATTGTCTATATTGATGCCTCTGCCAGATCATTGTCTTTAGATCTGGAGCTCTTTTTGTTTTTATCCTTTAGTTGCTTTTATCATTTTCTTATGTTAATTTGATGCCATGCTTTAATTTTTCCTGGGCTTCCCTTGTGGTTCAGCTGGTAAGAAATCTGTTTGCGATATGGGAGACCTGAGTTTAATCCCTGGGTTGGGAAGATCCCCTGGAGAAGGGAAAGGCTACCTACTTCAGTGTTCTGACCTGGAGGATTTCATGGATTGTATAGTCCATGGGGTCCCAACAGTCAGAAACACCTGAGCGACTTTCACTTTAATTGTTCCTACATGTATGTACAGATATATGTATAATAACTTTGATTATGATTTGCATTTAAAACAGTCATTTAAAACTTTGAAATAGGAAATTAAATTTTCTCAACAAAAGAAAGCAGAAAAATGATAAAAACTGCGCTTTAAAAAAATGTTTAATTGCAATTCTGTACATTTTCTTAGTATTTTTTTTTCTTTGTTTAAGAATTCTACTAGGTCATAATAAACCACCTCTGCATTGGAACTGAGCTTTAAGAGGATGTTTGCCTTTAAAAACAAGTGCACAGTAACATAATACAGATAAACATTTAAATACTGAGATCAGACTAGGTGAGGTAGAGAAAATGATTGTAAGGAGTGAGGGCTAGAGAGGAATAGAAAATGTACAAAAACATTGCTATCCTTACTATAATAAGTTCATTTCTCTATTTTTAGTCAGAAAATCTTTGCCATATTATTCTGATACATTATCATCTTTACCAAGAAATTGCTTAACACTCTGTGGCACAATTCTTTTCTCCAAATGTTTCATATATATATATGTATGTTTCATATATATATATATGTATGTATATATGTATACATGAGTTTGAAAATCTTCATCATTTTATAATCATTGTATAATCATTATATTGCATGATCATTGTATAATCATTGTACAATCATCATTGTATAATCATTTTAACTTTGCAATTAATAAAGCTAAATGTCACAGAATTCTCCATTATAGATTTTATCTGAGAATTTAAAAAAACATGGTATCAGCTAAATTCAATTAATGAGAGTTTTATTTAGTGAAATAAATTTGATAAATTTGAAATCTCTTTGGGAAAAATTTATAAGGAAATCCTAATTTCTCATTCTGTTAATAACGTAACAATTATCTGAGCAAAGCATCTTCTTTCCAAATAATCTGCTCATTTCCTCATCCATTGTATTTCTATGAAGTATAAATGTTCTACTGCATTTGATTACTCAGGCAATTTGCAAGGTGCAACCTTCAACTTCTTTTGCAGGGTCCCTTATTTTGTTTTTGACATCAGTTAATGCTCTGGTTTTTCTAAATACCTGTCATTAGTAAACCAATGTGTTTTATTTATACTCCAAGTTAATTTCATGGATATAAAAACACCAAGGTTAGTTAAGAATCAATAATGTTCAGCTTCTTTCTCATTGCATCTGTGTGAAATTTTTCATTATTTCCAATAAAATAGTAACCATATGTTACCCACCAGTGGTTTCCATCTATTGAATCCTATTTATTGAAGAAAAATGTCTACTTTGTTTTATTTATTTAAGAAGGACAAACAAGACATTGTCAAAAGGCTAGGGAACAGCGACGCTGACCACGTTTCACAGTCACTAATGGGGAGATGGTGGGATGCATCAGGGATTGAAAGCCAAGGGTAAGAATGAAGCTTGCAGGTGAGCTGGCTCCTCTGGAAAACATCTTATAAAAGTTTAGCAAAACAGTTCTTCTATTTAAAAGGGATAACATTTAAAGCATTAAACATAGAATTGATGCTTTTGAACTGTGGTAATGGAGAGGACTCTTGAGAGTCCCTTGGATTGCAAGGAGATCCAACCAGTCCATCCTCAAAAGAGATCAGTCCTGGGTGTTCATTGGAAAGACTGATGCTGAAGCTGAAACTCCTATATTCTGGCCACGTGATGCAAAGTACTGGCTCACTGGAAAAGATCTGGATGCTAGGAAAGACTAAAGGTGGGTGGAGAAGGGGACAACAAAGGATGAGATGGTTGGATGGCACCACCAACTCGATGGACATAAGTTTGAATAAGCTCCAGGAGTTGGTGATGGTCAGCGAAGCCTGGCATGCTGCAGCCCATGGGATTGCAAAGAGTCGGACACAGCTGAGTGACTGAAGTGAACTGATGATAAATATGTCACTGAGCATAAGCAGAAAGAGAATTGATAAGGTGATTTTGAAAAACAGTTAAGTTGCTTGTCTGTTTTCATGTAGTCAGACAATCTCTTGATTGAAAGAAATGTTAAAGAGTTACTAATTTTCTATTTGAGTATATCATCAAATATTTGAATCTTCTCTTAAAATTCTTTCTGAAATCACTTCAGATTCTGCTTAAACAACTTTAATGGCAGAATAGTAATTACATCCTTCATTATTATAAGCCCAAACCCCTGTTCTGCATGGCAGATCTTCAAATACTTATCTCTTATTTAGGCAAAAATTCACATTTCCTCTAAATTGCTGTACATAATATGATTATTTTCTAGCTTTCTCTTCATCCAAATGAAACTTCTATGTAGGCAGTATTAATCAACTATGGATTTCTTAAATTATTATAAAATTAAAGACAATTATTTTGGTGTTTCTAATCAATGCACAAATGCACTCATCTCACGCACTAGTAAAGTAATGCTCAAAATTCTCCAAGCCAGGCTTCAGCAATACGTGAACCGTGAACTTCTAGATGTTCAAGCTGGTTTTCGAAAAGGCAGAGGAACCAGAGATCAAATTGCCAACACCTGCTGGATCATCGAAAAAGCAAGAAATTTCCAGAAAAACATCTATGTTTGCTTTCTTGACTATGCCAAAGCCTTTGACTGTGTGGATCAAAATAAGCTATGGAAAATTCTGAAAGAGATAGGAATACTAGACCACCTGACCTGCCTCTTGGGAAATCTGTATGCAGGTCAGGAAGCAACAGTTAGAACTGGATGTGGAACAATAGACTGGTTCAAAATAGGGAAAGGAGTACATCAAGGCGGTATATTGTCACCCTGCTTATTTAACTTCTATGCAGAGTACACCATGAGAAATGCTGGATTGGAAGAAACACAAGCTGGAGTCAAGATTGCTGGGAGAAATATCAATAACCTCAGATATGCAGATGACACCACCTTTATGGCAGAAAATGAAGAAGAAATAAAAAGCTTCTTGATGAAAGTGAAAGAGGAGAGTGAAAAAGTTGGCTTCAAGCCCAACATTCAGAAAATGAAGATCATAGCATCCGGTCCCAACACTTCATAGGAAATAAATGAGGAAACAGTGTCAGACTTTATTTTTTGTGGCTCCAAAATCACTGCAGATGGTGATTGCAGCCATGAAATTAAAAGACGCTTACTCTTTGGAAGGAAAGTTATGATCAACTTAAACAGCATATTAAAAAATCAGGGACATTACTTTGCCAACAAAGGTCCATTCTAGCCAAGGCTATGGTTTTTCCAGTGGTCATGTATGGATGTGAGATTTGGACTGTGAAGAAAGCTGAGCACCAAAGAATGATGCTTTTGAACTGTGGTGTTGGAGAAGACTCTTAAGAGTCCTTTGGATTGCAAGGAGATCCAACCAGTCCATTCTAAAGGAGATCAGTCCTGGGTGTTCATTGGAAGGACTGATACTAAAGATGAAACTCCAGTACTTTGGCCACCTCATGCGAAGAGTTGACTCCATGGAAAAGACCCTGATGCTGGGAGGCATTGGGGGCAGGAAGAGAAGGGGACAACAGATGTGATGGCTGGATGGCATCACTGACTCGATGGACATGAGTTTGTGTGAACTCTGGGTGTTGGTGATGGACAGGGAGGCCTGGCGTGCTGCGATTCATGGGGTTGCAAAGAGTCGGATATGACCGAGTAATTGAAATGAACTGAACTGAATCAACGCAGTAGAATTTGACCGTCTTCACTATCTACTATCTTTATATTATTTCTACTTAAACTACATTAGCTTGTTGACATTTAAGTTACTCATTTAATTCAGAACTCCTCTGTGTTTAGGTCTCCTGCATTGTAGACAGACGCTTTACCATCTGAGCCACCAGGGAAGTCTTATTATATATATGACTTACTGAATTAGTTTTATCTTAAATATTGTTTTTTTGTGTTTAAAGGAACATTTATCTCTCATTTCTTGTTAGATTCTAATGGCCTTTAATCTAAATTCTCAAATTTTCATTTACCAATTTCATAAGGCAAAGACTTAGATGTTTTCTTGAACTGTTTAATATGTAAAAATGTGGAAGTACATTTTCTGTTTTAAAATATGGTTATATTTATAATGTTCCTAATTTGACAAGTAAGCTATATTCTGAACTTAAACCTTCCTTCTCTTGTATCAATGATTCCATTTATCCTAACTATAGTGTTAGGTAAATGCCCATTTGATTAAATAGTTAACACTATTCCTGACTGTGTAGTGTAGGTCCTCTATACCATACAAAGGAGATTTTGTCAGCAGTTATTTGGATCATGTGTTATGTGAAAGAAAATAGATCAGACTATTGCAAATATATTTAAGAAAGAATTACTGAGTAACTTTTTTCAAGTAAATGTGAAATTAACCTCCTATAAACCTACCAATGACTGAAAATTATTAAAAGGAGAAAGTATTTCTTAGGAAAGTTAGATGCCTGACAATGAAAAAGCCTCTAGATGGTAGATATATTCTTCAAATAGTCACCATAACTGAGAACAAAGTCTGGTTATTACAGTGGCAAAGAAGAAAACTTAGTTATACATTTTGTATATCTAAGTTGTTTGAAAACAAGGGAAATGAAGAAAACTGTCTCCCAATCATCCAGCATATAATAAATTGATACATAAGCTATAATGTACTAACATAAGTCTACATAAATTATAAGCTGATCTAACAAGTCTTTTGCTCAACATCCTATATTCCATGAGGAGTCTATTTGTGAATTTAAACTATAGTCATTGAAATGTTGGTCAGATTTGAATAACAGTAAGAAAAGTTAGCTGAAGGATTTAAAAAGCTGGAAAATATAGTTATGAGAAAATAAAATGTTGACAACATAACATCATTTCCAAATATGACAATGACCCCTGAGGCAGTCTAGACTAAAATTTCAGATAAGGACATAGAATAAAAAAAAAAAAAAAAAACCTCAATGTAATAAAAAAGAAATTCTATAAATAAAACAAATATTTAAAATTCAATGGAAGTAAATATTTTTAACATTGTGTACACAATTGAGGAAATGAAACCTAATTCAGGGAAAAAAAATAAAACAGAATGAAACTATAAGTAAAAAGGTGGGAAAATTAGAAAGAAGGAAAATTAATAAAGGACAACTTGCTGAAATCAAACAATGGAAGAGAAGCAACATTTTAATATATAATAGCTAAAATGTATTCAGAAGTTATGAAAGTTCTTCCTACAGATGCAAAAATCACCATGAACACCAAGCAGAAAAAATAAAGATGAAATATGTTTTCTTGAGCTCCAAAATCACAGCAGATGGTGACTACAGCCATGAAATTAAAAGACGTTTGCTCCTTGGAAAGAAAGCAATGACAAATCCAGACGCTTATGAAATCAGAGATATTACATTGCAGACAAAGGTACATATAATCAAAGCTATGGTTTTTCAGGAGTCATGTATGGATAAAGAATATTGAGCAATGAAGAAATGATTCTTTTCAACAGTGGTGCTGGAGAAGATTCTTGAGAGTCCCTTGGACAGCAGGGAGATTAAACCAGTCAATCCTAAAGGAAATCAATACTGAATAGTCATTGAAAGGACCAATCCTGAAGCTGAAATTTTAGTATTTTGGCCACTTATGCAAACAGCCAACTCATTAGAAAAAGACCCTGTTGTTGGTAAAGACTGAAGGCAAAGGAGAAGAGGGCTGCATAGGATAGGATGGTTAGATAGCATTACCGACCCAATGGACATTAATTGGAAAAAATTCCAGGAGATAGTGAACACCAAATTTATGCTATGTTAAGAACATTTTGCATTTTCATAACTATACTTTCTACCTATTTAATTCATTCAGCTAACTTTTCTTAACTAACCAATCTAATCACATGAACCACAGCCTTGTCTAACTCAATGAAACTATGAGCCATGACGTGTTAGGGCCACCCAAGATGGATGGATCATAGAGGACAATTCTGACAAAATGTGGCCCACTGGAGAAGGGTAAGGCAAGTCACTTCTGTATTCTTGCCTTGAGAACCCCATTAACAGTATGAAAAGCAAAAAGATAGGAAACTGAAAGATGAACTCCCCAGGTTGGTCAGTGTCCAATATGCTACTGGAGATGAGTGGAGAATGAAAAGATGGAGCCAAAGTAAAAACAACACCCAATTGTGGATGAGACTGGTGATGGAAGCAAGGCCCAATGCTGTAAAGAGCAATATTGCATAGGAACCTGGAACATTAGGTCCATGAATCAAGGCAAAGGGGAAGTGGTCAAACAGGAGATGGAAGGAGTGAACACTGACATGTTAGGAATCAGTGAACTAAAATGGACCAGAATGGGTGAATTTAACTCAGATGACCATTATATCTACTATAATGGGCAAGAATCCCTTAGAAGAATGGAATAGCCATCATAGTCAACAGAAAAATTGGAAATGCAGTACTTGGATGCAATCTCAAAAATGACAGAATGATCTCTGTTCATTTCCAAGGCATACCATTCAGTATCACAGTAATCCAAGTCTATGCACTGACCAGTAATACTGAAGAAGCTGAAGTGGAACAGTTCTATGAAGACCTACAAGACCTTCGAGAACTAACCCCCCAAAAAAGATGTCCTTTTCATTACAGGGAACTGAAATGGAAAAGTAGGAAGTCAAGAAACACCTGGAGTATCAGGCAAATTTGGCCTTGGAGTACAGAATGAACCAAGGCAGAGGCTAATAGAGTTCTGCCAAGAGAATGCACTGGTCATAGCAAACACCCTCTTCCAACAATACAAGAGAAGACTCTACACATGGACATCACCAGATGGTCAACATCGAAACAGATTGATTTTATTCTTTGAAGCTAGAAGGAGAAACTCTATATAGTCAGCAAAACCAAGACCAGGAGCTGACTGTGTCTCAGATCATGAACTCCTTATTGCCACATTCAGACTGAAACTGAAGAAGAAGGGGAAACCACTAGACCATTCAGGTATGAGTGAAGAGTGAAGTCGCTCAGTTGTGTCCGACTCTTTGTGACCCCATGGAGTGTAGCCTACCAGGCTCCTCTGTCCATGGGATTCTCCAGGCAATAGTACTTAACTGGATTGCCATTCCCTTCTCCAGGGGATCTTCTTGGCCCAGGGACTGAATCTGGGTCTTCCTCATTGTAGACAGCTTTACCCTATGAGCCACCAGGGAAGCCCCCTAAACCAAATCCCTTATGATTATACAGTGGAAGTGAGAAATAGTCTTAAGGGATTAGATGATAGACAGACTGCCTGAAGAACTATACACAGAGGTTTGTGACATTGGACAATAGACAGGGATTAGGAAGATCCCCCCAAAAAAGAAATGAAAAAAATTAAAATGGCTGTCTGAGAAGGCCTTACAAATAGCTGTGAAAAGAAGAGAAGTGAAAAGGAAAGGAGAAAGGAAAGATATACCCATTTGAATGCAGAGTCCCAAAGAATAGTAAGGAGAGGTAAGAAAGCCTTCCTCAGTGATCAGTGCAAAGAAATATGGGAACACAGTAGAATGGGAAAGAATAGAGATACCAAAGGAACATTTCATGCAAAGATGGGCTAAATAAAGGACAGAAATGGTATGGAACTAACAGAAGCAGAAGATATTAAGAGGAGGTAGCAAGAATACACAGAAGAGCTATTAAAAAAAAAAAATCTTCATGTCCCAGATAAACATGATGCTTGATCACTCACCTAGAGCCAGACATCCTGGAGTGTGAAGTCAAGTGGGCCTTAGGAAGCACAACTAAAAACAACACTAATGGAGGTGATGGAATTCCACTTGAGCTATTTTAAATCCTAAAAGATGATGCTGTGAAAGTGCTGCACTCAATATGCCAGCAAATATGGAAAACGGCAGTGGCCACAGGACTGGAAAAAGTCAGTTTTCCTTCTAATACCAAAGGAAGTTAATGCGAAAGAATGCTCAAACTACCGCACAATTGCAATCTCAAAGGCTAGTAAAGTAAAACTTAAAATTCTCCAAGCCAGGCTTCAGCAATATGTGAACTGTGAACTTTCAGATGTTCAAGCTGACTTTAGAAAAGGCAGAAGACCCAGAGATCAAATTGCCAACATATGCTGGATCATCGAAAAAGCAAGAGAGTTCTAGAAAAACATCTAATTCTGTTTTATTGACTATGCCAAAGACTTTGACTATATGGATCACAATAAACTGTGGAAAGTTCTTCAAGAGATGGGAATATCAGACCACCTGACTTACCTCTTGAGAAACCTGTATGCAGGTCAGGAAGCAACAACTAGAACTCGACATGGAACAACAGACTGTTTCCAAATAGGAAAAGGAATACGTCAAGGCTGTATATTGTCACCTTGCTTATTTAACTTATACATAGAGTATATCATGAGAAACGCTGGGTTGGATAAAGCACAAGCTGGAATCAAGATCACCAGGATAAATATCAATAACCTAGATACGCAGATGACACCACCCTTATGGCAGAAAGTGAAGAAGAACTAAAGAGCCCCTTGATGAAACTGAGAGAGGGGAGTGAAAAAGTTGGCTTAAAGCTCAACATTCAGAAAACAAAGATCATGGCATTTGGTCCCATCACTTTATGGCAGATAGATGGGGAAACAGTGGAAACAGTGGCAGACTTTATTTTGGTTCAGTTCAGTTCAGTTCAGTCGCTCATTCGTGTCCAACTCTTTGTGACCCCATGAATCGCAGCACTCCAGGCCTCCCTGTTGATCACCATCTCCCAGAGTTCACTCAGACTCACGTCCATCAAGTTTGTAATGCCATCCAGCCATCTCATCCTTGGTCGTCCCCTTCTCCTCCTGCTCACAATCCCTCCCAGCATCAGAGTCTTTTCCAATGAGTCAACTCTTCACATGAGGTGGCCAAAGTACTGGAGCTTCAGCTTTAGCATCATTCCTTCCAAAGAAATCCCAGGGTTGATCTCCTTCAGAATGGACTGGTTGGATCTCCTTGCAGTCCAAGGGACTCTCAAGAGTCTTCTTCAACACCACAGTTCAAAAGTATCAATTCTTCAGCGCTCAGCCTTCTTCACAGTCCAACTGTCACACCCATACATGACCACAGGAAAAACCATAGCCTTGACTAGATGAATCTTAGTCGGCAAAGTAATGTCTCTGCTTTTGAATATGCTATCTAGGTTGGTCATAACTTTTCTTCCAAGGAGTAAGTGTCTTAATTTCATGGCTGCAATCACCATCTGCAGTGATTTTGAAGCCCCCCAAAATAAAGTCTGACACTGTTTCTACTGTTTCCTCATCTATTTCCCATGAAGTGACGGGGCCAGATGCCATGATCTTCGTTCTCTGAATGTTGAGCTTTAAGCCAACTTTTTCACTCTCCACTTCCACGTTCATCAACAGGCTGCTTTTAGCTCCTCTTCACTTTCTGCCTTAAGGGTGGTGTCATCTGCATATCTGAGGTTATTGATATTTCTCCCAGCAATCTTGATTCCGCTTGTGTTTCTTCCAGTCCAGCATTTCTCATGAGGTACTCTTCATAGACGTTAAATAAGCAGGGTGACAATATACAGCCTTGACGTACTCCTTTTCCTATTTGGAACCAGTCTGTTGTTCCACGTCCAGTTCTAACTGTCGCTTCCTGACCTGCATACAGATTTCTCAAGAGGCAGGTTAGGTGGTCTGGTATTCCCATCTCTTTCAGAATTTTCCACAGTTTATTGTGATCCACACAGTCAAAGGCTTTGGCATAGTCAATAAAGCAGAAGTAGATGTTTTTCTGGAACTCTCTTGCTTTTTTGATGATCCAGCAGATGTTGGCAATTTGATCTCTGGTTCCTCTGCCTTTTCTAAAACCAGCTTGAACATCAGGGAGTTCACGGTTCACGTATTGCTGAAGTCTGGCTTGGAGAATTTTGAGCATTACTTTACAAGCATGTGAAATGAGTGCAATTGTGTGGTAGTTTGAGCATTCCTTTGCATTGCCTTTCTTTGGAATTGGAATGAAAACTGACCTTTTCCAGTCCTTTGGGGGGCTCCAAAATTACTAAAGATGGTGACTGTAGCCATGAAATTAAAAGATGCTTACTCTTTGAAAAGACAGTTATGACCAACATAGACAGCATATTCAAAAGCAGAGAAATTACTTTGCCAACAAATGTCCATCTAGTCAAGGTTATGGTTTTGCCAGTAGTCACGTATGGATGTAAGAGTTGAACTATAAGGAAAAGTGAGCACCAAAGAATTGATGTTTTGAACTGTGGTGTAGGGGCAGGCTCTTGATTTTCCACTGGACTGCCAGGAGATCCAACCAGTCTATTCTAAAGGAGTACAGTTCTGAGTGTTCATTGGAAGGAGTGATGTTTAATCATAACCTCCAATATTTTGGCCACCTGATGGGATGAGCTGACCTATTTGAAAAGACTCTGATGCATGGAAGGATTGAAGGCATTGGAGACGGGCACAACATAGGATCAATTGGTTGGATGGCATCACCAACTCAATGGACATGAGTTTGGTAAACTCTGGGAGTTGGTGATCAATAGGGTGCTGCCATCCATGGGATCACAAATATTAGGACACTGAGCTACTGAACTGAACTGAACTGATGAATATGTGAGGGTTTCCCTGGAGGCTTACATGGTAAAGAATCTGCCTGCAGTGCTAGAGATCTAGGTTCAATCCCTGGGTCTGTAATGAATAAAAGAGTAAATCTGTAAATTAGACAGTGATCAAAGCAGATGATCAAGACAGAAACACTCAATTGAGAATTGACTAAAAAAAAAAAAAATTGGAAATAGAATGGAACTTTCAATATCAGGAATAAATACAGTTCCTTAATAGAGATTCCAATGGTATCCAAAGATAATAATGTAACATTTTGCACAACTATTTCAAAGTATTTGAAAACATAGATAAAATTGGAAAATATCCAAAAAGACAAAAAATACCAAAATTTAAACAAAAAGAAATAGTAAATTTGTATCAGTCCTATGTCTACTGCCAAAATTCTTATCATAATGTAAAGCCATTATGCAGAAATGTACAAAAAGGGTCTTAATGACCTGCATTAAGGTTATTAACCACTTGAATGACAACCATGGTGTGATCATTCACCTAGAGCCAGACATCCTGGAGTGTGAAGTCAAGTGAGCCTTAGGAAGCATTACTATGAACAAAGCTAGTGGAAGTGATAGAATTCCAGCTGAGTTATTTCAAATCCTAAAGATGATGCCTTTAAAGTGTTGCACTCAATATGCCAGCATATTTGGGAAACTCACCAGTGACCACAGTACTGGAAAAAGTCAGCTTTCATTCCAGTTCCATAGACATTCAATGCCAAAGAATATTCCAACTATACACAGTTGCACTCATTTCACATGCTACAAAGTGAAGTGAAGTGAAAGTTACTCAGTCGTGTCCGGCTCTTTGCAACTCCATGGACTCACCTAGAACCAAACATCCTGGAGTATGAAGTCAAGCAAGTCTTAGGAAGAATTACTATGAACAAAGCTAGTGGAGGTGATGCAATTCAAGCTGTATATTCAAATCCATGGAATTCTCCAGGCCAGAATACTGGAGTGGGTAGCCTTTCCCTTTTCCAGGGGATATTCACAACCCAGGGGTTGAACCAGCTCTCCTGCATAGAAGCAGATTCTTTACCAGGTGAGCCACAAGAGAAGCCCAAGAACACTGGAATGGGTAGCCTATCCCTTCTCCAGCAGAGCTTCCCAACCCAGGAATCGAACTGGGGTCTCCTGCATTGCAGGCTGATTCTTTACCACTTGAGCTATCAGGGAAGCCCTCACATGCTACCAAGGTCTTGCTCAAAATCCTTCAAGCCCGGCTTCAGCAGTATGTGAACCGAGAACTTCCAGATGTACAAGCTGGATTTAGAAAAGGCAGAGGAAACAGAGATCAAATTGCCAATATCCATTGGATCATAGAAAAAGCAAGAGACTTCCAGAAAATCATCTACTTCTGCTTCATTGACTACGCTAAAGCCTTTTACTGTGTGGATCACAACAAATTGTGGAAAACTGTTAAAGAGATGGGATTACCAAAACACCCTATCTACCTCCTGAGAAACCTGTATGCAGTTTCAAGAAGCAACAGTTAGAATCAGATATGGAACAATGGACTGGTTCAAAATTGGGAAAGGAGTATGTCAAGGCTGTATATTAAATAGATGCATAAATGGAATTTGGAAATTCACCATCTATTTATGAGAAAACTCTCAGAAAATAGTTGGTAAAAGGGAACTTCTTAAACAATAAAGGCATCTAAAAAAAAATTAAAAAGCTACAGGTATCATCAAACAGTGAAAAACCAGTTTCCTCCCAACCAAATATGTAGCTCAAGACAAGAATGGCCAGTATTCCCACTTTATATGGCATTGTAAAGGAAGTGTTAGTCATTTCAATAATTTTAAAAGCACATAAAATTCACTTTTAGGAAAAATGTTAAAACTGTCATTATTTGAACAGATTTTTTTAGTAGACTATTTTAAGAAATCTTTGAAAATGAAAAAGCTTTCTAAAATATGTATTAGAAGTTTTAAACACAGTTTTATTTTTATATAGTTAAATGATTGAAAAATAAACTAATAATTCAATTTCCAATGCTGGAATAATAATTCCATTTACAAAATATGTGTAAGATGTCTACACTGAAAACTTTAGAGCATCACAGAGAAATTAAGACCCAAATAATTACTCAAATATACCACATTCATATGTTGAAAGATATACAGTGTTGTAGCATGCTAATTTTCTTTGAACTTATTGAAACCAAAAGAATATCATTCAAAATTTCATTAGGTTTTTGGCAGATTTTGATAAGCTGAGTCTAAAATTTAAATGCAAATGCCAGGAACAGAATAGTCAAAGTAATCAGCAAAAAATTATAAGATTTACCCCACCACTTCCAAAAGTTAAAACAGAGACTGGAGTCCTGGATTCCCCTTGTCTCAGGAGACTTTTAGACTTTGTGTAAAGTTGTTAATTTTCTTTCTCAGAGATCAGGTACAAATAATAGTAAAGTTTTACTGATCACTTACTATACAGAGATCTTGTTTGAAGCCTGTCTCATGGATTATCTTGTTTGTAAAAGAAACCCTTAAGTTATGGGTTGAATTATTATCCTGATTCACCAAACCACAGTAAGGTTAAATAACTTTCCCAAGGTCTCATGGCACATATTCAACCATACACTAAATTTTACTTCTACAAAAAAAAAAAAAAAAAATCCATCCTTAAACCACAAAGATGGGTTTTTCTTATACCTTTCTCCCAAGAGAAAGTTTGCTTCTTGTGGAGACAGTTCCACCTTTTCAGTGTCCATACTCATTTATTCTGCTGTTACAGCCCCTCCCTTCAAAAGACACAAAATACCTTCAGGACCCTTGGGTCCATTTGCTTGTGTGACATAATTGGCCAATACAATGTTAGCAGGTGTGAAATGAGCGGAGATGTGAAAACGCATCTGTAGTATGTTGTATGCCCTTTTGTGTTCCTGCCACAGCTACGAGGACAAACTTGTGCTGGCCAGCTGGTCCCAGAGAAGGTTGAGACACTTGAGAATAAGCTTTCCTAGCAAAGATGTGCCAGTCAAGCAGAGCCCCAGGCCTTGTGTGTGAGAGCCACTCTGAAAGCTTCCATCCTTAGCCTGGGGAAGCTGCCCAGAGCACCTGGCTGCCCCCCAGCTGCCCAGAGTCATGAGACATGGGGAGCGGTTGTTGATTTAATCTACTGTATTGTAAAGCCAAAGATAACTGATGAACTTTTTTTTTCCCTAATGGAACTATAGATTTAAAAAATAAATCCACATTCCTGTGTGTACCTAGATTCTGATAGCAAGCTATCAGCAAATATAGATTTGTATTGTTTTCTCACTAAAATTTTATATAACCCACTTTATGCTTGGGCTATATAAAATTATTGTCAAAATTAGCATATTTAAAATGATTAATGTCATTATAATATATAACATAATAAATTTTAAAGGTTGTATTTTACTCCCTACTAGTGGAGAAGGCGATGGCACCACACTCCAGTACTCTTGCCTGGAAAATCCAATGGATGGAGGAGCCTGGTAGGCTGCAGTCCGTGGGGTCACTAAGAGTCAGACACACTGAGCGACTTCCCCTTCACTTTCATGCACTGGAGAAGGAAATGGCAACCCACTCCAGTGTTCTTGCCTGGAGAATCCCAGGGACGGGGGAGCCTGGTGGGCCACCGTCTATGGGGTCGCACAGAGTTGGACACGACTGAAGCGACTTAGCAGCAGCAGCAGCAGGTATGCCAAGAGGTTACCTATGTTATCCATTATTTACCTCTCAAATTCCCGTAAGAAAACTTTTAGCTAAGTTTTATCATCCCTGATATACAAATGAGGAAATGAGACATTGAAGGGTTATGTTTCAAGTTCACAGTCAATAACTAGTCAGTGATAAAACCAGGATTTAAGCTAGGATAGTTGGAATCAAAGATTAGATTATATCAATATTTAAAGAAAGCAAGATGTTTCTAATTCACAGGATCTGGGTTTAGAATTCTAGATCTTGGACTTTTGTAGCTGATAAAGCTATTTTCCCTCTTGAAATCTATTTCATTCTGTGTAGCATGGATGTGTTAAAGATGAGATGATAAGACAGGGAGATGTTTTGCAAGTGTCTATTTCTAAGAATTGGAAAGAGTTCCTGACAATTGTTGAGAGAGCATTCAGCTATGTTTTTCTAACTTCTTAAGACTTTTATATGAGCAGGCATGCTTTTATTTTCACCAGTTAGCTACTCTGATGGAGTTGTATTAACTTCTATGTCATCCTATATTTTCCAGAGAACAATCAAAATTAAAATTCACCTCTTGTTGATCATGGAGATTGCTGCTTCAGGGACAGAGCCTCAGCCCTGAGACACCTGTTCAAATCCCACCTCCTCACATGGTCCTACTATATTCTCCATTATTTTCTTCAAGACAATTAATTATGTCTGGACCTTATCTATTCATGGATAATTCCCTTTGTTAGAACAAAAGTTCCTTGAGACCATAAGCTATGTTAGGATTCATATGCTAGGGTTCACATTGTTTCTAGCTTAGAGAAGACACTGATTAAACATTTACTGATTAACTGATGACAACTTTTGCAAGGAATACACATACACACACACACACACACACACACCCATATATATATACACCTACAATATGTTCATTTATATGCATATTTGTTTAAACACACAAACTGTTTTCTTTCCCTCTAATTCATTCATGTATAATATGAGCAAAGCACATGAGATGCAACTGGGGGGAGATTTCTTTCCCCTTTGGAGTTTGAAGAACTCTGTTTTGCATGTGTAGAGCCAAGATGTGTAGAAATTGTTACTAATTCTGAGCAGGGTGTATTAGATTTCACAGAGACATGTTAGCTCACTGTTTGATCTCCTCAACCACTAGAGCAAGGCTCTTCTATCACTGCAATAATGGAAACTGCTAGATGATTGACAGAACAATCCCTATGCGAGTCTCAGAACACCTTCTGAGGTGCATGGAACCAAACAATAAAGTCATATTACCCAAGTCTCTGAGATTATGTCCATTATCCCTGACATCTCATCAATACCAAAGTAATATTGCTTAGTGCATAATATCAATTTCCTGCTTTTATTTCTCTATTCATGTTGCTTGAGGTTAAATTGGCACGTTGTGATAAGCATTTCAGATTCCAGCTGCCTTTTTGACTGAAGACTCCTGACACTTCTGCATAATAAATTTAATTGGTCACAGTTCTTTGAACAAAAGCAACAAAATTGGTTAATTAAAGCTTAGAAATATATTAATGGATTGGTGTCATTACATAAATACTCACTTTTATCTAACAAAACTGAAACTATGTTGTTATAATTTAGGCCATTTTTGCAATAATCACAAAACCAAATCAGAACATAATAATAGAATGCTAAGAAAGCCAGATTGAGAAAAAAAAAAAATGAAACCACAAAAAGTTTTTTATAAAAGCATTCGCTAAATGCAATCTGCTCTGAAATTGTGTTTGACATTATATTTCTTGCACCAGTAAGAAGCAACATGATATCTAGGTCTATGCTTTGTAAGCAACTCCTTTGCCTCTTTTCTGTTTGTTCCTCCCTGTTTTCCTTTAACCTTAATCATAAAAACGAGATCATCAAGCAACCTTTCACTTAGCTCCTGATTTCTGGTTTTCTGAATATACACAACACCTTATCTAACATGCTGATTCCTTTCCTAGATTAGAAGCAATGAAGAATTAAACAGTTAAGGAATGACTGACTTTCACCCCTAGCTTCCCTTTAGTAAATGTACAAGTGTACCCCACGGGTGCAGGTGAACTATGGTGGCGAGAGAACATGCAACTGTAGGCAGACCACACGAGCAAGACAGGGTCCCAGAGACGATCTAGAGGAGGCAACAGGCCTGCAGACACAATGGAAAAGGGACAAAGAATCTGACCTGCGTGAGTGGCGAGGAGCAGAACCTGCATTCGGTTATGTTTTAACTGGTAACTTAAAATGTTTTGAATTGCAATATAAAAATGTGAAATTATAGATATGAGAGTTATCATTCTGATAGTTTTAACTGTATGAAGACTTTATGTTAAAAGTATCCAAATTTAGTCACATTTTAAATGCTAAATTCTGTGTAGCAGAGACTGGCCAGCTCTTCACCAAGGCTGTATTCTCTTCTCTTTTTGTGGACAGCTGGACTTTATTTTCCAACCTTACCATAGTTAGCTGTAGCTAAATCACCAAGCCCTTGAGAATAGGGATTAAGTAGTTGTAAATGTGAACTGAAACCCGATCTGTCCAAGAAATATCACCAGCACCCAATATAGACTCTTGACCATATCCTTTTCCTCTCTTATTGACTAATGAGATCAGTAAGATTCCATCTTTGTTTTTCCTGGCTCCATAAAATGATAAGACCGAGGGTCTACAAATTAGTGCATTCCCTGCCCATTAGAAACACCTATATTTTTACTTTATGTGAGTCAGAATTAAGCTACTTATGTATAGACCTGTTATACAATTCATATTTTCCTTGAATGCTAAACTTGACTACTTAATTTGTACACTAGCTATTAGTAAACTATATGTCTTTAAAACTATATTTTCTTTAAAACATTCATAGAGAAATCTGAAAAGTAGAACAAATTAAAATAAATTTGCCTTTACTGCTTATTTTAACACTTGATTTTAATATTCATTCTCTTCTCACATCTAGGAGCTGCAAATTAAAATCAGTTCTAGTTCTTTCAATGTCTCCATTGTGATAGGGAGAGGGTGAGGGGACTGCTAGGATTTTGTAGACATAGGTAATAAAATAACTTAGTAACTGTCACGTGAAGTGTTCTATGTAAACTGGTTCAAGGATGCTAACTTTGTAAACCAAGTCATTTTGTGTTGTTACAGATACAATCTTTTTTGGCTGGTGAAAACAAAGATTATAGTAAATATCCTTTTCTGCTTTCTAAAGAAACATACCAAAAACTAAAAGTAAGATTGGTGCCTCAGAAAAGAAAAATGCATAGGGCAGTGCATGAACTTTGTAGTTCCTTCACAGACTAATGGTGATTTTCTCTCTTTCAAAGCTTTAGACAAGACTCAAAACACTAGCTTCAAAATACATATCTCTTTAACAGAGGCACACATAAGGGACTACCCAAGATGACTTGTGAAATAAATAAAAGCGCAGATCCACTGATGATAGGGAAATACCACTTTATATTATAAAAATATTAAGTATAAAGTGTTCCAGTGAGTACATAATACCACATATTACTTTGCTATTGACATTTACTATTTTTGCTATTTATAAAATATAATACTTTTCTGTTATCACCTTTAGAAATATTTTGTGGTAAATATTTATTTGATTTTTAAATCAAAGTAAAGGTTTGATGAACTGAAATTTTAATCTCAAAACACAGTTAAGATTTTTTCCTCCCCCTTTTTTTTTTTTTTTTTTGCCGTTATTCTGTTTGGACTAATCCACAAATTGCTCAACCAACTCCCTGTATGCATTCTGTAAATGTTTGTGCATTTTGAATAAAAAAATGTTAGTAGTTTATATAACCTTGAAAGAGAACTTTAGCCTACAGAGCTTGGGAAAAATAACTTTGTAAGGAAAAAAAAATAAGGATATAAGCCCATTCCTATATCGTTTAGTTGGTTTGTTACACATTCATTTTAACATTCAGTTCAGTTCAGTCACTCAGTCATGTCTGACTCTTTGCGACCTCATGAGCTGCAGCATGCCAGCACATGGGCTGAGGAGGCATAACTTATATTTAGGGATGACATAGCATATGGTACTGGAGGACAAAAATTCCAGGACTGAGGAAGCCTCAGTCAGTGAGCCCATATTCTGTGAACAGTTTTACCTTGAAGGTGTAAAAGTATACAGGTTTCAAAAAAGTGTCTTTCATGCTATCAAAAAATTTTAAATGCTATTAAATAGAAGTAAATTTCCAAAGACAGCAAAGAACATAAAATGGAAACAGAGCCATAGGAATGGACTGTAAAACTACTAGCATTAATGTATATCAGAAAATATTGGAAAAGGCAGAAAACTTCCTCCCAAAATAAACAGATACAAAGAATCAAATGCATTTTAGAGCTAGAAATATTTTTTTAAGCTACAGTTAACTCTTGAAAAATACAGGTTTGAATTTCATGGGTCCAATTATTTGCAGATTTTCTTCAGTAATGTACTGGAAATATTTTTTGAGACATGACAATTTGAAAAGACTTGCAGGCAGGTAAACAATATAACTTCAATTTAAAAACTTAAGGAAAAGTTAAGTGTCTCAAGAATGCATAAAATGTGTGTGTGTGTGTATCATACAAAATATCTGTTCATGAACAGTATATGTTATAAGTAAGACCTCTAGCCAAAAAGAGGCTACTAGTAGTTCAGTCTGGTGGGAGTTAAAATTATACACAACTTTTGCAAGGAGAGATAAGAAAGCTATCCTCAGCAATCAATGCAAAGAAATAGAGGAAAACAACAGAATGGGAAAGACTAGAGATCTCTTAAAGAAAATTAGAGATATCAAGGGAACAATTCATGCAAATATGGGCACAATAAAGGACAGAAAAGGTATGGACCTAACAGAAGCAGAAGGTATTTAGAAGAGGTGGCACGTATAACAGAAGAACTAAACAAAAAAGATCTTCATGACCAAGATAATCATGAAGGTGTTATCACTCACACTCATCTAGAACCAGACATCTTGGAATGGGAAGTCAGGTGGGCCTTAGGAATCATCACTATGAACAAAGCTAGTGGAGGTGATGGAATTCCAGTTGGGCTATTTCAAATCCTAAAAGATGATGCTGTGAAACTGCTACACACAATATACCAGAAAATTTGGAAAACTCAGTAGGGTCACAGGACTGGAAAAGGTCAGTTTTCACTCCAATTCCAAAGAAAGGCAATGCCAAAGAATGCTCAAACTATCACAAAATTGCACTCATCTCACACGCTAGTAAAGTAATGCTCAAAATTATTCAAGTCAGACTTCAACAATGAGTGAACTGTGAACTTTCACATGTTCAAGTTGGTTTTAGAAAAGGCAGAGAAACCAAAGATCAAATTGCCAACATGTGTTGGATCATTGAGAAAGCAAGAAACTTCCAGAAAAACATTTATTTCTGCTTTATTGACTATGCCAAAGCCTTTGACGGTGTGGATCACAATAAACTGTGGAAAAGTCTGAAAGAGATGGGAATACCAGACCACCTGACCTGACACTTGAGAAATCTGTATGCAGGTTAGGAATCAACAGTTAGAACTGGCATGGAAAAACAGACTGGTTCCAAATAGGAAAAGGAGTACGTCAAGGCTGTATATTGTCACCCTGCTTATTTAACTTATATGCAGAGTACATCATGAGAAATGCTGGACTGGAAGAAGCACAAGCTAGAATCAAGATTTCCGGGAGAAATATCAATAACCTCAGATATGCAGATGACACCAGCCTTATGGCAGAAAGTGAAGAGGAGCTAAAGAGCCTGTTGATGAAAGTGAAAGAGGAGAGAGAAAAAGTTGGCTTAATGCTCAACATTCAGAAAACGAAGATCATGGCATCTGGTCCCATCACTTCATGGCAAATAGATGGGGAAACAGTGGAAACAGTGGCTGACTTTATTTTTCTGGGCTCCAAAATCACTGCAGATGGTGACTGCAGCAATGAAATTAAAAGATGCTTGTTCCTTGGAAGGAAAGTTATGAGCAACCTGGACAGCATATTAAAAAGCAGAGACATGACTTTGTCAACAAAGTTCTATCTAGTCAAGGCTATGGTTTTTCCAGTGGTCATGGATGGATGTGAGAGTTGGACTATAAGGAAAGCTGAGCACTGAAGAATTGATGCTTTTGAACTGCTGTAATGGAGAAGACTCTTGAAGTCCCTTGGAATGCAAGGAGATCCAACCAGTCCATCCTAAAGAAGATCAGTCCTGGGTGTTCATTGGAAGGACTGATGTTGAAGCTGAACTTCTGATACTTCGGCCACCTAATGCAAAGAGCTGAATCATTTGAAAAGACCTCGATTCTGGGAAAGATTGAGGGCAGGAGGAGAAGGGGACAACAGTGGATGATATGGTTGGATGGCATCACCGACTCAATGCAGATGAGTTTGGGTAAACTCTGGGAGTTGATGAAGGACAGAGAGGCCTGGCGTGCTGCAGTTCATGGGGTCACAAAGAGTCGGACAGGATTGCACAACTGAATTGAACTGAACTTTGGACCAAATGAGGAGGCAATGTCCTAGTCCCTACACTGTTCAAGGTTCATCTGTATAAGTTAAGTACGAGCTTAAGTACAGAAGAACAGACTAGCAAATTGAGACCCAGATAAATAAAATTACACAGACTGAAACACAAAGAGAAAGAATGAGAAAATATAAACAGAGTATGAAAGATATATAGGATGCTATGACATTGTAAAAAGCTCTAACATGTATGTAATTGGTCTCCCAAAAAGGAAATGGGGAAGTAGAACTATCTGAAGGAATTGAATAACTGATAATTTTCTAAAACTAATGAAAGACACCAAAATACACATTTAAGAATGATCCAAAATTCACCTGTTCTAGCAGGGACATTAATACCAATGGCTCAGAGGTTAAAGCATCTGCCTGGAATGCGGGAGACCTGGGTTCAATCCCTGGATCGGGAAGATCCCCTGGAGAAGGAAATGGCAACCCACTCCAGTATTCTTGCCTGGAGAACCCCATGGACGGAGGAACCTGGTGGGCTACAGTCCACGGGGTTGCAAAGAGTCGGACACGACTGAGCGACTTCACTTTCACTTTGAGCATACTTCAGGAAACAACATTTTTAACAAAACTGAATTTAAAAAATAGAAAAAATCAATTAAGAGCTGGTTCTTTGAAAAAATAAACAAAGTTGATAAAACTGTAGCCAGCTCATCAAGAAAAAAAGACAGAGAGCTCAACTAAATAAAATCAGAAATGAAACTGGAAAAGTTAGAATCAATACCACAGAAATACAAAGTATCATAACAAATGACTATGAACGATTATAACCTAATAAAAAGCACCAGCAAGAAGAAATGGACAAATTCATAGAAATGTAGATATACTAAGATTGAATCAGAAAGAGACAGAAAATATGAACACACCATTTACAAGAATTAAATTGAATCAGTAATTTATAAACTTTCAACAAGCAAAAGTTCAGAAGCAGACAGTTTCATAGGTGAGTTCTAAAAAATATTTAAAAAGCAGTTAGTACTTAATATACTCAAACTATACAAAACTGAAGAGGAAGGAAAGTCCCTGAATTAATTCACTGAAATACTAAAACCAGACACCACAAAAAAATAAAACTACAGGCCAATTTCAGTGATAAAAATAGATACAATAATGCTCAACAAAAATGCCACATTTGAATATTTTGTAAAAGTAAATAAAAGCACTAATTCAAATTCAAAAAGATATATTCAACCCTTTGTTGATTGCAGCATTGTTTATAATAGCCAAGTTGTGGAAGCAATCTAAGTGTCCCCTGATATGTGAGTGGATAAAAGAATATTTGGGGGATGTGCACATACCCATAAAACACAGGTTTATTTCTCAGAAATAAGAAAGAATGAAATCTTGCCATTTGTGACAAAATAGGAGGATCTAGATAATATTATGCTAAGTGAAGTAAGTCTCACAAAAAAGACAAATACTGTATGATTTCATTTATTTGTGAAATAAAAAAAAACACACATACACACTCACATAAAGAGACACAGAGAACAGACTGGTAGTTGCTGGGGTGGAGGGAGTCAGAGGATGAGTGAGAGAGGTAGGGGAAACTAACAGTTACAAACCTACAGTTACAAAATAAATGAGTCATTTGGATGAAATACACAGCATAGAAAATATGGCCAATTATACCGTATTATCTATGTATGGTGGCAGATGGTAACTGGACATTGGTGATCATTTTGTAATGAATAGAGAAATATTGAATCACTATGTTGTGTACCTGAAACTAACATAGTGTTGTAGGTCAATTATACTTCCATTTGTTTTAAAATGTAGACAATGTGAGGAAATGCATCAAAGTGTTAATGGAGTGGAAGAAAAGCTATTGGTTTCTGGGGTATGAGTAAAATACAAACATTTTTGAAGATTCTGTAGGGAGGAGGCTTTAATTAATTACAAAAGCTTGTGATTTACTCTAAAGCTTTAATTTATAATGGACAAGTAAAATGTTTCTATCTTCCTAGGATAGTATATTACAAGAATATATAGAGAAATATTGAATCACTATGTTGTGTACCTGAAACTAACATAGTGTTGTAGGTCAATTATACTTCCATTTGTTTTAAAATGTAGACAATGTGAGGAAATGCATCAAAGTGTTAACGGAGTGGAAGAAAAGCTATTGGTTTCTGGGGTATGAGTAAAACACAAACATTTTTGAAGATTCTGTAGGGAGGAGGCTTTAATTAATTACAAAAGCTTGTGATTTACTCTAAAGCTTTAATTTATAATGGACAAGTAAAATGTTTCTATCTTCCTAGGATAGTATATTACAAGAATATTTTAGGAATTTTTTTTTTAATTCATGATGTTAGGAACTATTGAAATAAAATCAAAATGATATGTTTATGTAAATGGAAATTTTGTTGGGTTAGCCATATATTTTATATATATTAAATTATTATAATGCTAGGAAATTAGAGTTAAGCATATTTCACAGCATTCAAAATTTGGAAATATGTAACTTGGAGCAATATGCTTTTTGAGTTTTTGCATAGTGGAAGATGCTGATTTTCCTATTTTATATTTGACTGAAATGGTGATTGACTTTTTTTTCCAACTATGAAATGCAAAATAAAATATCTAATGAAAGAGTGCAATCTCCTTTCTAAATAGTGAGCATCTCTTTGGAGAACAGAAAATGCAGTAGTCTCATGATCTGTGTATGGTTATTGTGAGCTGACCGACTTAGATAGAGGAGATGCAGGCAAATCGCTGGGTTTGTATTTCTGACTACTACTAAGTGGTAAAGAAAATGATCTGAAATATGTTTTATGTACCATTTACTGTACTTTCTGAAAAAAATACTATAAACAATTTTTCCATTCAGTTCAGTTCAGTTGCTCAGTCATGTCCAACTCCTTGTGACCCCGTTAACCACACCACGCCAGGCCTCCCTGTCCATTACCAACTCCTGGAGTCCACTCAAACCCATGTCCAAAAGTTAGTATGCCATCCACCATCTTATCCTCTGTTATCCTCTTCTCTTCTTAACCTCAATCTTTCTCAAAATCAGGGTCTTTTCAAATGAGTCAGCTCTTTGCATCAGGTGGCCAAAGTATTGGGGTTTCAGCTTCAACATCAGTCCTTCCAATGAACACCCAGGACTGATCTCCTT
>SJXQ01013128.1:0-37462 GCA_006408695.1 Aepyceros melampus | reverse complement strand
AAAAAAAAAAAAAAGGCAAGGAAACACATCTAGCCTTACTGAGATCTGTTTCAAGAGCACATCCTCTCTTGCCTCTGCTTGCATTAACATGTGTCCTCTTGCATATATATTAATTCTTGTGTCTGTTTTTGTTTAAATTTGTATTAAAATAAAATAAGAAAAATTTATTTTCTCTTCATATTCATGTTTAAATGAATACATATTTCAAATATGTATCCCTATTTTATCTACATGCCATAGGAATTTTAAAAATACATAAATATGGGAAAGATGGATGTTTAGCTAGAAGGGTGATGGTGATGTCAACTCTTCAGATGAGGACACCTGGTAGCAAGAACAGGTTCCAACATTGTATTTTAAGATATCTACAGTGAATCAGAGAGGTAATATCACCTAAGCAGTTAAGTACATAGTCTTGGAGCTCAGGGGTGAGATTTATGTTAGAAAATAAGTCTGTAACTGATGCAGGCTATAGACAGCTCACCCACGCCTGGGCAAACTCACTGGCCATTCATCTTCTGTCTGCTCTGCTTGGCAGTACCCAAAACATTAGACTTGTTTCTGCAAAGATGTGAGAGAGCAGAGGTTTCCTTTTCTCTTTCCCTATATCTCTTTCTCTTTCCCTCTCTGACCCTCTCCTCTCACATCCCTCATTGTACATAGTCTTGGAGCTCAGGGGTGAGATTTATGTTAGAAAATAAGTCTGTAACTGATGCAGGCTATAGACAGCTCACCCACGCCTGGGCAAACTCACTGGCCATTCATCTTCTGTCTGCTCTGCTTGGCAGTACCCAAAACATTAGACTTGTTTCTGCAAAGATGTGAGAGAGCAGAGGTTTCCTTTTCTCTTTCCCTATATCTCTTTCTCTTTCCCTCTCTGACCCTCTCCTCTCACATCCCTCATCCCCAAATCTTCTTCATTTCACTTTGAGCAGTCCTCTAAGCCCCTCTTCCTCACCTTTTCTGTATCTTCTTTTCTCTCCTTTTTACTTTCTTTTTTTCTTAATTCTGTGGTAAGCCAGCATTTTCTACTTCTTTCTATTGATTTTGCTTAAGATTTTATGTCCAGCTGTCATATTCTTTTATCTGTCACATACTTCTTTTTTTTTCTCCCCTTTCTCCTACAAGCATCTATTTTTTTTTCTTCCTTCTTCCACAGCTGACTGTGTCTATTTTTTCTCTCAAAAAAAAAAAAAAAATCTTTAACTTTCTTCAGTCTTAAATACACTATATTTTACTTTTCTAATCCTAATTTTTAAAAGCNTTCCTGTGGTCTATGAATGATGATTAAAGTCATCAGGAGGAAGCCTTCAACTGGTATCCTTGGGTGTCAATTTCACCATTGCTTATTTTATTCCAGTCTGTTATCCTACACATTTTCCCATTTGTTATGTTACTTGTCTCCTTTTTACCTCCTTTGGAGGTTTTCAGATTACATGTGAAGGCAGGTCCAAAGCATTTCACAGTGCTGCTTTGATTAAAATGTGAAAACCCTACAGAGAAAAAATAATTGACTGCTAAGTTCCTGAGTCACTGACACAGTTGATGGTTACTTCCTTAAATTAAATCTTTTTCTCAGTTCTGTAACAACAAATGTAAATACCTATCTTCTGTCTTATAATTTTTTAAAAAATAAATGACAGGTACTTTCCACTTAGTGGACATATAGCAAATGAATGTGGTGTGCAAGATAACCAGTATGTTGCTAGTACAAAGAAAAATCGATCATGGTCCTGTCCTTAAAATGGACTTGGTCTTTGAAGAATCTTGTAATAGGAGTATAGGCATGACTTATATAGTCAACAAACAACAACTGCAACACATTCTATCTTGAATAAAATCTTGGTTACATTTCAGGAAATATGAGCAGTATTTTAGAGATCAGGGGAAAAACTTGTCTATGCAAACACTGTCATACATACCCTTATTCACAGACTCATTTATAGATCATTCAGTTAAACAATACCATTCAGAGTTGGGATAAATTAATTATTTACTTGACAGTTAACATATATTATTTTATACAGCATCTATTATTTTATACAACATCTAAAGTTATGCCAAACAAAGAACAAACTGTTTCTCAAAGAAATCTATGAGTATAAAGTAAAGAGCAAAAAATGCCTGAGCATTTGGGGAATTAATGCTTGTACATATTCTTGTTTGTGTTGTTATTTTATAAAGAGTGCTTCTAGAGGCCATGATGTCTTGCAATAATTACTATATCATTTATGTTGAATAGAAATAATTCTAGAAAGCTGATTTGGAGTTAAATATACTTTTTAAATGAATGACATACCTTGTCTTCTAAGAGAAAAACAAACCAAACAAAAATCTCAAAATACATACAAAATGTTGTTAGATTTTTAATTAAAGCTTTTTTCTCAATGTTGTGTGGACAGTTTAATCTAAGGGGGAAAAAAAATCCATATTTTCCCCCATATACTTCCATTCGGTTTCTCCTTTTGTTTGTTTGTGCCTCCCAGGATGCTTATTGATGTAAGTGTTTGCCTAAAGGTCTCACATGTATCCAAGATTGAGTTAGGGCCTGAAATAAATACTGCATCAGTTTTAGTGCTAGGAAACACATATTTTGTTGGAGGCAATGGATTCAATTTTTTATAAAATAGTATGTGACATGGCACATGTTTGCAAGGGATTTTGGTTTGTTAGTTAGCATTAGTTGCTCAGTTGTGTCCACTCTTTGTGATCCTATGGACAATGACTGGCCTGGCTCCTCTGGCCATGGGGTTCTCCAGGCAGAAATACTGCAGTAAGTAGCAGTTTCCTTCTCCAGGGTATCTTCCTGACCCAGGGATTGAATCTGGATCTCCTGCCTTGCAGGAGGATTTTTTTTACCATCTGAGCCACCAGGGAAACCCAGGGTTTTAAAATGCTATAACTCATTTACCTTCAAGACAACCCAAAGAATTAAGTTCAGAATAATCAGAGAATGCCTAGATTTCTTTTTTACTTTTTTTTTTTTTTTTTATTGCTCAGTTGTGTCCACTCTTTGTGATCCTATGGACAATGACTGGCCTGGCTCCTCTGGCCATGGGGTTCTCCAGGCAGAAATACTGCAGTAAGTAGCAGTTTCCTTCTCCAGGGTATCTTCCTGACCCAGGGATTGAATCTGGATCTCCTGCCTTGCAGGAGGATTTTTTTTACCATCTGAGCCACCAGGGAAACCCAGGGTTTTAAAATGCTATAACTCATTTACCTTCAAGACAACCCAAAGAATTAAGTTCAGAATAATCAGAGAATGCCTAGATTTCTTTTTTACTTTTTTTTTTTTTTTTTGCTTTCTCAAGTATTCTATCTTTATGGACTCTTTATACTGAAAATTAAAACCCATGTTCTGTTAATATTTTGAGCTGGTTTGGATATGACTTCAGAATGCATATACAGATATCTTTATCAAAAAAAGAATAGTTGGAAGCTAGTAGAACCCTTTAAGATTAGTTAATAGACATGTTAAACATGGAAGATAAGAATAAGTAGCAAGATTTCAATAGTTTAAGTCATTAAGACATTAAATAAAATAGTATTGTACTTACTTTAAAACTCTCTAAATAGCAGCATTAAATATATACCCATAAAATCATTCAGTAAATTACCACAAAGGCAAACCTCTGAGATTCTGGAGCTGACACATACATATGGAAAATAGAAAAATCAAAGCAAACAAGAAATTGAATTTTAAAAATTCAGGTAAAACAATGTTTCTAAAACATAGTTGGGAGTAGTCTAAAAATAATCAATTCCAGAGGGGAGAGGCACCAGGTGAATGGGAGATTATTTAGAAAGTTGTATTCCAGTAGGACTAAGGAGGAAAGCAAAATAAATGGAAAAGGAAGTCATCAAGTCTCTAATAGCTGGGAAAACTAATAACCCAGGATGCCCCTGTGACTCATTAGAGTAACGAGAGGAAATGAAAACCTGTGTAGAGATAGTCCAGTCAACATTTTTAATCCATGGAAATTAAAGCTGGAGAGAATATTGCAAAATAAACTCACTGAAAATCCTGACTTACCACTTTAGATTTTAATATCTTCAATTTTATTACACCTGTTTCCCCTATCATCTAACTTACGTCAAGAAGGAAAGCAAGAAAAAATTATGAAAATAACATTTATAGACCAAACAATCTCACAATATATATTTTGCTGGAAGCCTTAAGTTTTTTCAATATTTCTAGTCATTTTATGTATTCATCTAATGGCCACTATTCCTAAATTGAAGCTATTTCAAGTCACCATGTATCATCAGACCTGTTGTGATTGTGTTAATGACAAAAACCTTCAGTGAAATATCCTTAATTTTAAATAAATCATTGGTATCTCATTTTCTTCCATTTCTAAAATCAATTATTTATACATTCTTTCAATTTCTTCAAAATATGTAAGATACCTACCATCCTCTGGTCTATTTTTTTTTTTCCTTTACCCTTAGCCTAATTATCCTGTGTTTTGATTTTAACTTACATGAGTTCCAAGTACATTTTGACATATCAAGAATGCTAAAAGTATGTTTGATTTAATGGTATATGAACTGGATTATAAGCCATATAATAGTTGATTTCAGATGAATAAAAATCTTACTCTGATATATCTCCATAATGCTTAGCCTTGTTTCTTATAATCATTTAAAATTGAATGAATTAATATGGTAAATGTTATTTTACTGACTAAATACATGTCTTGCATATATTTAAATGTACTTACTTTCAGGAGTTTGCATATTTACAGATGTATGTCTGCATAGGATAAATACATTTAGAAAAACGTAAAAAAAAAAAAAAAAAGAGAGAAGAGCCACCAAGAAAGTAAATGCATCACAGAACTTTTAAAATTAGCCTAAACCTTGAACAAATTCACTTTACTGAAATTAACTAGGTCAGGCCAACACTTTCCAATCCAAACCCCCACCCCCACCTCCTATCTCCAATTGCTTCCTCTGTCTGAGTCAAGAGCTTTGATTCTTACTCATCTCTTGATAATTTCATTTGGATTTCTTACAACTGACCTAGTTTGTTTTCTTCTATTCTATCCTCCTTCACAGTTCCTATATATCATAGTTTCCACTGTAATTCCATTATTAATCTTATCTGAAAGTTTTTTTGAATGTTTATTAGACTTTGCACTACTGTGAGAAAAATAATATAAAAAACAAATTAAATGACAAATAGCTTGAAAATGTGTAAACAAATGTATTTACAGTGAAATAAATTATATAATTGTGAATATATTTTCCCACAGAAACACATCAATTGATGGGAGTAATTAACATGTGTTTCATCAACAACACAGCCAGCTCTCTGCAGTGATAGCAAAACTTCTCTTTGACTCTGTTACTGGACTTGTTAGACAACAGAAAATGGTACCACAGATGGGATTTCTTTCCCTCATAGGATATGTGATTTAAATGAGACTTGAAAACTCTCAACTTAAGTGAATGTAATTATAATTTTTCTTATTTATTCACTTGTATTCAACTCTGATTCAGATAACTTCTCTTGTCTTTCTGATGCTTTTCTTGATGATACATTATGGTCATACTATATATTTAAAATATTTCTTAATTTGTATTATTGTTTGCTTTTCCTAACACATTGAAACAAATGTGTTTTTGAACCATTATGAACCAAATATGATTTTGAACCATTATGATATTAAGCAATTTGCTGAAATATAATCTTATATTTAGTAAGTTATGAATAACACTCAGATGTTCCCATTTTTGGTTTGGGACCTTTAAAATATTGCACTATTTTTCTCATTAAAATATTTCAGATTGCTCTTCTATTGATTATTGTGAAGATCTCCTGGAGGAGGGCATGGAAACCAACTCCAGTATTCTTGCCTAGAGAATCCCATGGGCAGAGGAGCCCAGCATCTACAGTCATGGGGTCACAAAGAGTCAGAAACAACTGAGTGTTAGTCACTTTCACTTTTCATTGTATTGATTACTGCAACTTAAATATTGGCTTGTTCCTAATCTTATTTCCTT
The DNA here is from genome assembly GCA_006408695.1 of Aepyceros melampus. Taxonomy (NCBI): domain Eukaryota; kingdom Metazoa; phylum Chordata; class Mammalia; order Artiodactyla; family Bovidae; genus Aepyceros; species Aepyceros melampus. The sequence continues at coordinate 31,453 of SJXQ01013128.1, read as the reverse complement.
TACTGAATTATAGCTGGATTCTTCATATGATGTTTTTTGTTCAATAATTATGGCTGGGCCTAAAAGAGAGAGAAATTAACGTATCAGTTCAGTTCAGTTGCTCAGTCGTGTCCAACTCTTTGTGACCCCATGAATCGCAGCACGCCAGGCCTCCTTGTCCATCACCAACTTCGGGAGTTCACTCAGACTCACGTCCATCGAGTCAGTGATACTATCCAGCCATCTCATCCTTTGTTGTCCCCTTCTTCTCCTGCCCCCAATCCTTCCCAGCTTCAGAGTCTTTTCCAATGAGTCACTCTTCACATGAGGTGGCCAAAGTACTGGAGCTTCAGCTTTAGCATCATTCCTTCCAAAGAAATCCCAGGGTTGATCTCCTTCAGAATGGACTGGTTGGATCTCCTTGCAGTCCAAGGGACTCTCAAGAGTCTTCTCCAACACCACAGTTCAAAAGCATCAATTTTTTGGCGCTCAGCTTTCTTCACAGTCCAACTTTCACATCCATACATGACCACTGGAAAAATGATAGGATTGACTAGACAGACCTTTGTTGGTGAAGTAATGTCTCTGCTTTTCAATATGCTATCTAGTTTGGTCATAACTTTCCTTCCAAGGAGTAAGCATCTTTTAATTTCATGGCTGCAGTCACCATCTGCAGTGATTTTGGAGCCCAAAAAAATAAAGTCTGACACTGTTTCCACTGTCTATCCATCTATTTCCTATGAAGTGATGGGACCAGATGCCATGATTTTTGTTTCCTGAATGTTGAGCTTTAAGCCAACTTTTTCACTCTCCACTTTCACTTTCATCAAGAGGCTTTTTAGTTCCCCTTCACTTTCTGCCATAAGGTGTCACCTGCATATCTGAGGGTATTGATATTTCTACTGGCAATCTTGATCCCAGTTTGTGCTTCTTCCCCCCAGCATTTCTCATGATGTACTCTGCACAGAAGTTAAATAATACCAGAAAAACAAATGTGATCTTGTTACCATGGTAGGGTAATGAAATATAATGTTTTAAATAATATTATATGATTTATTAATTTGAGATTTTCATATCTTGCATGCAGAATGTATTAAGCTCTGTCATCTTGGCATTCATGTATATTTTGTGCTTTTCTGTTGGTTTTCTTTCTAGAAGAGTTCCTGGCACATAGCTGGAACACAATAAATATTTGCTGTACACCTATGGCTGATTCATGTGAATGTATGGCAAAAAACAACAACAATATTGTAAAGCATTTAGCTCCCAATTAAAATAAATAAATAAATAAACATATGATTAAAAAAAAGAAATGTGCTTCTGTTTCTCTTATAATGGAACTTAAAAATAAATTAATATTTCTAAAGGCATCTGATTTAAAAATTCTTAGATGCTTGGTTTGTTTTTATGAGTTCTATTGCTAATCAGAAATGAGCAGGAAGATGGTATTTATAAACATACTATGAATTCAGTTAGGAATCAAGCTGATATTCCTCTGATACCTACTTTGAAAAAGAAAAGTGGGAGACTATCAATAGCTTATTAAACTTGCTCAAACAAATGTTCCTTTTCAGTGGAGTTATATGAACAAAACACTTCTGTTTGAAAATCATAATATTACAACTCAGTAATCAATATTTCATTCTCTGTATTGAAACTCAAAAAGAATACACTCCTTGGGAACGTATTTTTTTTTTAAATAACAATCTTGTAAGGAAATATATACACCATTCACCACTAACAGAAAATGTTCATTCTCAGGGTTCACATTGCCTTGCAAGGATAAAAGAAAGAAGGTAAAAAGTGGTATTATGTCACTTGAAATATATTTTATAGGCAACTTTATTTCCTAATTTACATAACATTCAGAGATTTTATAAATGGTAGATCACTGAAGCCATGAAATTAAAAGACACTTACTCCTTGGAAGAAAAGTTATGACCAACCTAGATAGCACTTCAAAAGCAGAGACATTACTTTGCTGACTAAAGTCCATCTAGTCAAGGCTATGGTTTTTCCTGTGGTCATGTATGGATGTGAGAGTTGGACTGTGAAGAAGGCTGAGTGCTGAAGAATTGATGCTTTTGAAGTGTGGTATTGGAGAAGACTCTTGTGAGTCCCTTGGATGGCAAGGAGGTCCAACCAGTCCAATCTGAAGGAGATCAGCCCTGAGATTTCTTTTTAAGGAATGATGCTAAAGCTGAAACTCCAGTACTTTGGCCACCTCATGCAAAGAGTTGAGTCATTGGAAGACTCTGATGTTGGGAGGGATTAGGGGCAGGAGGGGAAGGGGATGACAGAGGATGAGATGGCTGGATGGCACATCACTGACTCAATGGACGTGAGTCTGATTGAACTCCGCGAGTTGGTGATGGACAAGGAGGCCTGGCCTGCTGTGATTCATGGGGTCACAAAGAGTCGGACACGACTGAGCGACTGAACTGAACTGAACTGAATAAGTTTGATTTAACAGCATTTTAATTCTAAATAAAAATATATATCTTGGCTTCTAATGATCAGAATCAAAGTTGCCTTTTACATCATAAATTGATTATATATATATTATTTGTGGTCATGTAAGGTTTAAATTCATATGGCTTAACTTAGTTTGATATGTTAATATTGTCTCTTGAATTTCAATTGCATTTTCATTCATTCTTCTTATATCAATTAATGGGCATAGGTTATATAAAGCATTTGATATAGCATCCAGAGAACAATTTATTTAAATATTAATTTTGTAATATAAACATTTCTACTTTCATTAACAAAATAGCAGTGAATTTAGACTTTTGCCAATACTTTCAGTTAGTGTTTTATTACAAATTAGAACTCATTAAATTATTTTTATCAATATTTTTTATTAATTTTTATTTTTTTAGTTTGTGTTGCTTTACAATACTGTATTCGTTTTGCTACACATCGACATGAATCAGCCACGAGTGTACATGAACTCCCAATCCCGACCCCCACCTCCCCCCTCCCGCCCCACACCCTCTCTCTGGATTATCCCCGTGCATCAGTCCCAAGCATCCTGCATCCTGCATCAAACCTGGACTGGCGATTCATTTCACTTATGATATCACACATGTTACACTGCCACTCTGCCAACCCATCCCACCCTCTCCCTCTCCCACAGAGTCCAAAAGGCCGTTCTATACATCTGTGTCTCTTTTGCTGTCTTGCGTACAGGTTTATCATTACCATCATTCTAAATTCCATATATATGTGTAAGTATACTGTATTGGTGTTTTTCTTTCTGGCTTACTTCACTCTGTATAATCGGCTCCAGCGTCATCCACCTCATTAGAACTGATTCAAATGTATTCTTTTTAATAGCTGAGTAATACTCCATTGTGTATATGTACCACAGCTTTCTTATCCATTCATCTGCTGATGGACATCTAGGTTGCTTCCATGTCCTGGCTATTATAAACAGTGCCGCAATGAACATTGGGGTACACGTGTCTCTTTCAATTCTGGTTTCCTTGGTGTGTATGCCCAGCAGTGGGATCGCTGGATCATAAGGCAGTTCTATTTGCAATTTTTTAAGGAATCTCCACACTGTTCTCCATAGTGGCTGTACTAATTTGCATTCCCACCAACAGTGTAAGAGGGTTCCCTTTTCTCCACACCCTCTCCAGCATTTATTGCTTGTTGACTTTTGGATCGCAGCCATTCTGACTGGTGTGAAATGGTACCTCATTGTGGTTTTGATTTGCATTTCTCTGATAATGAGTGATGTTGAGCATCTTTTCATGTGTTTGTTAGCCATTCGTATGTCTTCTTTGGAGAAATGTCTATTTAGTTCTTTGGCCCATTTTTTGATTGGGTCATTTATTTTTCTGGAGTTGAGCTGCATAAGCTGCTTGTATATTTTTGAGATTAGTTGTTTGTCAGTTGCTTCATTTGCTATTATTTTCTCCCATTCAGAAGGCTGTCTTTTCACCTTGCTTATAGTTTCCTTTGTTGTGCAGAAGCTTTTAATTTTAATTAGATCCCATTTGTTTATTTTTGCTTTTATTTCCAGTATTCTGAGAGGTGGATCATAGAGGATCCTGCGGTGATTTATGTCAGAGAGTGCTTTGCCTATGTTCTCCTCTAAGAGTTTTATAGTTTCTTGTCTTACGTTTAGATCTTTAATCCATTTTGAGTTTATTTTTGTGTATGGTGTTAGAAAGTGATCTAATTTCATTCTTTTACAAGTGGTTGACCAAATGAGTTCATTTATTTAGATTTATGGCAAAAGACCCAAAATTCAGAAATTAACTTGTATATGCAAATATTATGTGCAATTTATATGCAAATATTATGTGCAATTTATATTTGATCTAGAAATAAAGTAAATTTTATCTGCTCTTATATGTATGTAAAACTTGTTTTCTCTTCTTTTTTACTTTAGTATTATCCCAAAGGAAATAGATGAGAAAAATGAGAGCTGTGCTTATTGAACTATTTACAAGGGCTTCTGCTAGACACATAAGTAAGTTTTTTTTTTTCCTAAGTTCACAAAAGTAGCAAGTAACATAATTAACCAGATTCACAAGGGTCTGAGCTAAGTTCATTTCACTGTAATAATTATGTTTTTTTTTTTTTTTTGGTGATTTTAAGTGATTTGTAACTTTACTATCTAGACTCTAGTATTTAAAGATCCTTTTGAAAATAATCACAGCCTGATCCAAGTTCATACCTTATAATTCATGTATAGCTCAGTAATCTTCTAAGATTATTCTAATCCCAGTTTTATTAATCTTCCAAAAATGCTAATTTGTTGCTTATCCTGTCAACAGTGCAGGAGACCCTGGTTGGATCTCTGGGTCCGGAAGATCCGCTAGAGAAGGGAATGGCAAAAAACTTCAGTGTTCTTACCTGGTGAATTCCATAGACAGAGGAGCCTAGCAGTCCATGGGGTTGCAAAGAATCAGACACCACTGAGCAACTAATACTTTCACTCACTTTTTCACTAAGTTTCTGGCACTTTAGACTATTTCTTACTACTTTCCATCCAAATATAACCCTCTTTAAGTTCATGTTCAGTATCAAATATTTATAATTATTTTGTCTTCAGTATATCCATATTGATTTCATATGAACTTCAACTGGTATTTTGAATGTTGCTTTAATATTTTTATTTAGTACTAACATTATTAGGTTAATAGGTTTTATAAATTTTCTCTGGTTCATTTTCTAGTATCTATCAGTAGACAATATGATTACATAAAAAGAACAAGTATATGTTGGCATGTGTAAAAATAATTTTAAGGTAATTTGTGTTTAGATGAAACATTTATAGATTAGTTTATGTGTTGTTGGTGGTGTTTAATTGCAAAGTTGTGTCTATCTCTTTGCAACACTATGGACTGTGGCCCACCAGATTCCTCTCTCCATGGGATTCACCAGGCAAGAATACTTCAATGAGTTGTCATTTCCTTCTCCAAAGGATCTGCCCAACCCAGAAATTAAACCCATGGCTCCTATATTGCAGCAAGATATTTTACCACTGAGCCACCAGGGAAGTTCATTCATATGAAAATGCATTTTAAAAGTTAAAAATGATATATTTGAGATAAAGAACCTGCCTGCAATGCAAGAGACATAGGGTATGTGGGTTTGATCCCTGGGTTGGGAAGATCCTACAGAAGGAGGGTATGACACTCCAGCATTCTTGCCTGGAGAATCCCATGGACAGAGGAGCCTACTGGGTTATAGTCCAATGGATTGCAAAGAGTAGGACACAACTGAAGCACTGAACATATACTTATGTACAATCTTCTGAATTTATTGGTATGTAACTGAACTCTGCCAAGAGAAATAACAATAGTAAGTCCTCTCCTCTGGTTAGAAGTATTGTATGTATAAATATTGAATATGACATGAATAAGATATTATATGTATCTATTAAATTTATATTATTGGCTTATAAAGAGTAAATATCAGTTAGACAACTACATGCTTTATTTTGCTAAATAGAAATTATTTTCATATAAAAAAGAATTCAAGTATTATAATAATTACAGTTGTAATGTCTGGTAAGCTGTACAGAGAAATTAAAATGAGAAAAATGCATGAGAGAAATGAGTATACATTTGCAATAAATCTCAGCCAGATACTTCAAACAGAGAGTCTTATTTTAGAGGGTGCAGACAGTGCATAGAACTTTTGCCAATATGCAAGATAGATCAAGTCAACCTTCATAATTCATTTTTTTTGATGAACCCCTCATAAATATGTTATGCTTTGCAGGTACAGATAAAATTTTAGTGAGGTCATTATTTGAGCTAACTATGAAGAGTAGATTTTTTTTCTTTTTTATCTGAAAACATAAAATATTTTCTGCAGGTTTTGCTGAAATAAAGCAAGTTGTTATTTATAGTAAGACTTAAATGTCTCATTTTAGAAAGCCTGCCCACAGCAACTAAGACTCAGCACAGCCAAAAATAAAATAAAATAAAATAAAATAAAAATCTTAAAAGAAGTCTCATTTTATTATATATATATGTGTGTGTGTGTGTGTATTCCTATATGTATATACATAGATAAACATCAATTTATTATCAAAATCTTTATTTCCTTAAGATGTTCAGGTTTGGAAGACCAGTCTTTTTTTATATTTTAGGAATTCCTGTGGTGTTTTTAATATGTAAAATAATCTATATTCAAGTTTTTAATTTTATGTTCTTTCTAAACAGGACAATTAATATTAAAATACTGTTGCTTTTTTGGAAATATATTTGCTATAATATAGTATGAGCCTAGAGCAACAATATTGTTCAGTGAATATAGAAAATGTGGAGACTATTAAAGTAATTTAACTGGAGTTAAAATTAGTCAGTTTAGGCCACTTATATTTTTAAAGTATATTGCACTGTGTTAAATTTTCTTATTCGATTCTACCTTGAAATAATTCTTCCATACTAAGAGCTTGAAATGGTCTTAATTTATCCAGAATTGAATACAGAATCTGGGACAGAGAAAACACTTAATAATTTTTTGATTGAATGAATTAATAATCTGCTTTTTCCAAAGTAAAATTGCCAATGTATGTTGGATCACAGAAAAAGTAAGACAGAGGATGAGATGGTTGGATGACATCACTGAGTCAGTGGACTTGAGTTTGAGCAAACTCCGAGATGATGACGGTGAAGTCCTGGCATGCTGCAGTCCATGGGTTTGCAAAGAGTCAGACAGGACTTTGCAACTGAACAGCACCACCTGGGTTTCTAGGCCAAGACTGGCTGTCACTGAGGAGGGAATTTGATCAAGAGTGTCCTGTTCAACCACTGCAAGCTCAGGTGATAGCAATTGTCTCAGAGGTGGGCAGTATGGAGACCCAGAAAATAACCTTGCAAAACACATATTCTCTGCAGTCATGACAATTATCTTTTAAATCCAATTATAATTTAAAATGAAAATCATCCTGTAATTGACACTTACAGAAATTATCACTTTAAGTGCAGCTTGTTCTTTGAAATGAATAAGTAACATGAAACTGAATGTTGATATTAGAAAAAGACCAAGAGAGTTATCTGTAAAAGTTTCAAATACAATGACATTTAACTGTGTTAGTCTGGAAGCTTCCCTGGTGGCTCTCAGTGCTAAAGAATCCTCCTGCCAATGCAGGAATGCCAATTCTATACCTGGTCTTGGGAAGATCCCACATGCTATGGGGCAGCTAAACCCAGGCACCACAACTCCTGAGCCTATGCTCTAGAGCCCATGAGCCACAACTCCTGAGCCCACGTGCCACAACTGTTAAAGCCTTATGCCCTAAAGCCCATTCTCTACAAGAGTTGAAGCCACTACAGTGAGAAGCCTGTGCAGTGCAACAAAGAGTAGCCCCCACTCATGCAACTAGAAGAAAGCCAGCGGAGCAGTGAGGTTCCAGTACTGCCAATAAATAAAGAAATGAAGTTATTAATTAAAAAAAATGCCCCCAAACCTATGATAATCTGATTTATCTACATGAATTGTCGAAATGACACAATTAAAGAAAAAAAAGAAAAGAAAAAACCTAAACCTGGAAACATTTACAATTGACTTTGGGATGTTTTATTTAGTACACAAATTGCATATATTCCATCCATTGTATCAGTTAGTGTTTAATCAGAGAAACTGAACTAGTAAGATGACATATTGAAGGATGTTTCACAGGGAGTTGGCTTACATAGGGGTGGAGACCATTAAACAAATCCAGATTCTGAAAAGCAGGCCATTAGGAAGGAAAAATCACAAGCAAATTGGAACCTCACAGGATGGCTGAAGCTGTTGGCCACAGTAATCAAGATGGGAAGACCTGGAACCAGCTGGAATTCAACCAGCAAGGGGCAGAGATGTCATCCGCAGGTTGAACTCTTCAGCTTTGTTTAAAACCTTCTAACTAATTAAGTTAGGCACACAGAAACATATCACTAAAAGTCCACTAATGGAGGAATCTCATTTCATCTATAATACTCCTTTGTAGGATCACTAGATTAGTGTTATTAAGCAACAGGGGACAAAAATCTAGCCAAAATGACATATCAAAAAGCCATCACATCTATCCATTACTTATATTGAATGCTCAGTTGCTCCGTCATGTCTGACCCTTTGTGGCCGTGACTATAGCCCACCAGGCTCCTCTGTCCTTGGAAATTTTCTGGCAAGAATACTTGAGTGGGTTGCCATTTCCTACTTATAAAAGTCCACTAATGGAGGAATCTCATTTCATCTATAATACTCCTTTGTAGGATCACTAGATTAGTGTTATTAAGCAACAGGGGACAAAAATCTAGCCAAAATGACATATCAAAAAGCCATCACATCTATCCATTACTTATATTGAATGCTCAGTTGCTCCGTCATGTCTGACCCTTTGTGGCCGTGACTATAGCCCACCAGGCTCCTCTGTCCTTGGAAATTTTCTGGCAAGAATACTTGAGTGGGTTGCCATTTCCTACTTATAATTATTACTCATATTGTTGTTGCTGTCCAATGCCCAATCATGCCCAATGCTTTGTGACCCCATGGACTGCAGCATGCCAGGCCTCCCTGTCTCTCACCATCTCTTGCCATCTCTTGAAGTTTGCCCTAGTTCATGTCCATTGCAGTGGTGATGCCATCCAGCCATTTCATTCTCTGATGTCCTCTGCCCTCAATATTTCCCAGCATCAGGGACTTTCTCAATGAGTTGGCTGTTTGCATTAGTGGCAAAAATACTGGGGTTTCAGCTTCAGCATCAGTCCTTCCAATGAATATTCAGGGTTGGTATACCTTAAGATTGACTGGCTTTACCTCATTGCTGTCCAAGGGACTTTCAGGAACCTTTTCTAGAACCACAGTTCGGAGATATCAATTCTTTGGCTCTCTGCCTTCTTTGTGGTCCAACTTTCACAACCACAAGTGACCACTAGGAAGATCATAGCCTTAACTATATGATCCTTTGTTGTCAGAGTAACATCTCTGCTTTTCAACACACTGTCTAGGTTTGTTGTAGCTTTCCTGCCAAGAAGCAATCATCTTCTGATTTCATTGCTGTAGTCAGCATCTGCAGTGAGTTTAGAACCCAAGAAGTGGAAATCTGTCGCTACTTCCACATTTTCCTCTTCTATTTGCTATGAAATAAAGGGACCAGATGCTATGATCTTAATTTTTTTAATATTCAGTTTTAAGCTGGCTCTTTCACTTAACTCCTTCACCCTCATCAAGAGACTCCAGTTTCTCTGCTTTCTGCCATTAGAGTTGTATCATCCACATATCTGAGGTTGTTGATGTTTCTCTCACCTATCTTGATTCCAACTTGTAACTCATCCAGCCGGGCATTTCTCATGATATGCTCAGCATATAGGAGCCCCTTTCTCAATCCTGAGCCAATAAGTTGTTCCATACACGGTTCTAACAGTAGCTTCTTGACTTGAATACACATTTCTCAGGAGACAGGTAAGCTTGTCTGGTGTTCCCATCTCTTTAAGAGCTTCCCACAGTTTATTATGATCCACATAGCCAAAGGCTTTAGCATACTCAATGAAACAAATGTATCTGAGGTTGTTGATGTTTCTCTCACCTATCTTGATTCCAACTTGTAACTCATCCAGCCGGGCATTTCTCATGATATGCTCAGCATATAGGAGCCCCTTTCTCAATCCTGAGCCAATAAGTTGTTCCATACACGGTTCTAACAGTAGCTTCTTGACTTGAATACACATTTCTCAGGAGACAGGTAAGCTTGTCTGGTGTTCCCATCTCTTTAAGAGCTTCCCACAGTTTATTATGATCCACATAGCCAAAGGCTTTAGCATACTCAATGAAACAAATGTAGATGTTTTTCTGTTGCTTGCTTTCTCTATGATCCAGAAAAGAGTTGGCAGTTTGACCTCTGGTTCCTCTGCCTTTTCTCAACCCAGTTTGTATGTCTGGAAGTTCTTGGTTCACATAATGTTGAAGCCTAGCATGCAAGATTTTAAGCATGAACTTACTAGCATGGGAGATGAGTACAACTGTCCAATGGTTTGAACATTCTTTAGTACTACCCTTCCTGAGAATTGAGATAAGGAATTACCTTTCCACTCCTGTGGCTACTGCTGGGTCTTCCAACTTTGCTGACATATTGAGTGCAACACTTTGATAACAACATCCTTTAGGGTTTTGAATAGCTCTACTGGAGTTTCATCGCCTCCACTAGCTTTATTGACAGCAGTGCTTTCTAAGGCCCACTTGACTTCACATTCCAGAATGTAGTTATCTGTTGCAGTTATCTGGTTCACTAAGATCTTTTTTGTACAATTCTTCCATGCTTTTTTTTTTTTTTTCATCTCATTTTGATCTCTTCTGCATCTCCTGGGTCTCTACTGTTTTCTGCCCTTATTGTGCCCATCTTTGGACAAAATGTTCCCTTACTTATATTATTGAAGTCTAAAAAATATAAAATTCTATCCTGATTTTACAAGGCTTATTCATGGCAACATTTTTCAACATAAACTTTTTATAATGTCTCAGGAATACCAATGGATATACTGTTACTTTACTAACCATTTTCTTAATATTGGGCATAAGTAGGTTTTAACTTTTCCTTATCATAAGCAATACCATTCTGAATATAACTGCATGAAAACCTTATCAACTTTCTCATTCTCCAATAAAATAGAAAGTGTTATTGGTGCAGAGATTATGGTCACTCGAGTTTAACCTTCAATATTGTTTTAATTAATTATAAATTACATATTACATAGTCTGTGAACATACAGGCTTTCTCTATGCCACATCTCATTCTCTGTACTTAATCAAGCAAGTCCCACATTAAAGGTCATAGTCATGTGCTCTTTGGGCTTATGGTATTAATGAGTATAAGTTTCATTAAGTTCAGTTCAGTTCAGTTGCTCAGTCGTGCCTGACTCTTTGATTGGGAAGGTCTAAATGGATACAAATTATTTATTATATATACTATTAGCGAATTTGTTCCTCTCCTGTGATCTCTCTTTGAAGTGCTCATGTAGCTTTATATTTCTATTTTTCCTCTTGAAACTACATGCAACCAAGTCAACTACTGTAGAAAGTTATGTGTAGGCATCTGATAGGAGAATGTCTGAGCCCTTGGAAAGCTCCTTTTTCGGTCATTGTTATTATTTTAATTTTTTCTATGTTTTAAAAATGTTATTGCAGTACAGTTGCTTCACAATGTTGGGTTATCTTCTGTTATACAAAGTGAATCAGCTGTATGTATACACATATCCCTTCTTTTTTGGAATTCCTTCCCTTTTAGGTCAACACAGAGCATTGAGTAGAGTTTCTTGTGCTATACAGTAGGTTCTCATTAGTTATTTATTTTATACATAGTATCAATAGTGCATATATGTCAATCCCAATCTCCCAATTCATCCCAACCCACTATCCCCCCAGCATCCATATGTTTGTTCTGTCTGTGTGTCTATATCTGTTTTATAAATAAGATCATGTATACCAATGTTTTTAGATTCTACATATATGAAGTATTATACAATATTTGTTTTTCTCTTTGTGTCTTAACTTCACTCTGTATGACAGTCTCTAGGTCCATTCCAGAGAAGGCAATGGCACCTCACTCCAGTACTCTTGCCTGGAAAATCTCATGGATGGAGGAGCCTGGTGGGCTGCAGTCCATGGGGTTACAAAGAGTTGGACACAACTGAGCGACTTCACTTTCACTTTTCACTTGCATGCATTGGAGAAGGAAACGGCAACCCACTCCAGTGTTCTTGCCTGGAGAATCCCAGGGATAGGGGAGTGTGGTGGGCTATCATCTATGGGGTTGCACAGAGTTGGACACGACTGAAGCGACTTAGCAGCAGCAGCAGCAGCAGCAGGTCCATTCACATCTCTCCAAATGATCTAATTTCATTCCTTTATATGGCTGAATAATATTCCATTGTATATATGTATCACATCTTCTTGCAAGTTGCTTAGAATGCTGAGAAGCATCAGTTTGATTTCTAAGAAGTGGTCCTTAAGGTTAAAATAGTCCTACTTTTGCTCTTAGAAGGAACTACTTTGTCCTGGGCAAGCTTTACATATTTTCTCCAAACATTAGAATGTAAAGAATTCAAGAGCCAAGATTTAAACTAGGTTTTTAAATCAAAGTGAAAGAGAGCCACTAAGGTAAGAGAATTAGCCCCCATGGCTCATAAAGACCCAAATATCTTTCAAGTAATGGGTTTATATAATAACTAGAACTAAAAAAATCAGATGAAATAAAGAACCTTATATAACTACAGCATGATTGTAATACATCTGACAGGATTCTAAATGTTCATGGCTGTTAAATGCCTGAATACTTAGGAATCAATGAGCCTGATTGACACATGAAAAGTCTTAGTCTACTTTGATTACTGACAGTTTTCTGCACTGGAGTCCATAGAGGATCACTCAAATCTTTAAATTAAACGCAATGTTAAATATCTTAAATTAAAATCTCCTATAAAAGGTTATGTGCATCAGAAGTGAGGCCCAGCCAAAATATGTGTTTTTCTTGCAAATTTCAAGTGTGTGTATCTTACTTGGATTTCAATTGGGACACTTGTAATAATCAAGTAAAAACTATAATTAAAATATTATATTCCCCTATATGGAGATGGAGAAATATCAATAACCTTAGATATGCAGATGACATCACCTTTATGGAAGAAAGTGAAGAGGAACTGAAAAGCCTCTTGACGAAAGTGAAAGAGGAAAGTGAAAAAGTTGGCTTCAAGCTCAACATTCAGAAAACTAAGATCATGGCATCTGGTCCCATTATCTCATGGGAAATAGATGGGGAAACAGTGGAAACAGTGCCAGACTTTTTTACTTTGGGGGGGCTCCAGAAACACTGCAGATGGTGACTGCAGCCATGAAATTAAAAGACACTTACACCTTGGAAGGAAAGTTATGACCAAACTAGATAGCATATAGAAAAGCAGAGATATTACTTTGCTTTCTAAGGTCCGTCTAGTCAAGGCTATGGTTTTTCCAGTGGTCATGTATGGATGTGAGAGTTGGACTGTGAAGAAAGCTGAGCACCAAAAAATTGATGCTTTTGAACTGTGGTGTTGGAGAAGACTCTTGAGAGTCCCTTGGACTGCAAGGAGATCCAACCAGTCCGTTCTAAAGAGCAGCCCTGGGTGTTCTTTGGAAGGAATGATGCTAAAGCTGAAACTCCAGTAGCTGGGCCACCTCATATGAAGAGTTGACTCATTGGAAAAGACTCTGATGCTGGGAGGGATTGGAGGCAGGAAGAAAAGGGGATGACAGAGGATAAGATGGCTGAATGGCATCACCGACTTGATGGACGTGAGTTTGAATGAATTCCAGGAGTTGGTGATGGACAGGGAGGCCTGGCGTGCTGCAATTCATGGGGTTGCAAAGAATTGGACATGACTGAGCGACTGAACTGAACTGAACGGATATGAAGATACCATGTTGGCACATGTGTGTGGATGGATTTCTTGATGGTTAATATGTGGATGTATAGATAAATATAGACATCTAGCTATACATATTATCATATGTATTATATTATATTATTCTATAAAATATTTTTTGGTGGGGGAGGGCTTCCGTGGTGGCTCAGAGAAGAATCCGACTGCAATGAGGGAGACCTGAGTTTGATCCCTGAGTTGGGAAGACTTCCTGGAGGAGGGCATGGCAACCCACTCCTGTATTCTTGCCTGGAAAATCCCCATGCACAGAGGAGCCTTGTGGGCTCCAGTCCATGGGGTCACAAAGAATATGACACAATTGAGCAACTAAGCACACACAGAATATTAAATATACATGTCTATAATCCAGTGATTTCATTCTGAATTAATTGAAATCCATGCATATATATCACTTACCTAGAGACATACATCCTGGAATGTGAAGTGAAGTGGGTCTTAGAAAGTATCACAATGAACAAAGCTAGTGGAGGTGATGAAATTCCAGTTGAGCTATTTCAAATCTGAAAGATGATGCTGTGAAAGTGCTGCACTCAATATGCCAGCAAATTTGCAAAACTCAGCAGTGGCCACAGGACTGGAAAATATCAGTATCCATTCCAAGCCCAAAGAAAGGCAATGCAAAAGAATGCTCAAACAACTGCACAATTACACTCATCTCACAAGCTAGTAAAGTAATGCTCAAAATTCTCTAAGCCAGGCTTCAGCAATACATGAATTATGAACTTCCAGATGTTCAGGCTGGTTTTAGAAAAGGCATAGGAACCACAGATTAAATTCTCAACATCCACTGGATAATGAAAAAAGGAAGAGACTTCCAGAAAAACATGTATTTCTGCTTTATTGATTATGCTAAAATCTTGGAGTATGTGGATCACAATAAACTGTGAAAAATTCTGAAAGAGATGGGCATACCAGATCACCTGATTTGCCCCTTGAGAAACCTGTATGCAGCTCAGGAAGCAACAGTTAGAACTGGACATGGAACAACAGACTGGTTCCAAATAGGAAAAGGAATACATCAAGGCTGTATATTGGCACCCTGCTAGTTTAACTTATATGCAGAGTACATCATGAGAAAGGCTGGGCTGGAAGAAGCACAAGCTGGAATCAAAATTGCTGGGAGAAATATCAATAACCTCAGATATGCAGATGACACCATTTTTATGGCAGAAAGTGAAGAGGAACTGAAGAGCCTGTTGATGAAAGTGAAAGAGGACAGTTAAAAATTTATATTAAAAAAAAAGTTGGCTTAAAGCTCAATACTCAGAAAACTAAGATCATGGCATCTAGTCTCATCACTTCATGGGAAATAAATGAGGAAAGAGTGGAAACAGTGTCAGACTTTATTTGGGGGGCTCCAAACTCACTGCAGATAGTGATTGCAGCCATGAAATTAAAAGATGCTCTCTCCTTGGAAGGAAAGTTACGACCAACCTAGATAGCAAGTGAAGAGGAACTGAAGAGCCTTTTGATGAAAGTGAAAGAGGACAGTGAAAATTTTATATTAAAAAAAAAAGTTGGCTTAAAGCTCAATACTCAGAAAACTAAGATCATGGCATCTAGTCTCATCACTTCATGGGAAATAAATGAGGAAGAGTGGAAACAGTGTCAGACTTTATTTGGGGGGCTCCAAACTCACTGCAGATGGTGATTGCAGCCATGAAATTAAAAGATGCTCTCTCCTTGGAAGGAAAGTTACAACCAACCTAGATAGCATATTAAAAAGCAGAGTCATTACTTTGCCAACAAAGATCCATCTAGTCAAGGCTATGGTTCTTCTGGTAGTCATGTATGGATGTGAGAGTTGGACTATAAAGAAAACTGAGCCCAGAAGAATTGATGCTTTTGAGCTGTGGTGTTGGAGAAGACTCCTGAGAGTCCCTTGGACTGCAAGGAGATTCAACCAGTCCGTCCTAAAGGAGATCAGTCCTGGGTGTTCATTGGAAGGACTGATGCCAAAGCTGAAACTCCAGTAGTTTGGCCATCTCATGCCAAGAGTTGGCTCATTGGAAAAGACCCTGATGCTGGGAGGGATTGGGGGCAGGAAGAGAAGGGGATGACAGTGGATGAGATGGCTGGATGGCTTCACCAACTCGATGGACATGAATTTGAGTAAACTCTGGGAGTGGTGATGAACAGGGAGGCTGAGTGTGCTGCAATTCATGGGGTCACATAGAGTCAGACATGACTGATTGACTGAACTTCACTGAACTGAATATACCTAAACAACTTTGCTAATTTTTTAAATGTGAAATCTACAGTTTTTAATATCAATGTTTGCTCATGTATTGCTATGATTGAATAAAACTATATTCTTTAAATTGCTTTTTCTAATAACTATTCATCTACAAATATGTTATTTATTAATAAATATCCATCTTCTTTTAATGCATTCCTAATAGAGAAATAATAACATAAATGTGGCAGGAATCCTTTCTTACAAAATAGATTGTTACAGATTCTGTTATTCATTCACTGAAAACACAGTTATGAATACTAAGCATGTACTAAGTGCATTTCTTGGTGCAAGTTACAGAGTGGTTAGTAAAAGTGGAAAGAAAACAAGTGCTATCCCAGTATACATTCTAGGTTCATCTTAGCTGAAGAAATCCTCTCTCATTCCACTTTAAATATGTTATTTATTAATAAATATCCATCTTCTTTTAATGCATTCCTAATAGAGAAATAATAACATAAATGTGGCAGGAATCCTTTCTTACAAAATAGATTGTTACAGATTCTGTTATTCATTCACTGAAAACACAGTTATGAATACTAAGCATGTACTAAGTGCATTTCTTGGTGCAAGTTACAGAGTGGTTAGTAAAAGTGGAAAGAAAACAAGTGCTATCCCAGTATACATTCTAGGTTCATCTTAGCTGAAGAAATCCTCTCTCATTCCACTTTTTTTTTTTTTTTTTTTAACCAAGAAACTGACAGTTCCATTCAGGATTCAATGAGGCTTTCCCTGGGGAGTAAATTATGCTTGACCTAAAGATCTCTCCTTTCATGCTCAATTCCCAGCCTCCCCTGCAATGAACAGTTGTGTTCAATGGGACTTAAAGGGAAGCCAAGTAGGGAACTTCTGGTAAAATCTTTCCTGGCTGATAAAGAAAACTCTATTATTCTTTCCTGCTGTTGGTTCTCTTATTTGAAATATATTGGAGCTTCAACAGCTAAATTTAAACCATAAGAAGAAAGACAAGAAAATGTCACTGAGTTCAGCTAAGACCTTCATTGTTTGAGGGACTGACTGACTATAGAGCCACATATTGAAATATTTGTTTATATAAGTAAAACAACCTATTCACTGTTAAGTAACTATGAGCCCAGTATTCTATTTATCCAATCAAATAAATTTTTATTGCTGCAGTGGTAAAATACTAGATTTATCATTAATTTGATTTAGCTTTTGGATAAAACAATGTAGTAAAAAGCAGATTTAAAATAGGTGAATCTATCATCAAGATGTCATTATTTTCAAAATAATTTGTTGTACCAGTGTGTAACTACTAGTTATTTTATACTTAATGATGAATGATATACAGAAAAATCTACAGATTTTTTGAGGCTCTGTGCATGTGATTTCTCCAGAAGAATTTTAACTTGTTTCTGAAAGGCAGCAAGCCTGGGTATATAAACACTCAGATTAGATTTGATCTGAATTTTAGCCCTTTTTAAGAGAATTGAACTTTATTCTGTTAACCAGTGGTGTATCATTTTCAAGTTTCATACCAAAGGCTTGCTGAGCTATCAAACTTGTACTCAACTTTCAGAGTGACCTTAAATTATAATTTTTCCTCCCCTGACCCATGATTCAGGTGAGTTTTGTCCTGCAGCTCAGCTGTGCCCTCAAATCATCAAATCTACAGTGAGGAAAAAAATCTGAAATTTTGGGCCAACTTCTCTCAGCTTCTCTCTTTTCCTATTCTATTTGCACATTTTATCACTGACTTGGCAAATATCTGCTTAATTTTAATACTTGTTCAGGATTATTAGTTATCATCTAGAAGATAATTATTCTAAAATACTAATTTATTATGCCAAGGAAAAGCTACCCTGAATTAATATTAAATATTGTGGCAGAGGGAAATATATGTAGAAATTTGACCTAAGCATATAGATTTGAACTAAAAAAAATAGAAAAGCTAAAAAGAAACCTTGTGGTATTCTTCATGCAGAATTTAACTTATTCCTTACCTAAACTTTGATTACTTTTCTAAGGATAGTACATTTAATAGGTATCTTGTAATCATATTTCTATCCAAGTGTATAGTAATTATATATCTTGAAACAAAACTTTCCTTAGAATCAAGTTTTCATTCTTGTTATTTCAATAAAACGGATTTGGGCCAAATAACTCCGTAGATCAATAAGATATTTTTAGGTCTTATATTTTAGGTCTATTTTTAGATCAACAGGCATCACTTTAGTATCCCATATCAGCATTATGTATTCACACACAGAGTCTTTATTACTTCAAGTTCTTAACCATAGGGTAAAAAATATTTTCTCTGTTTATACAAACAGCATAATATTCTGGAAAGATTCACTTTAAATTACTCTATTTTAGTGTCAGGACCATTCAATAGAGACTGTGTAACTTGTAAAAATCATCATAACCATTTTGCATTTTAAAAAGAAAGCTTATATTTTGCTATCCTCATAGTTTGCTATTAAAATGACACATTAAATATTAATTATCATAAGGATTAGAAAACAAGATTGATAGCAATTATAATGATACTCAATTGTTATTTATTTTTAAACTTATTTATTTTGGCCACACCACATGGCTTGTGAGATCTTAGTTCCCCAACTAGGCCCTCAGCAATGAGAGGGTGAGGTCCAAACCCCTGGACTTCCAGGGAATTCCCATCACTTTGTATATTTTAAAACAAATAATGTTCAAGTATGTGTTCATAGTATGAAACTAGACTATACATATGGATGTGTATATATGTGTATATACATATATATATATGATGGATATTTCATTAAACTTACTAATATCACTGCTATCAATAAGGATCACAGTTTGAGGGTGAGGAGGGGAGGTGGGCTCAATAATGACCCCTAAGAATATTCAGATCTCAATCCTGGACCTATGAATGTGACCATACATGACAAAATTCAGAATCTGGAGATGGAGAGATTATTCTAAGTATCTCGATGCATTCCAAATATAATCACAGGTATCTTTATGAGAGGGAGACAGAGAGAAAAGGAGAAAACAACTTGAGGACAAAGGCAGAGATAGGAGCGAGGTGTCACAACTGAGATACATAGAATGAATTCTTCTCTGGAGCCTCCAAAGAAACAACCCTCTGACACTCTGACTGTAGTTTCCTAAGTCTTGTTTCACACTTCCGGGTTCTAGAATTTTAAGACAAAATTTTTCTTGTGTTCTCACCTACAATGTTTATGGTAGTTTTTCACAATGGCAATAGAAAACTGATACAGGTGGTGTCTTCATTCAATAACAATTTAACTTTTGAGTTAGGCTCCAGAGGACAGGTAAAATAATCAAATTCAGATAACAGAGTATAGCACATGATAGACTGGAATATATAACTAATAGCATCAAAACTTGTGTATTAGTCAGGGTTATTCAGAGAAACAGAAGCAATATGATGTGTACATAGAAAGTGAAAGTCACTCAGTCCTGTCCAGCTCTTTGAAAACCCATGGACTATACAGTCCATGGAATTCTCCAGGTCAGAATACTGGAGTGGGTAGCCTTTCCCTTCTCCAAGGGATCTTCCTAACCCAGAGATTGAACCCAGATCTACCCACTGCAGGCAGATTATTTACCAGCTGAGCCACAAGGGAAGCCCAAGAATACTGGAGTGGGTAGCCTATCCCTTCTCCAGTGGATCTTCCTGACCCAGGAATTGAACCGGGGTCTCCTGCATCTCAGGTGGATTCTTTACCAACTGAGCAATCAGGGAAACTTTACGTACATAGAAAGGGATCTATTTTAAGGAATTGGCCCATGCAATTGTAGAAGCTGGCAAGTTTACTACCCACAGAGTGGACCAGCAGGCTGGAGGCCTATGGAAGAGCTGATGTTACAGTTCTTGACTAAAAATCATCTCCTGGAAAATCCCCTTCTGTTCTGGATAAGTAAGTCTTTTGTGCTATTTAAACCTTCAGCTGATTGTGTGAGGCCCACCTACACTATGGGAAGCAATCNAGCAAGTTTACTACCCACAGAGTGGACCAGCAGGCTGGAGGCCTATGGAAGAGCTGATGTTACAGTTCTTGACTAAAAATCATCTCCTGGAAAATCCCCTTCTGCTCTGGATAAGTAAGTCTTTTGTGCTATTTAAACCTTCAGCTGATTGTCTGAGGCCCACCTACACTATGGGAAGCAATCTGCTTTACTCAAAATCTACCTATTTTAATTTAATCTCATTCAAAAATATTATCAGAGAAATATCCAGAATAATGTTTAGCTCAATATCTGGAAACTGTGGCCCAGACGAAACTCAGGCACTTATATTTTCTTTGTACTACAGAGATAGAACTTGACAAGTTTCACATATAATCATTGCTCTACATCTTAACTGTAGCCTCTGAGATGTGACTCCATTAATAGCAAAAAATCATGTTTCTTGGCATCCCCTGGGGAATTTGGTCTGTTAATTCAAATAGTATATATACATGCAAATAATATCTTCATTATGACCCTTAGCTTCATCACTTGTCAAGTGTATGACCCTTGTTAATCCATGTAGATTACCTTAAATTCAGTATCATATTCTAATAAGAGAATAATAATAGCCACCTGAATTAGTTACAGATTTTTAGCTTGTAAGTAACAGAGCACATCTGGCCTATAAAGGGTTGGAAAGTGTTGGAAGATTTGTTGGACAATTTTATGTATTCAGGACTCAAGAAACACACTGAACAATTAAGCTTCATAAAAGGTCATGTAATACAGATTAAACAGGAAAAATTAATGGTCATCCCCTGTAAAATGCCTACAATAAAATGCTTAAATAATTTTCAGTTTAGGAGTACAGAGAATCTTCCTCAAGATGACAAAGTACATCTACATAAAAACCTACAGCTGTGAAAGATAGCATGTCACTGGAATGTGCTTGGCACTTCCGTTTTGTCACTAGTTTCTATATTCTTTACTGTGTTTAATTTACATAAAAATAATGAGCATTATTGAAACCATTGGTTACATGTGAAAATATAATTGTAACATTTCACAATAAACAAAATGAAACAAAAACCTATCTTCCACAATAGCAAGGAAAAGACATGAAAAGATAAATACTCTGAGTTCTCAAGACCACTGTTAGATACAATTAAATTCCTAGAAGGACTCAGAATTCAGAAAACCTGTCAATCTGTGCTTAAAGTCAACTATTGTGAAAGGACTAAAATCAAGAATAAGAGAGAATACAGAGGTCAAGATCCAAAATCAATGAAGCACAAGAGCTCAATTGTCTTCTCCTAGTGGAATCTTACAAATACTGTTTAATTCTCCTAGAAGTAAAGTATGACAACATGATGGAGCACTGCCAACCAAGGGAAGCTCATGGGAGCCTTGGTGTCCAGGAATAAGTTGGGGGTCAGTTACCCTGACATAGCTATCCAGTCATGTGGCTTTCCGTCTCCAGCTTCTCTCAAGGTCAAACTGGACCCAGGATCCCAACCCCAGATCATACAGCCAAGCATAATTTATGCAGTATGACCCAAGTTTCCCCTCCATAAATCACATTCTTAGCTTAAAATATCTGGTGTGGTCCATGGCCTCAGGTAAACAAAGACACTACTAATTGGAAATAATCAAAGGCTTAAAGGTTATATCTCAGGATATAAAGAAATAACAAAACTTTTTTCTGGAATGTGCAGAGTTAGGGAAACTCAAACTTGCTGAGATAACTCTTTGTTGCACAAGAGAAAACCTCAAATAGCATGAACTATTTATAGTATCCAGGAGGTCTAACACAGTCTAATAGCTAAAAAAAAAGAAAAAGAAAAACAAATATTAGTGATAATTCCTTTCTCCTTTTCTGGGAAATAAGCTTATTTATAAATTAAGCTATTCTGTTGAGCCAAACAATGGCAATTTGACCTTGGTTGCCACACTAATGGTCATGAGATATCTTGAGACTCATTAGCATTATCTTACCTTTCCAGACCATCTGGCATTTGATAGAACAAGGTACAAAAAGAACAACCAAAATGATTTTTCTGTACTATGAGGTCACTCTGGCATGAAGTCTATTCTATTTTCATGTTTCTGCATATAAATAAATACAGATATCTATGACAAAATTTATTCTTATAATTATGTGAAATAAGTTACTTACTGATATAGTAGAACCAGGAGATGTAAGAAAAGTTTTTAGAGCGGCAGTGAAAAGTCATCAAACTGTCAATCATCAGTGATTTTACACTTTTTGTTTAACAAAAATGTTAAAGGGTAAAAAGTTAACAAAGGTCACCCTGAAAAATTATTTAATGTTTTAAAAATCATACATGATGTCTTTTCTTTCTCCAGTTTACATATAGGAAATCATAAACATTAATATATTAGAAAAATAGATTCAACAGTTATTTGTGAAATTTTAGAATAAACCAGCTAG
Organism: Aepyceros melampus; assembly: GCA_006408695.1. Taxonomy (NCBI): domain Eukaryota; kingdom Metazoa; phylum Chordata; class Mammalia; order Artiodactyla; family Bovidae; genus Aepyceros; species Aepyceros melampus. The sequence goes on along the minus strand of SJXQ01013128.1, from coordinate 8,940 downwards.
ATGTCAAGAAGCTCTAGAGGATAGTATTACTATGAGAAATGCTGTGTTTTTCCATTATATTTGAGTGTCCTGAAATGTAATTTCATCAAGGGAGAGCATGTTCTCCAATCTTACTGAGACACTAATTTATACAAATTACAGTACATTGGTATTCCCATCTCTAGAGTCTTTTTCCTTTCAGAATGACCACTGTTTTCATGTGTACTTTGTACAACAAGCTCTGTCTGGCTAAATAGAGATTCTGGTTTATAGTCATTCTGATGCTGGGAAAGATTGAAGGCAGGAGGAGAAGGGGACAACAGAGGATAAGATGGTTGGATGACATCCACCGACTCAACGGACATGGGTTTGGGTGGACTCCGGGAGTTGGTGATGGACAGAGAGGCCTGGCATGCTGCAGTTCATGGGGTCGCAAAGAGTCAGACACAACTGAGCTTCTGAACTGAACTGAAATATTTAGAGTCACTGGTAGCAGGAACTCATTATGGGTGTTGATATGAGACACAAGGGTCTATAGACACCTAGCCCCATAAGCCCATTGATTCACATTTCTCTTAAATACCTGTGTTCCATTACTTTCAGTGTTGTTCATTTCACGTTTCTGACAACTATCCAAGACACTTTTCACTACTCAAGAGTCCCCATACATCCCTAGTCTTACTACTTCCCCATATCCACAAGCAGATTATTTAGAGTGTACTGTTTTAGCTCTGCTACTAAAAATACTTTTCTTCATAATTGTCTTTCAGGATCATGAGAACGTGGAGATATATCAGATAAAATGTATTCACAGTCTATTTTCATCTCTGCTACCAGTCTATCTGGAAAATTGACCCAAATACCTTCCTTTCTTTTAGTTATTCATAGAAAAGCATCTATCATTCATATGATTAGAAGCAGAGTTACTGCTCTATATAGGAAGTAGATGGAATTGGAGCCTTGGTCATTATGTAATTTACTTGATCTTCTGGACTGGGGTTCCATCCCTAGCTTGGGAAGATCCCCTGGAGAACGGAATGGCTATTCACGCCACTATTCTTGCCTGGAGAATTCCATGGATAAAAGAGCCTGGTGGGCTGCAGCCCATGGGGTCACTAAGAGTTATATGCAGTTGAGTGACTAACACATTCTCTGATTTCTCTGTTGTCTCAGATGATAAAGAAACTGCCTTCAGTGCAAGAGAACCAGGTTTGATCCCTGAGTTTGGAAGATCCCTTGGAGAAGGAAATGGCAACCCACTCCAGTACTCCTGCCTGGAGAATTCCACAGACAGAAAGTGAAAATGAAAGTGAAATTTACTCAGTCATGTCCAACTCTTTACTACCCTTTGGACTATACAGTCAATGGAATTCTCCAGGCCAGAACACTGGAGTGTGGAGCCATTCCCTTCTCCAGGAGATCTTCCCAACCCAAGAATCAAACCCAGGTCTTCTGAATTGCAGGTGGATTCCTTACTAACTGAGCCACCAGGGAAGCCCTCCATGGACAGAGGAGCCTATCAGTCACTCACACTCTAGACGTTATTAAATTTTATCCTGGAACAACTTTTTTAATAATTGTATTAATAAGTTACTGCTTAATCACAAATGCCTTACCTAAATTTATGACTTAAGAGAACAATCATTTATTTCACTCATGCACCTGTGAGTAGTTGAAAGTCTGATGATCTACCTGGGTTTAGCTTTGAGTTCAAGTTCCAGATTGGGTCTATGTGTCCTGTGTCCTCCTTGAATCAGGGAACTAGCTATAGCAGGTTTTTCTCTTGACAATGATAACAAGAGATCAATTATGGGGCTGCATGTACTTGGCACTTTTCAATTGATAGATATAGTCTGTGTTTACTTCCCTTGAATCTTGGCTGGTTTGTAACTGCTTGGATGGTTAAAACACAAAGGTTCCCCTGGGCCTTACTCAAGCCTACTCTTTCAAACAACTAGCAGATTATAACTTAGGCTCCTAGAGATCTGAGCCACTTTATAAAACATTCAATCACTTTCCATGAGAGACTATATGAAAAGACTCTGAGATCATGTGGAAAGAGAAGGAGGCTTGGGTGACAGCAGCCTATAGTTCTCTGCATAACAGCATCATGCATGTGAATCAAGCCTTCTTTTTCTTCTCAAACCAGACCTGCACAGCACAGATGCCAGGTGAACCTCACCAGGTAATCCCAGTCATGGCGCACTGAGCAGAAGACTCTCCCATCCAAGCCCTCCCCAAATTTCTGAGCCACAAAGCATGAGATATAGTGAAAGGATTGTTGTTTTAAGTTACTCTGAGAGGGTAAGGGAGAGAGGTAGGTAGTTTTAGGAGTTCTATTCCACAGGTCAGAGGACCAAGACTTGTGCCAATCGCTAAGTATGTTTCTCCTAGTTATATACTTGATGACTGGACAATTATCCCCAGGATTCACCAGGAATGTTTTAGACCAAAGCTCCAATTATAATCTAACTTCCCTAGGCACAATTATAGAAGATTTCTTGAGTTTCTTATTAGAGTCAACTTAGTAACATTGTCTAAGTTTTTTCAAAATGTTAGTGTATTCCTCTCCCTCCAGTGTACTGTGACAAGATAAAATGGTTTACAAGGCCTTTGGAGAAAAACCAAAATGATATCTGTTGTCTATTTTCACAATAGCATTTCAAGATCCTTCCTCTAGAGAAAGATACCTCTTCTGAAATCAGTAGCTCTGGGAATTTGTGTCTTAGAGTCAGAAAAGTGGTAGTAACTAGCATTACTATTCTGCTTACCAGTTCTTATGGTTATTTTTGAGATGACATCAAAGTCAGCAACATTCTGGTGTCTGTCCCACTTTGTAACTCCTAAAACTTTATGATGTGTTAGATACTGTTGCAGACCCCTATAGGTCTAGGCATCCTGAATTTCAGTCTCCCATTGCTGCACAGTACGGTGATTTTTCTGCTTCCTATCTCTGATATATATAATTGATGCCACCAGGCTTCCGCTGAACTGGAATCACATTATCCTCATCCATACTAAAGAGCCTGGTCCATGAAAGCATTTTTCCATCATTAAATGTAGTTGTGGCACTGGTTAAAACTCTTGAGTCCCTTGGACTGCAAGGAAATCAAATCAGTCAATACTAACAAATTAACCCCGAATATTCACTGAAAAGACTGATGCTGAAGCTGAATACTCTAATGATGCTGAAGTCTAATGACAGTCAGACTGATGCTGAAGCTCTAATACTTTGGCCTAATACTGATGCAAGAGCCAACTCACTGTAATAAAGAATCCTGATGCTGGAAGGATTGATGGTAGGAGAAGAAGAGGGTAGCATAGGAAGAGGTGGTTGGATGGACATCACCAACTCAATGGACATGAATCTGAGCAAACTCCAGGAGATAGTGAAAGACAGGGAAGCCTGCCATGCTGTAGTACATGGGGTCACAAAGAGTCAGACATGACTTAATGTGTGAACAACAACAGCCATCACTGAACCATGAAGATGCCTGAGTGGCCTTCATCAGGGTAGTAATAACTGACTAAATGAAGGAACATAGTCAAGTGGTGGATATTTACATCTTGCAAACTAAATTAAATTTAACATCTGTTTCCTTGAAATTTTTGATCTTTTCTCAATATTACAATAGAATGTTCCATCATTACTACCTCATGTAACTACAGCTATTATCCTGTTCAAGCTTTAATGAACCATCTCAGCAAACTCTTGGGACTGTACCCTTGCCAGACCTAAAACCCAAGCTGTGACTGAGTTCACCCATATCAATCAATTATTTTCCTACAGCCTCATACTTCTTGTGCTCCCAGCCTAAGATCCTTAAGATATACACATGTATCTAGAATCAGATTACCTAGGTGTTTGCAAAATGGCTTCAATCTCTACCATTTATTTGGATTTCAGTAACTCAATTAGCATGTGCCCCATTTTAGTGACAAGCAAAAGCATAATTATGAAGAAGTTCCTAACACATAGTGATAGAAATAGGAAAACTAACTAAGAAAAGAAAGCACAAGTAAAGGGCTTAAAATATGGCTTTCAATAGTAAACAATGGTTTTGGTTGAATTGTGATACCCAAAAAGATATATTGAAGTCCTAACCCTTATAACTGGGAATAAGAAGCCTCTGTAGATGTAATCGGGTTGGGTCCTAATACAGTGACTAGTGTCCTTATTAGAAGAAGAAATCTGGATAGAGAAGCAGAGATGCACTGAGAAGATAATATTATGTAAAGACACAGAGGAGATAGCCATGTGACAATGGAGGCAGAATGATACATCAACAAGCCTAGGAGTACCAAGTACTGTTGGCAACCATCAGAAGCCAAGTGAGGACCACTCTCAAAACTTCAGGGAGAGCGTGGAAGTGTCAACCCCTTAACTGCAGACTTCTGGCTTCCAAATCTGGAAAGAATAAATTTCTGTTGTTTTAAGGTACCTCGTTTGTTTTACTTTGTTATGGCAACCCTCAGAAACTAAGATAATATCCAAAGGTTAATCACTAATTTTTGTGAATAAAGAAAGCATATTTAAGATATGGGGTAAATTCTTTGTCTTTATTAAATGAGTATATATTGAAATACAACAATTAGTATAATAATATCTTTAAGGGATTTTTTTTCATATAGCTAAACCTAAACCCCAAATATGTGCTATGTAATAACAACATATTAAACTATAGTTTACTTTTCTTAAATGGTATTTCATGCTATATACTATACTGAGTAGTCTACATATATTACATGACTGTTTCTTACAAACACAAAGATGTCCCTGTTTTAAAAATGAGGAAACTTTGGGTCAAATAGGATATTCAGGTTATCACATCATGGAAGTAACAGAAATGTTTCCTGGAATTCTGCCTCATTCTTTTAGCCAAAACTTTCTATAATAGTGAGGAAATCTGCTGAAGTATCAAGGAAGATAGAAAACTTAATAATGGTGTATTACATACCAGGCACTGAAGATATGCTTCTCAAAAGTATCATCATAATTTATACCCATTACCCACCCACCCCTTGCAAAAACAAAAACAAACAAGAAAAAGCTTGAGAAAGGTTAAAAAACTAGTATCATTTCAAATATACAGATTAGAAAATGAAGTTAATTGGATGTTAATTTCCTTAAGAAAATGTGATTAATAGGCGATAGAGCGAAATAGAAATTTAAGAAGAAAATGAGATAAGATGTACAGGAAATGCTGCAGCTTTCCCTATGCAATCCTTTGTTATTGGTCCCATGATATTAATTACTGTTTTCCTAATGTTCATTATATCCACTTTTCTGGTGGCCCAGTGATAAAGAATCCACCTGCTAATACAGGAGACATAGCTTTGATTCCTGGGTCAGAAAGATTCTCTGGAGAAGGAAACAGCAACTCACCCCAATATTCCTGCCTGGGAAATCCCCTGGACTGAGGAGCCTGATGAGCTATAGTCCATTGGGTCACAAAAGAGTTGGACGTGATTTAGTGAGTAAACAACAACAAAAGTGCCCATTATACTTCAACATGTTTGTGCAATTTAAGTGGAACATTCCATGAAGGTAAATAACACATCTCTAGCACATGGTCCAGCAATACATCTGCGCTTCTATCCTGTTCTGTTACTGACACTCAAAAACAAGTTGCTTCATTCAAATACACTGAATGTTTTAGGAATTTGACTCAACTGAAATATATGGCAATTAGGATTTTACAATAAAAGTAATAGTAAGTTTATTTGCCTACAAAGAACAAACAAAGTCTTTGCTGTTATTGTTTTAGTTTGTAATTTTTAAAATATTTATTTTACTTTACAGTATTGTATTGGTTTTGCCATACCATACATTGACTACAATCCACCATGAGTGTACATGTGTTCCCCATCCTGAACCCCCATCCAACCTCCCTCCCCATCCCATCACTCTAAGTCATCCCAGTGCACCAGCCCCGAGCACCCTGTATCATGCATCAACCCTGGACTGGTGATCCGTTTCATGTATAATAATATATGTGTTTCAATGCCATTCTTCCATATCATCCTGCCCTTGCCCTCTCCCACAGAGTCCAAAAGGCTGTTCTATACATCTGTGTCTCTTTTGCTGTCTCGCATACAGGGTTATCATTACCATCTTTCTAAATTCCATATATATGTGTCCGTATACTGTATTGGTGTTTTTCTTTATGGTTTACTTCACTCTGTATAATAGGCTTCATTTCAACCACCTCATTAGAATCGATTGAAATGTATTCTTTTTAATGGCTGAATAACATGTCATTGTGCATATGTACCACAGCTTTCTTATCCATTCGTCTGCTGATGGACATCTAGGTTGCTTCCATGTCCTGGCTATTATAGATAGTGCTGCGATGAACATTGGGGTACACGTGTCTCTTTCAATTCTGGTTTCCTCGGTGTGTATGCCCAGCAGTGGGATTGCTGGGTCATAAGGCAGTTCTATTTGCAATTTTTAAGGAATCTCCACACTGTTCTCCATAGTGGCTGTACTAGTTTGCATTCCCACCAACAGTGTAAGAGGGTTCCCTTTTCACACCCTCTCCAGCATTTATTGCTTGTTGACTTTTGCATCGCAGCCATTCTGACTGGTGTGAAATGGTACCTCATTGTGGTTTTGATTGCATTTCTCTGATAGTGAGTGATGTTGAGCATGTTTTCATGTGTTTGTTAGCCATCTGTATGTCTTCTTTGGAGAAATGCCTGTTTAATTCTTTGGCCCACTTTTTTGATTGGGTCTTTTATTTTTCTGGAATTGAGCTGCAAGAGTTGCTTGTATATTTTTGAGATTAGTTGTTTGTCAGTTGTTTCATTTGCTATTATTTTCTCCCATTCAGAAGGCTGTCTTTTCATCTTGCACATAGTTTCCTTTGTTGTGCAGAAGCTTTTAATTTTAATTAGGTCCCATTTGTTTATTTTTGCTTTTATTTCCAATATTCTCGGAGGTGGGTCATAGAGGATCCTGCTGTGCTTTATATAGTCAGTGTTCTGCCAATGTTCTTCTCTAGGAGTTTTATATTTTCTGGTCTTACATTTAGATCTTTAATCCATTTTGAGTTTATTTTTGTATATGGTGTTAAAAGTGTTCTAGTTTCATTTACAAGTGGTTGACCAGTTTTCCCAGCATCACTTTTTAAAGAGATTGTCTTTTCTCCATTGTATATTCTTGCCACCACCACTATTTAGTTAGAATATAATTGTTTGACATTTGGCACTGCCTCACACAATACAGATTTTTCACCTTTCTGGCATTCATTTTCTACTTTTCAGTAGTAATACTCAGTTGTCAACAATCAGAAACACCCCCACCAATTTCCAAATATCACTCAAGGAAGCAGTACCATCCCTAGCTGAAAATCACTGAGACAGAATATGACAAAATGACAAAATAGATTGATGATGTATTATCAAGTTGTATGTAGCTAAATCCTAAAGTCAACATTGTAGCATGTACACTCAGGGACAACTGTGAGTCCTCTAACCACCACTTTTTTTGATTAAAAAGAATGCACCAAAAAAGAGGGAAAAAAATAGGAGAATGGACAACCAAACAAATCAAAATTTCCTTTCAACTAAGGCAAGCATGTGACCCAAATCTGCCAATAAAGGTACATGCAGATGTCCCTGGAGATTTCTTCCATTCAAGAAAACAAAACATAAAGCTTTATAACGAAAAGGATACTTCAACTACTTGCTATGATAGTACAAAATTCAAGGTACAGCAGATATCTGATGTGATTATAATCATGAAGTTCACCTGATAAATATTCAGAAACATAGACACAAGAAATCTGGCTTTCTGAAAACATCAAACTCATCTACTACTCTTTCAGTTTCTTCTGCTTAATGTCATTTGAATAGAATTTTCTTGCAATCAGAGCTATATGATTCTATCAGATATATTGTTAAATAACCTCTATATAGTTTTTATGATCTATGTAAGTTATGTCACAAATAGGAGACACTGGAATCAATAATATAGATAGTTAAGCTATATATCAGAATGTAGAAAACATATCATTTCCATTTGAGTATAGGGAAACAGAAATAAGGATAATAATTGGTAGGCTGATTAAGATAAGTAAAGAAATAATTTATTGGAGCTTATGGAATGATTTCTATAAGAGATAGGTTGAATTGAATTTTTAGAATAAGGTACAAGGGTAGAAGGAATTGGGCTGTGAATAAAGAGAGGGTGATTAGTATAGAAATATTTTTAGGGGAAAATAAAACCTCTTAGCTACTGATGAAGAAGGGTAGTTTTAGTTGGAGTAAGTATATTAAAAATGTAGACAGAGAGAAATAGGTGATCAATGAGATATTTCTTAAATGAAATTTTAGAGATATTAAACATGGAAGAATTTGAATGATTAAGAATTTATTTGATTTTATAAACAATTGTAACAAATTTGTACATAAAGATATGCATGTTTAAGACCCTCACCTTATGATTAAATTATAAACTTTTCAGTTTTTCTTCTGCTGCAGCCAGTAATTAGTATAACAACTTTAAAATCTCTATATTATATCTTTAAAACATTTTTATCTCAACATGGCAAATCAGTAGCATTGATTTTAGATAAAAATTAAAAATATAAAATAATTTTTTTTCCTAAGGAAATGTGGAAGGATGGAAGTGAGTAGGAACCAAATGCAAACTCATGAAAGCAGACAGGTTCCCATGAGCATAAAGTACCCCATTATCAATTTGCTATTGTCAAAATGCACTTTTTTTGCATCTCATTTTCATCTTTACACTTACTTAAAATTGTCAATAAGAATGAGATATTTGATCTCTAAAGAGAAAAATAAAGCATCACTAGTATAAAAGGAGGCAGGAAAAACAAACATGACTCTACAGTGTTCTTTAAAATTGGTAGTCTTCCCTCTCCCCTCTCTTATCTACCCAACCCTGTGAATCCCAGTGTGTTCAAGATGATGAAGAACACTTAGAGAACTGGT
>SJXQ01013127.1:0-42833 GCA_006408695.1 Aepyceros melampus | reverse complement strand
GAGCATTGCTTACTAGCTCGTGAAATGAGTGCAATTGTGTGGTAGCTTGATCATTCTTTTACATTGCCTTTCTTTGGAATTGAAATGAGAACTGACATTTTCCAGTCCTGTGGCCACTGCTGAGTTTTCCAAATTTGCTGGTATATTGAGTGCGCACTTTTACAGCATCATCTTTCAGGATTTGAAACAGCTCCACTGGAATTCCATCACCTCCACTAGCTTTGTTCCTAGTGACACTTTCTAAGACCCACTTGACTTCACATTCTAAGATGTCTGGCTCTAGATGAGTGACCACATCATCATGATTATCTGGGTCATGAAGATCTTTTTTGTGCAATTGTTCCGTGTCTTCTTGCCACCTCTTCTTAATATCTTCTGCTTCTGTTAGGTCCAGACGATTTCTGTCCTTTATGGAGCCCATCTTTGCATGAAATGTTCCCTTGGTATCTCTAATGTTCTTGAAGAGATCTCTAGTCTTTCCCATTCTGTTGTTTTCCTCTCTTTCAGGTATGACCTAAATAAAATACCTTATGATTTAATTCTGTACCTAGGATTATATAACAAAAATATATCCTGCTAGAGGGCAGGTCTCAAGCAAGATAAAGTCTCCTTCCTGAAAACATTCTGGCTAATCCTGTTATCTTAAAATGTAAATTATGGAAGTGAGTCTAATAAGATCTTTACAACTTTGAGACAGTCTTTTGATTTATTGTAATAACCAATTAAAAAATGTATAATTCCCTTGCTAAGACTAGGGATAGGGGGCACTCTCAATCCCCCTTCTGATATCTGTGTCAGAAGCTTTCTCTGCCCCTTTTAATACTTTGATAAGACTCTGCTATGCAGAAGCTCTTTAGTGATCAAGCCTGGTCCCTGGTCCCTGGTCTTCTTTTGGGATCAAGAATCTGACACCTTTCAGTGTAAGCTATCAAGAGGCCCCAAGACCTGTAGCTGGCAGACAGAAATGTAGCATAGGCCTACTCTGAAAACTAGCAGGCTTGAGACTCAAGAAGAACCAGCATATCAATTTGAGTCTGAAGGTGGCTCAGAGAGGAAAGAATCTGCCTGCAATGCTGAAAATGCAGGTTCAATCCCTGGGTTGGGAAGATCCCCTGGAGAAGGGAATGGCAACACACTGCAGTATTCTTGCCTGGAGAATTCCATGCGCAGAGGAGCTGGCAGGCTACAATCCATGGGATCACAGAGTTGGTCATGACTGAACGACTATACTCTGTAGAAAAAAAGTGATGTTCCTGCCCATGGGGTCAGGCAGGAAGAGCTCTCTTTTACTTGTGGGAGGGTCAGCCTTTCTGTTCTACTCAGGCCTTTCTCTTATTGAAAGAGTCTCAACCACATTGGAGAGAGCAGTTTGCTTTACTCAGTCTACTGATTCAAATGTTGCCGCTAAGTCATTTCAGTCGTGTCCGACTCTTTGAGACCCCATAGATGGCAGCCCACTAGGCTTCCCTATCCCTGGGATTCTCTAGGCAAGAATACTGGAGTAGGTTGCCATTTCCTTATCCAGGGGATCTTCCCAACTCAAATGAGATTCAAATGTTTATCTCCTCCAAAATTGCCTTCAGAGAAACACTCAGAAAAAGTATGATCAAATACTTGGTCCTAATATCTGGTAATATCTGGCCACTCTACGGCCTAGTCAAATGGACATGTAAAACTAACCACTGCATGGTCTTCATCTAAATGGCACATTATTGTAAAGAATTCCATAATGGTAATCTCAAAACTACTTGCTTTGTAGCTCTAAACATTTGTATTTTGAGATTTAACTTTTGGGTAATTTAAAGGAGAGTAAAGTTGCCCCTACATTTAAGAAAAATAATGCAGGAAATCATAGAGCATTTCAATCATGCTCCATTAACAATTTGATTTTTTACTTTATTAGTTTCAGAAAACTTTGATGGTCTCCTGGGAACTGATAATGCTTTTGTGTACGCTTGCTTTTTAGTTTTTCCTCTTTAAACACATGACACATCTTCATATGTTGGCCCCTAAAGCAAAAGGAAAATGATGGTCTTGTTTTCCCAATTTAATTGCATCATGGACTTTAAGACTTACTCATGTTGGGGATCTCCCTTTATTTACTGAAGAGACCACAAGAGATCTTCATAGACAGCTGAACTTTTCCCTATTGCGAGTTTAGTTTTGTGGTTAAAAGAAACAGACTAGCTAACTTTAAAATGAACCTAGAAAGAATGTATGAAAATTTTGAAAATATAGGTTTTTTACTAAGAATCTAAGCTCTAGCTGGGCTTATCTGGTGGCTCAGTGGTTAAGAATCCACCTGCCAAGAAGGAGACACAGGTTGGGAAGAACCCTTGGAGAAGGAAATGGTAATCCACTACAGTATTCTTGACTGGGGAATTCCCATGGACAAAGGAGCCTGGTGCACTACAGTTCATGGGGTTGCAAAAGAGTCAAACACGACTTAAGGACTCAACAACAACAAAAAGCTATCAATAGCTAGCAGCTCAACATTCTAAAAATACATGACTTAAATTTTAAAATTTATTTTTGGCTGTATTGAGCCAAACTCTGTGTGAGCTTTCTAGCTGCAGTGAGCAGTGGCTATTCTCTAGTTGTGGTGCATGGGCTTCTCGTTGTGGTGACTTTTCTTTTTCTGGAGCATGGACTCTAGGTACTCGGATTTCAGTAGTTGCAATGCACAGGCTTTGTTGCCCTGTGTCATGTGGGATCTTCCTGAACCAGAATCAATCCTGTATCCCCTGCATTGCAAGGTGGACCCTTAACCACTGGACCATTAGTGAAGTCCTATGACAAAATTTTTAAGACAAACATTTTAAGACAAAATTTTGATTAAGTTGTGTCCTCCACTCAAAAGGAAGGACTATTTTGCTTGAGTACATGCTTTGTCATGTCTGACTCTTTGTGACCCGATGGACTATAGCCCTCCAGGCTACTCTGCCCATGGGATTTCCCAGGCAAGAATATTTGAGTGGGATGCCATTTTTTCCTCCAGAGTGTCTTCCCAATCCAGGGATTGAAACTGCATCTCCTGTGATTCCTGTATTGCAGGTGGAGTCTTTACCACTGTACCACCAGGGTACTTGACTCAACTGTAAAATTTCACCAAAATAAAAATCTCAACAAGTGCTTTAGAGGGGCAACTCTGACCTGTCCATGAACTTGTTACTTCTTGTCTCACAATACATACATGTTCTTCCAAACATTTGCCAGGTTTGCCACTTAGAGATCACTGGTACTCATTATGTAGACAGTGAATGCACAGCCTGTTATGACTCTCACCTCCTTTGATTGCTCCTCCTCCGACATCGCTGCCTTTCTTCTTCTTGGCTCTTATCATGCCTCTTTATTCTTTGAGATTCTGCTCAAGGATTACTCTCTCTGATAGGAAACTTTACATATTCTTTATCCACACAGCAAGGTATGCAAGGAGATGCCCCTCCTGTCTCAGATTTCCTATATAAGCTCTGCAATTCTCTTACCTTACATGCTGGCATGGTGGAAATAATGACTGGGATGTTTTTCTGCTCTAGGCAATTGCCACCTTTTGTAGGAACCAGTATATAAATGGTTTCTGATGAGAAACTTATAATAGTCTCCAGAAACAATTTAAAGGATGACATAGTTTTGAACAAGAAATTACCATGCTCTTAGAAGTTGTAAGAGTGGCTGACTTATTTGTCTACTTTCTTTTAAGAGATGAAAGAATGATGTGGAAAGGGCAAGAAGAAACTTGTTGAAGGGAAATGGCTCTTGATTGAGTCTCACACTTCAAAGCTAAGAAAAGGAGCTTTCCTACATAAACTTAGACAGCATATTTAAATAGCAGAGATATTGCTTGCAGACAAAGGTCTGTATAGTCAAAGCTATAGTTTTTCCAGTAGTCATGTATGGATGTAAGAGTTGAACCATAATGAAGGCTGAACATTGAAGAATTGATGCTTTTGAACTGTGCTGTTGGAGAAGATTCTTGAGAATCCCTTGACTGCAAGGAAATCAAAGCAGTCAATTCTAAAGGAAATCAATCCTGACTATTCATTGGAAGGACTGATACTGAAGCTGAAGATCCAATACGTTGGCCCCCTGATGCAAAGAGCTGACTCATTAGCAAAGACCCTGGGAAAGATTGAGGGCAGAAGGAGAAACGGATGACAGAGAATAGGGCAAGAAGAAACTTGTTGAAGGGAAATGGCTCTTGATTGAGTCTCGCACTTCAAAGCTAAGAAAAGGAGCTTTCCTACATAAACTTAGACAGCATATTTAAATAGCAGAGATATTGCTTGCAGACAAAGGTCTGTATAGTCAAAGCTATAGTTTTTCCAGTAGTCATGTATGGATGTAAGAGTTGAACCATAATGAAGGCTGAATATTGAATAATTGATGCTTTTGAACTGTGCTGTTGGAGAAGATTCTGGAGAATCCCTTGACTGCAAGGAGATCAAAGCAGTCAATTCTAAAGGAAATCAATCCTGACTATTCATTGGAAGGACTGATGCTGAAGCTGAAGCTCCAATACTTTGGCGCCCTGATGCAAAGAGCTGACTCATTAGCAAAGACCCTGATGCTGGGAAAGATTGAGGGCAGAAGGAGAAGCAGATACAGAGAACGAGATGGTTGGATGGCATCACTGACTCAATGGACATGAGTTTGAGCAAGCTCTGGGGGATGGTGAAGGACAGGGAAGCCTGGCATTCTTCAGTCCATGGGGTGCCAAAGAGTCAAATATGACTGAGTGAATGAACATCAACAACAACACAAGCCAGAGATTGGCGTGTGGTTCCTAAGGGAGTTCCAAACTTATTGCACCCCCCCGCCATGGTTACTGGATGCAGATAAAGGAGGATGTGGGTGACAGATGCTGAATGTAAGTGTCAGATAGTGAATAAGAATAATCCACCAGCTTCCCTGATTTGGAGTATCACAGAAGGTGGAGACTGACCATTTCAACTAGCCTTAGGTTAGAGGCTTCAAGCACGATGGGGAATCAAGATGTGTGGATCAGAGATTAGCAACTTAAGGTTGCCCATGAAGAACCACCAAATATGGAGTTGTTTTCCAAAGAATCATCAATGCCTAAGGAATCTGCCTGGAATGGAATCTTCATCAGCAATGTCTTGGAGGTTGTCAAAATGCACTCCAAATCATGATCCTTGAGCTGGAGCAGTGGTGAATACAAATGGAAAAAAAGGATGGTAACCTGGCTCAGGAAAGCCATGCATAAGCTGTGTTCTCCTCTGCCTTTTCATGATCTAATGCCTAGGGGGTAAGTACAAGAAATACTCAAGTAAAACAGAATGCAGAAGACAGTGCAGAACACCCCCTTCTCTATTCCAAGATTAAGGAAAGCTGGAGAGAGAGAAAGAGAACATACATTGACTTAATATAATGACATTTATTTTTCTTTTAAAACACACCCCTTTTTGTTTTAATTCAATAACATAAATCACATGTATAGCATACAAACTGGATTAAAATATTGTATAGAGGATTAAAAAATAATGGAACCAGGAAGGAGACAAATGGATAATTTCATCAACAGCTACTGCAATGTTGAGGAGACTATTAAGTCACTCATTTATATAGTAAATAAAATAGTGATAGATCAACATTTTAAAGCATTTAAAAAGCAAAGACATCACTTTGCTGACATAGGTCCATATAGTCAAAGCTCTGGTCTTTCTAGTACTCATGGACTGATGCGAGAATTAGACAGTAAAGAAGGCTGAGCACAGGAGAATTGATGCTTTCGAGTTGTGGTGCTGGAGAAGACTCTTGAGAGTCCCTTGGACTGCAAGGAGATGAAGCCAGTCAATCCTAAAGGAAATCAACCCTGAATACTCATTGGAAGGACTGATGCTGAAGCTGAAGCACCAATACTTTGGCCACCTGATGCGAAGAGCAGACTCATTGGAAAAGTCCCTGATGCTGGGAAAGATTGAAGGGAAAAGGAGAAGAGAATGGTAGAGGATGAGACGGTTGGATAACATCACTCATTCACATGAACTTGGGTGAACTCCAGGGGATGGTGAGGGACAGGGAGACTTGGTGTGCTATAGTCCATGGGGTTGCAGAGTCAGTTGTGACTTAGTGACTGAACAATAGCAACAATAACAAAATGTCCTACCTATCCCCCATGAACCTTAGTTTCAGCTAGAACTGGATATAAAAAATCTCGTACGTGCCTGGCACATAATATTTGGAATAATGGCAGATGTTATTATTGTTAATGTCATTATTTGATGAGGTTGAGTCATCAGTGAGGGATTGGTTGGGGAATGGGGATGACTAACATCTGACTCATTTACCCCCTATGTGTCTACCTTCTGCCAGTTACCCTGCATGACTTAATTTGCTGACCCAAATAAATCAAATCTATCTAATAATGTCTCATCTGACGCAGGAGTTCAGTCCACAGTCATTGCCTAAGGTGAAAAACCACAGAGCCAAAATTGCACTGGCAGATCTCTTTAAACTACTTTTAAAGGCCTGTATAGCAACATCTCTCAGTAAATCCAGCCCAGAGGTTTCCCTCCGTCACAGCTCCAGATGAAGTAGTTGTCTTGCTTCTGGGCTTGGGTGTAGGAAAGAAGCACAGGGCACCTCTCAACCCTGAAATCAGCTTTGAGGTGAAGAAGCACTAGGAACTGCGTGGGGCCATGGGAGCCACAGGTTCACGTCTGTCTGAGGCTCACTCCCAAGAACACACTCCCTGAATGGAATGGTGGACTCAAACGCCCACACTCTTTAAATATATTCTTTTCTTTACACAGGAAGCACAGAGTTATTTATACCACCACATAAGCAAATTTCCGTTTGGAACTTTGCCAATGTGAAATGCAAGAGTCAATTTTTTTTTTTTTAAGTCAACCCCTTTAATTACAACCCAGGGTAAGGAAGCTGGGAGTGCCCTCAAATTTTTCCCAGGGGAAAAATACATGAATTTGCTCATAGAAGGGTAGCCATGAGGAGATACTAGAGAAGAGACATTAACTCTTAAGAATTGAAACCAATGGATAGTGGTGAGAAGGGTGTTTTATGGCAGAACTTTGTGCCTAAATCCTTTTCTGAGGAACTTTTTACGCATTATGCACCTCAGAGGCTTGGAAATCTTTCCTAATTCCTGAAGAGTGGCTTTGTGTTTGTTTTCCACAGATCCCCAAGAGTGACTCCATACATCACATGAGCCACTCGCAGATGCGGCCAGAGTTGCCCCCTCTGCCTGCTTCTGCTAACGAAGAACCATCTGAACTCTATAAGGTACGTTCACCTGTCTGCTACCCTTCTGCTGGTAACAGCTGGGGGTCAAACAGACTTGACAGGTAGGATAAGAGGCCTCAGTCATTTCTGCCACTGGAAGAGGCTATCGCAAAGTGGGAGAAAGAGCTATGTAGTAGCACAAATCTGGCCTTCTCAGTTACCTGCTGCATTATTTAAATTCTTTGAACTTCTGCATATTCAACTATAAAATGAGAACAATTATTTCTACCTAATAGCCGTGTACATAACAATAAAGACAATAGATATAAATTACCTGATCACAAATTTACTGCATGTTGAAAATCAGCTGTTATCATTGCCATCAGAAAGCATCTCTCGGTGGTCAGAGAGGTAAAATTGGTGTCCATTCTGAAAGTATTTGCACTCAGTGTACAAAATGTTAGACATGTGGGATGCCGTGAGTCTCAGTGTGAGTGGAGCCTGGCTGAGAGGAGTCCAGGCTCCCTGTGTGATGTCCCTCACATGACTCACTCTGCATTTCTCCCCTTGTAGACAGTCATGTCGCACAGCTTTTATCCCCCCTTGATGCAACGCACATCATGGACCCTGGCTGTACCCTTCAAAGAGCAGAGCCACCACTGTGGACCCAGTGATTCCATTGCCAACAACTACTCCTTGACAGCTCGGGATCTGAAGCTGAAGGACCTGCTGAAAGTCTACCAGCCCGTCACCATCAATGTGCCCAGGGAAAAGATTGTTCAGGGGCTGCCATCAGGTATTTCCTGCAGTGTGTCATACTCACTTAGAATGGGGCTTTGGAAGATTTCTAATCCTAGGTTCTAGTCCTGGCTCCACCTTTACTATAGATAACTTTGGGTAACCTCATGAAGCCTCAGTTTCCTCATCTATGAAATGGGAATGATTGTAAAGGCTAGCATTATGTTTAACATACACCAGACTTCTTGTTGACTGCTCAGTTCAGTTCAGTTTCTCAGTCATGTCTGACTCTTTGCAACCCCATGGACGGCAGCATACCAGGCCTCCCTGTCCATCACCAACTCCCGGAGCTTTCTCAAACTCATGTCCATTGAGTCGATGAGGCTATCTAACCTCCAACCATCTCATCCTCTGTTGTCCCCTTCTTCTCCTGCCTTCAATCTTTCCCAGTATCAGGGACTTTTCAAATGAGTCAGTTCTTTGCATCAGGTGGCCAAAGTATTGGAGTTTCCTCTTCAGCATCAGTCCTTCCAATGAATATTCAGGACTGATCTCCTTTAGAATTGACTGGCTTGATCTCCTTGCAGTCCAAGGGACTCTCAAGAGTCTTCTCCAACACCACAGTTCAAAAGCATCAATTCTTCAGTGCTCAGCTTTCTTTATAGTCCAACTCTCACTCCATAAATGACTACTGGGAAAGCCATAGCTTTGATTAGGCAGACCTTTGTTGGCAAAGTAACGTCTCTACTTTTTAATAATGCTGTCTAGGTTGCTCATAGCTTTTCTTCCAAGGAGCCAAGTGTCTTTTAATTTCATGGCTGCAGTCACCATCTGCAGTGATTTTGGAGCCCAACAAAATAAAATCTGTCACTGTTTCCATTGTTTCCCCATCTATTTACCATGAAGTGTTGGGACTGGATGCCATGATGTTAGTTTTCTGAATGTTGGGTTTTAAGCCAACTTTTTTATTCTCCTCTTTTACTTTCATCAAGAGGCTCTTTAGTTCTTCTTCACTTTCTGCCATAAGGGTGGTGTCATCTGCCACCCTTATGCCACCCTCAGTATGTCACTGAGTTTATTGATATCCTTCCTGGCAATCTTGAGTCCAGCTTGTGCTTCATCTAGCCCAGCATTTTGCATGATGTACTCTGCATATAAGTTAAATAAGCAGGGTGACAATATACAGCCTTGACGTACTCCTTTCCCGATTTGGAACCAGTCTGTTTTTCCATGTCCAGTTCTAATTGTTGCTTCTTGACCCGCATACAGGTTTCTCAGGAGGCAGGTCAGGTGGTCTGGTATTCCCATCTCTTTCAGAATTTTCCACAGTTTGTTGTGGTGCACACAGTCAAAGGATTTCACATAGTCAATAAAGCAGAAGTAGATGTTTTTCTGGAACTCTCTTGCTTTTTCGATGATTGAACGGATGTTGGCAATTTGATCTCTGGTTCCTCTGGCTTTTCTAAATCCAGCTTGTTGATTGCCGCATAACAAATTACTCCCAAACTCAATAATTTAAAATAAGTTCCATTTGTTATCTTACACTTTCTGTCAAGAATCTGGGCATGGCTTAACTGGCTCAGAGTCTCTCACAAGTGTACAATCAAGGTATCCAAGGGCACAGTCATCTAAAGGCAACCAAGGAAGGATCCTCTTCCAAGCTTACTCACCTCCCCCACTTCCTGTTGGCCATAGACATGGTTTCTTAGCGAATGGGCCTATCCACAGGGCAACTCACAACATGACTCCTAGATTCCCTTGGAGGAAATGAGATAGAGAACCAGTAATATAGAAATCACCATCTTTTGGGAGCTTAATTTTGAATGTGACATCCTATGGTTTTTGCCATTTTCTCTGTGTTAGAATCGAGTTGCTAAGTCCTGCCCACACTCAAAAGGACTATACAGGGGCACGATTCCAGAAAGTGGAGATCCTTGGGGGCCATCTTGGTGGCCTTTAAATCTTGCCTTTCTTCCTTATGCCTTCATCTGGCATCTTAGGACCCCAGATTAATACCAGATCTTATTGCTGATGGCTTAGAACTTCCATCCTAAGGCGCTGTTTTGGGGATGATGTAGATCTGGCCCCTGAGGTTATGTTAGGCTTGGCCTAGTTATTACCAGCCTTTCTTTGCTATCTGTGGTCACTGTTTGAACTGAGAATGCAGGTGCTTTATCTGCATGACAGTGTTGCTGGCTTTTCAGCCTGTCTTCATGGGTAGGGCAGCCATGGTTTTATACTGTGAACCTAGCTTCAGTCCCCACAATCATCATGTGTTTTGGATTTCATTATTCCCCCAAGTATCAATCACCTAATTATTTCTGCCTGCTTTTGGTGCCAGAAGCCAAGTTTAAGATTTTTACTTAACACTGTGTTTAAGTTCACACAGTGAAGAGCTTCTTTTTGAACAAATGCATTGTCTTTTTAATTTTAAAGAATTTTTTCTGTTATTGTTATATTTGCAGTTATTGTTCAGTTGCTAAGTCATGTTCTTCTCTTTGCGACCCTGAACTGTAGCACACGAGGCTTCCCTTCACTGTCTCCTAGAGTTTACTCAAAATCGTGTCTGTTGAGTCAATGATGCCATTCAACTATCTTATCCTCTGCTGCCCCTTCTCCTTTTGCCTTCAATCTTTCCAAGCATCAGGGTATTTTCCAGTGAGTCGGTCCTTCACATCAGGTGGCCAGAGTATTGGAGCTTAGCTTCAGCATCAGTCCTTCAGTTTATATTCAGGGTTGATTTCCTTTAGTGTTGATATTTAAAGTAGATTGAGGAAATCAAAGTATGAACTCAGAATACATCTTGATTAAGAGTCTTCAATCCTCTGATTCTCTCAAAATATCAATTTCCTATTAGTATGTATATGACATGTCTAAAATTACATGTTAATTTCTTAGACTAGACTCTTAAGCAAGTATCCAGTTAAGGTTTAGAAGTGGAGTGATGTATATATGTATACTTTATATATGCATTTTGTATGTATATACATTTTATTTTAAAAATATGTATTTATTTATTTTTGGCTGTGTCAGGTCTTAGTTGTGGCATCAGGGATCTTTTGTTGTGTGTGGGCTTCTCTCTAGTTGTGGCATATAGGCCCTAGAGTGTGCAGAATCAGTAGTTACAGCACATGGGCTTAGTTGCCCCACAACATGTGGGATCTTAGTTCCCCAAGCAAGGATCGAACCCAGATTCCTTAACTTGGAAGTCAGATTCTCAACCACTAGGCCACCAGGAAAGTCCTGGTAGTAGAGTTTTATATTGTATTTATTAGGTTTATTTATCACAAATGATATTTATTGCAATGCCTTCTATCTGTTGCAAATTACATCATTTTTTCTATTTGCAATAATTATATTTATTGAAAAAGATACTGGTTTTTTTATTTGTGATACTTATATTTCCTTTAAAATAAGTAGCTTAAGTTTAAAAGTCTGAATCTATTTAAAGAAAAATATTTAGCAATAATACACCTAATGTTTAGAAAATGGAGCACATAGGATTGGGGGGTGAATTGAGGATATATTAATATTTGTCCAGTGTATGAGAGAACAGAAGGTATGCTCATTCCCATTTCACAGTTGAGGAAGCTGAGGCTTAGAGTGATGGTCACTTCTTCAGGGTCACACAGGTAATTAGTGGTCCAGGTGGGAAGAGGGTCTGCATCATCTGCTTCATCCCACCACACCAAGCCCACCGCTCTGAGTGTTCTCCTGGAGTGCCCTAAGACTTGCATCCCTGTTGTTGAGGAAGCTGAGGCTTTGAGTGATGGTCACTTCTTCAGGGTCACACAGGTAATTAGTGGTCCAGGTGGGAAGAGGGTCTGCATCACCTGCTTCATCCCACCACACCAAGCCCACCGCTCTGAGTGCTCTCCTGGAGTGCCCTAAGACTTGCATCCCTGGGGGCAGAAGATGTCCCAAGTTCACTGCCCATCACTGATATCTTTCTTCTCCACTCTTCTAGCAAATAAAAGCTCATCAGAGCCTAACAAGAAGAAAATGAAGTTCTCCCCCAAAGACAAAGAGGATCTCACTGGGTAAGGTGTTTCTATGGGCACAGGACACAGAATGAACTGACAGAGAAGGCAATGGCACCCTACTCCAGTACTCTTGCCTGGAAAATCCCATGGACAGAGGAGCCTGGTAGGCTGCAGTCCATGGGGTCGCTAAGAGCTGGACACGACTGAGCAACTTCACTTTCACTTTTCACTTTCATGCATTGGAGAGGAAATGGCAACCCACTCCAGTGTTCTTGCCTGGAGAATCCCAGGGACGGCGGAGCCTGGTGGGCTGCCATCTATGGGGTCACACAGAGTTGGACACGACTGAAGCAACTTAGGAGGAGGAGGAGAATGAACTTAAGGTTATAGTCTTATGAAAGCCACACTCTGCTTCTTGACTTTAAAGCATTCTTGGATACCTAGTTACTTATGTTTTTTCCCACCAATACTCTTAATCCAATTTATTAAGGCTCTAAATAAAAATAAATTAGCTAACTAAGCAAAACCAGTGCTTACAAACTTATGAAGTATGACGTGTTCATGGAACCAGGCACTAAGCTGTGTTTACTTTTCAGGATGAGGTCAGCCTCAGCCTCCTTACCTATGAAGAAGGAGGTTGTGACATCTTTGACTTTCCCAGGAAGCAGACCAATGAGTCCAGAAGAACAGATTGATGTGATGTTACAGCAGGAGATGGAGATAGAAAGTAAAGAAACCAAACCATCTGAATCAGACTTGGAGGTACATTCTTATTGCCTCCTTTCTCTCAATTTGCTAGGTATTACTCTTGACATCTCAGTGATTCTAAACTGGAGAAAAGCAGTAGTCACCTAAGGAATGTTTTAAAAATACTGAAGTCCAAAGATAGGCAGGTTGATTTCCCTTCTTTCTCAACATTGCTATGGCTATTCAAGGTGAAGTAAGTCAGAAAGAGAAACACCAATACAGTATATTAACACATATATAGGGAATTTAGATAGATGATAATGATGACCCTATAGGCAAAAACAGCAAAAAAGACGCAGATGTATAGAACAGACTTTTGGACTATGTGGGAGAAGGCAGAGGTGGGATGATATGAGAGAATAGCAGTGAAGCATGTATGTTACCATGTGTAAAATAGGTGACCAGTGCAAGTTCAATGCATGAAGCAGGGCACTCATGAAGCTCTGGGGCAACCCAGAGGGAGGGGGTTTCAGGATGGGAGGGGTCACAGGTACACCTGTGGCTGATTCATGTCAATGCACGGCAAAACCCGCCACAATACTGTAAAGTAATTAGCCTCCAATTAAATAAATTATTTTTAAAATAAACAAATAAAGATAGTGAAGTCCAGACCCCATGCAGACTACTGAATGAAGGTGTGCATGCGTGAGTCTCTGCTTTAGTAAGTCTTAGAAACCTGTGCCTTCAGGTCCTCTTAGAACATAGGTTGCAAAATGGCNTACTGTAAAGTAATTAGCCTCCAATTAAATAAATTATTTTTAAAATAAACAAATAAAGATAGTGAAGTCCAGACCCCATGCAGACTACTGAATGAAGGTGTGCATGCGTGAGTCTCTGCTTTAGTAAGTCTTAGAAACCTGTGCCTTCAGGTCCTCTTAGAACATAGGTTGCAAAATGGCTGCATAGAACATAGGCTGGGGTTGCCAGATTTTGAAAAACAAAACAAAAAACATGGCTCCCAGTTTGAATTTCAGATAAACGATGAATAATTTTTAGTATATTCCAGTGCATCCTGTATTTTATCCAGCAGCACAACCATAAGTTAAATATGGCCTGCAGATGTGTTTGGGAAATGAAAAAAAAAAATCTCACATAAGCTTAGATTTCTAACCTCTCTTGAAAAAATTAATATATTTGAAACTGAACAATAGCTACCACCTTTAGATGAGAAATACATTCTCTGGTTTGTCAGTCTCCACAATTCCTTATTATTTTATTATGTCCAGCCAATGTTCAGTTATTAACATTACTAGCTTGGTCCCAGATAGACTTTTGAGTCTCTAACCCCTAACTTGAAAGAACTACAAAGCTTTAAAGCAAAGAGCTTTTGAATTTATAGTGTATAGTAAAATGATTAACAGTGAAAACTAATAGTGACTGAAAATGTGCTGTTAACAAAATTCCATACTAAACTTTCTAGATGCTTGACCCCATTCAGGACCTGGGGACTATGATTATTCCTGTTGTCCAGTTGTGGAAATTGGGGTGGGGACTGTTTAATCAACTTGCTCCAAGTTATACAGTCAGTAAGAGGCAAAACTAGAATTTAGATCAGTCTGGCTGATCTTAACATTCTGTGCTCTTAAGAGCACAGAACAACATTTCTCAAACTTGCTTGAAAATAAGAATCGCCTGGGGTTCTTGTTAACATATCCTAAATGCCCTAGGAGGGAGGGGCCTGTGAATCTGTATTTTAAGAGGAGCCTCTCTCCTCGCCCCAGGCAGTTCTTATAATGAGAACTTTGGAAGTTTGTCCTTTATTATGGGGACTGTTTAATCAACTTGCTCCAAGTTATACAGTCAGTAAGAGGCAAAACTAGAATTTAGATCAGTCTGGCTGATCTTAACATTCTGTGCTCTTAAGAGCACAGAACAACATTTCTCAAACTTGCCTGAAAATAAGAATCGCCTGGGGTTCTTGTTAACATATCCTAAATGCCCTAGGAGGGAGGGGCCTGTGAATCTGTATTTTAAGAGGAGCCTCTCTCCTCGCCCCAGGCAGTTCTTATAATGAGAACTTTGGAAGTTTGTCCTTTATTAAGGTTGGAGAGATGCAAGTTCAGCCTTTTCTGACCGCAGACAATTGGCACAGAAGGTCAAAGCTGATTTCAAACCCTTTCCTATACTTTGTGCTTCTCTTTTATCTGAAATTATTCGTTTCTAGAGCCATTCAGCCATCCAGCAGCTTAGAGGCAAGCCCTAAATAAACCAAACTTCCTAGTGTCACCAGGTCACATTGGGCCTGTTTGTTCAGTTCATGTGTTTGTGTTGCTTTTCCAAACTCAAAAGTCCCATGGTTGAATTAGAATAATTATCATAAGTCTCACTCAGACTTGGGGGTTTTCCTGTAAGCCATAGGATCGAGTACTTTCTTCCTATGGGGTCGTTGTTATGAAGGAGGGTGAATTGAGTCCATTTGAGGAGCGTGTCATTCCTTTTCTTAAAGCTCGCCAGATATGTTATCTCCATCCCCGGGGCTTAGTCCTCTTTCCACTGCTCCTGTTTGCATGGCATTTGACAAATCCTTCCTTATACAGCACTGAGATCTCTCTGGCTTTGGTTGACTCTGTTGTTATGAAGGAGGGTGAATTGAGTCCATTTAAGGAGCGTGTCATTCCTTTTCTTAAAGCTTGCCAGATATGTTATCTCCATCCCCGGGGCTTAGTCCTCCTTCCACTGCTCCTGTTTGCATGGCATTTGACAAATCCTTCCTTATACAGCACTGAGATCTCTCTGGCTTTGGTTGACTCCTCCAGAGCCATGAGGAATACTCACCAACAATTTATTACAGTGAGTGTGATGTCATGGACCAGGAAGTGAGTGAAGGATGGAGATCAGTGCTGTATGAACAGGGTTCTTTGGCAGCTAATGGGTGTGGGCAAGTGGGCACAGGTAGCCAATTGATTATGATCATTTTGTTGCTGGTGGTTTGTTTATGGAAGAGATACTACTACTATTTGACCAGTGGAATCCGAAAAGACATGATTGCCCCTGAGGAGGACAAAGTGATGGTTCGCATTTCAAAGCTGATTTCAAACACACTGCTGACAAGTCCCTTCCTGGAACCCCTGATGGCTGCCCTTGTGGAGGAGAAGGAAAATGACTATTACAGCAGCCTCATGAAAAGCATTGGTAAGGCTGTGCATAAGTGGGGCAGGGTTCCTATGTGGAGGGCACCTTCTTTCCTTTCACTGTCAGTTCTTCTCTCTGTTTTCTCAGAAAAATGCCAACAACATTGTGTAACTTTTCATTCAGTTGCTCCCCCACAATACCACCATCACTCATGTCCATACCAGTACTTATCACACTTCAGTGTGCATCTGTGCAACCTAAGGATCTTACTAAAGAGCAGATTCTGATTCAGTAGAGTTTGGGAGGGGCCCACGATTCTTTACCTCCAACTAACTCCCAGGTGATGCAGGTGCTACTCACCCTGGGCAGAGCGTAAGTAGCAGGGGCCCATAGACATTTAAAATGTAGCTCAAGACCTCTTCCCTCAGGTATTTTGATCTCTGCAACCCTCAGTGATCCCTCTGTCTTCTGCATTCATAGCACTTCTCGCTTCTACTTTCAACCATTTTGGAACTTCTCCTGTGCCATTGTTTCTCTATGGCCTTTAACACTGGCCTCATCTTTCTCATGGGTCTCAGTTCCCTTATCAGACATTTACTGATATATCATCAGTCCTCACTCCCTTTCATGTTTAGCTGCATGTCTTGTGCACACAGTAGGTCTTTGGGAAATGTTTGATGATGGTGAGTAATGTGAAAAGTGAAGTGAAAGTCTCTCAGTCGTGTCTGGCTCCTTGCAACCCCATGATCTATACAGTCCATGAAATTCTCCAGGCCAGAATACTGGAGTGGGTAGCCTTTCCCTTCTCCAGGGGATCTTCCCAACCCAGAGATCAAACCCAGATCTCCTGCATTGAAGGTGGATTCTTTACCAGCTGAGCGCTGAGCCACCAGGGAAGCCCATAATAATATGAAAATAATGTGATGTGTTTCTCACATTAAAGGGGAGAGGTGATCATATTAGTTCCCCACCTTCCCATTTATCTGGAAAACAGCTATACTTACTGGGGTTTTTTTTTAATTTCCTAATCAATCTTCTAGTGATGTCAGTGTAATGGCTCCTTGTATGCTAAGGCTAGAATCAAACTTTTAAGATTAAACATCTAAACCCCTTCAAATTTCAGCCTCAACCTACTTCTCCAGTCTTATCACCTTGAACTCTACAGCTAGTACCTGATATTTCTGCCACAGCATGACCCACAGCTTCTTGAGTATATTATACAAAAATCATAAAACTGCATTTATCCTATCAGACAAAACCATACTCTTTTCTATGACCCAGCTTAAATGTTACTTCCTCTTTGAGGCTTTTGCCCGTCCATATCATGTGAAATTTCTAAATTTCCGTTCATAGGTATCTGGTGTCATGTATTTTTGTGTGTTTATTTTTTTTTATGTAGCTATGTTGTTGGTGTGCTGTGTCATAATGAGGTTTCAGCAAATACTAGTTCATTGATATGCATGATGCTAGATATCCTAATAGGACTAAACTCCAGATTCTAAGTGCTCCAGACTCTGAAGTTATATTCCTCTTCCCCCAAAATGTCTCACATACCAACAGAGTGAAACCTATTCAGTTAAGTTATACCCAGGGGATTACCAATGACCTTGTAAACGAGGGAACATTTCCAGGTGTAAATGGACAGAAGCTTGTTTACCTTCTAAGTGTTGAAACTGAGAGCACAAAGTGCTCAAGGCCCCTGATTAATAACAAGTGTTTGCCCTTTTGGTTATAGTTGATTACATCCTCATGGACCCCATGGAGAGGAAAAGACTCTTCATTCAGAGCATCCCCCGAGCGTTTCCTCAAAGGGTGATCCGGGCCCCTGTGCCCTGGCACAGTGTCTACAGGAATGCCAAGAAGTGGAACGAAGAGCACCTGCACACAGTGAACCCCATGATGCTCAGCCTGAAGCAGCTGTGGTTTTCAGAGTAAGAAGTGCCTCCTGTCCCTTTTTTTCCTTTCTTTATTATAAGCTTCCACACGTAAGAGGTCATCTTATGTGGGAGTAGCCTTGCCCTTGAAGTAAAATGACGGAAATCCTAGACCCAAGTTGCATATGGTAAGGGATAACTCTCTGTGCAGAGCTAGGTGGCCCTCCTTTGTGCCTCCACAGCACCCAGTGGCTGTGTGTAGGCCCTGGAACATACTGGTTAAGAGCACTCACATGGGGCCAGCTTGCTTGGGTCCACCTCTAACTCTGCTGCTTCATGAGTAACAGCCTTACCTCTAAATTTGGGATAAGACTTCCCTACTTCATAGCACTGGTAGGAGGGATAAATAATTTAATTACTTAGAACAAAGCCTGATACAAGTATCCAGTAGGTGTTAATTAGACCTCCATTATGAGGTCTATAATACTGAATTATAATTGTACCTTTACTAGTTTGACTCTCTCTAGCCTATGAAATATATGGGATGGAGGCTTGAGTCTTCTTGTTTCTTTTCCTTTCCCAATTCTTTTTTTTAAATTAAAAAAAAGCATAGTTGAAGTATAGTTTAGTTGAAGTATAGTCAATTTACAATATGTTATGTTATGTTAATTTTTGCTATATAGCAAAGTGATTGTATACTTACATTCTTTTTCATGTTCTTTTCCATTATGGTTTATTACAGGATATTGAATATAGTTCCCTGGACTATATAGGAGGACCTTGTTGTTTATCTATTCTATATTTACTAGTTTGTTGTTTCCCTATTGTATATACACTATTCTGTATATACTAGTTAGTTTCCACTCACCCAAACTCCCATTCTGTTCCTCTCCTATGCTCCCTCCCCCTTGGCAATCACAAGGGGGATTGTTGTCTAGGTCTGTGAGTCTGTTGCTGTTTTATCGATAAGTTCCTTGTGTCATATTTTAGAATCCACATACAAGTGGTATTAGGTGGTAATCGTCCTTTTCTTTCTGACTTAGATCATTTGGTATGATAGTCTCCAGGACCATCATCCATGTTGTTAAGGCAGTATCTCATTCTTTTTCCTGGCTGAGTCGTATTTCACTGTGTATATGCACCGCATCTTCTGCACCGTTCATCTCTCAGTGGGCATTTAGGTTGTCTCCATGTCTCAGCGGTTGTAAATAGTGCTGCTGTGAACAAAGGGGCTCTTGCTGCTGCTGCTTAGTCCTTTAGTCGTGTGCGACTCTGTGTGACCCCATGGACTATAGCCCACTAGTTTCCTCTGTCCGTGGGGACTCTCCAGGCAAGAATACTGGGGTGGGCTGCCATGCCCTTCTCCAGGGGATCTTCCAGACCCAGGAATCTAACCCAGGTCTTCCACACTGCAGGCAGATTCTTTACTGTTTGAGCACTAGGGAGGTCCTGGTACATGTATCTTTTCAAACTATAGTTTTTGTGTGAATATATGCCCAGGAGTGGGATTGCTGGATCATATGACAATGTATTTTTAGTTTCTAAGCTAATTCTTTTATGTAACTCAGGGCCAGTGCAGACTGGACATACAATAGTCTCACTTATATTTATAGGTGACTAAATTGGCCACAGATATTGTAGAAGTTCAGAGGAGGCAGGAGTCACTTTTTCATTTCTCTAAATTAAGATCTTATTCGCATACTTTAAGAGTCACCCTCTTGAAGTGTGCAATACAGTAATTTTGAGTATACTCACAAATTTATTCAGCTTTCCTGAAAATATTGGGAATGTTTTCATTATCCCCTAAAGAAACTCTGTAGTCATTAGTAGTTACCCCACTTCTCCCTTCCCCTCAGCCCCTGGCAGAACATTAATCTGCTTCCTGTCTCCATGGATTTACCTATCCTCAATATTTTACATAAATGGAATCATACAATATGTGGCCTTTCATGTCTGGCTGCATTAAGTTAGCAAGATTCTTGTTTTCAAGATTCATCCATATTGAAGCATTATCAGTACTTCATTTCTTTTTATGGCTGAATAATATTCCATTTCATTGTTATACCACATTTTTTAAATCTATTAATCAATTACACTGGGAATAATAAAGACTGAGCCCCTCAAGAATGAATGTGAATCCTGGTGGGAGAATGAGGCCACCAGAGTTCACCAAAAGGTTAGGTTAATGAAATGATGTGCTACTACCATGTGGGTTTTTTATTGGAAAAATTGGAGGCAGATATGTGTGTATAATTGTGATTGGTTAAACTTAATCAGTAGCTCAAATACTTTGTTTGAGGAGGATCTATAATTTTGTATGTGTTTTGTCTTTGGGGAGCCTTATTACTTGGATAACTTACTTGTTTTTCACATTCTTAGTTTTATCTATGTTTTAAAAAGTAATTGTAGGTAGAGTCAACCTTGGATAGAGACCATCAATCATAAGAAATAAGTACATTCCTTTCTTTGAATTCAGTTTTCTAAGACATTAGAGGTGCTAGTCAGAACATGAGAAAAAATAGTTTTGCAATGAGGCAGACGTATGTAATAATAATTTATAGAAATTGTATAGATAGAGTAGGCTCTGAAACTAACCAGCCTAGGTTCTCATTCTTGCTCTGTCCCTGATGAACTGTGTGATTTGGGGAAGTTAATCTCTCTGGACTCCTATTTCTTTATATGCAAAATGGGGTTGTTGGGTGAAGTACTTAGAATAGTGCTTGGCATACAGTAGTTGTTCAATAAGTTCTGCTTTAAGCAGAAGCATGTTTATGGCCTCAAAAAATAAATTAACCTAGAAATTAACAAGAAAGTCAGCCACAAGGCAGATAAAATTGCCAGAAGTTCAATGCCAAGAGAATGTACACATGAATTTAATTTGATCACATGAAGAATATTATTAGCTTTTACTATAAGAAGAATTCTTGTCACTTGCACTTTTCCTAATCTATTCCTTCTTCTTTATATTTATTTATTTTTAATTGATTGCTTTACAATATTGGTTTGATTTCTGTCATACATCAACATGAATTAACCATAGGTATCAGAAGCATGTTTATGGCCTCAAAAAATAAATTAACCTAGAAATTAACAAGAAAGTCAGCCACAAGGTGGATAAAATTGCCAGAAGTTCAATGCCAAGAGAATGTACACATGAATTTAATTTGATCACATGAAGAAAATTATTAGCTTTTACTATAAGAAGAATTCTTTCACTTGCACTTTTCCTAATCTATTCCTTCTTCTTTATATTTATTTATTTTTAATTGATTGCTTCACAATATTGGTTTGATTTCTGTCATACATCAACATGAATTAACCATAGGTGTACATATGTCCCCTCCCTCTTCAATCTCTCTTCTACCTCTTTCCATTTTCCACCCCTCTGGTTATTACAGAGCCCCAGTTTGAGTTCCCTGAGTCATATAGTGAATTTCCATTGGCTGTCTATTTACATATATTAGAATATATGCTCAGGCTTCTCTGGTGACTCAGACAGTAGAGGATCCACCTGCAGTGCAGGAGACCTGGATTCAATCCCTGGGTCTGGAAGATCCCCTGGAGGAGGTCATGGCAACTTACTCCAATACAACTGCCTGGAGAATTCCCATG
Organism: Aepyceros melampus; assembly: GCA_006408695.1. Taxonomy (NCBI): domain Eukaryota; kingdom Metazoa; phylum Chordata; class Mammalia; order Artiodactyla; family Bovidae; genus Aepyceros; species Aepyceros melampus. The sequence goes on along the minus strand of SJXQ01013127.1, from coordinate 21,607 downwards.
GATGGACAGAGGAACCTGGCAGGCTGCAGTCCATAGGGTCACACAGAGTCGGACACAACTGAAGTGATTCTGCGGCGGTGGCGGCAGCAGCAGTGTATATGCTTCCATGCTACTCTCTCCATTCGTCTCACCCTCTCCTTCTTCCCCACCCTTGTCTATAAGTCTCTTTTCTATGTCTGTACCTCCATTCAGTTCAGTTCAGTCACTCAATCGTGTCCAACTCTTTTTCTGTTCTGCAAATAGGTTCATCAGCACCATCTTTCTAGATTCCATATATATATGTTAATAGACAATATTTGTTTTTCTCTTTCTGACTTACTTCACTCTGTATAATAGGCTCTAGGTTCATCCACCTCATTAGAACTGACTCAAATGCATTCCTTTTTATGGCTGAGTAGTATTCCATTGTATGTATGTACCACAGCTTCTTTATCCATTCCTCTGTCGATGGACATCTAGGTTACCTCCATATCCTAGCTATTATAAATAGAGCTGCAGTGAATAGAGCTTACAGTGAGCTCTTTAATAACCCAGAGGGGCAGGAAAGTGCAGGAGGTGGGAGGGAGATTCAAGAGGGAGGGGACACATGTACATCTATGGTTAATTCATGTTGGCATATGACAGAAATCAAACCAATATTGTAAAGCAATCAATTAAAAATAAATAAATATAAAGAAGAAAGAATAGATTAGAAAAAAGCAAGTGATAAAGAATCTTTCTTACAGTAAAAGCTATACATTTCATAATTTGTCATTTTCTTTATATGATCAAGTTAAATTCATGTATACATCCTCTTGAATACATGTGTCTTTTTCAGTTTTGGTTTCTTCAGGATATGTATCTAGAAGTGGTATTTCTGGGTTGTATGGTGGTTTTATTCCTTGTTTTTTAAAGGCATCTCCACACTGTCTTCCATATTGGCTGTATCAACTGATTGTACAAGAGTGAACCAAAATCATTTTGGTTTTTGTCAGCTGAATCAAAATATTACCAATGAGAAAGATTTGTTAAGGAAATGCTATGGAGAAATTTTCTTATGTGACCTGTAATATTTAGCTTTAAACATGTTAAGTGAAGTCTCTCAGTTGTATCCAACTCTTTGTGACCCCATAGACTGTAGCCTACCAGGTTCCTCTGTCCATGGGATTTTCCAGGCAATGGTACTGGAGTGGATTGCCATTTCCTTCTCCAGGGGTTCTTCCCAACCCAGGGCTTGAACCTGGATCTCCCACATTGTAGACAGACACTTTACTGTCTGAGCCACCAGGGAAGTCCTTAAACATGTTAAGAGGTCACCTAATGATCAATGAAGGGAAGGGTTTAGGGGCCAGAATGAGGGTCTTCGTCTGAACAAAGAATAGATTTTTCTGGCCAATGTGGGAAGTTTATTACGATTGAGATAAAGGTGAGTGACATAATTATCAGACGGTGACGAGGGCCATGCTAATGTTGAATATCAAACATATATGGAGAGTGAGGTCTTTGAATTCTGTCCTCCCCAACAGTGCTTTGTGACTGGCCAGACTAGATGAAGACTAAGTTCATCACCTCCATCAAAAAGAATAGAAATGTAAGCTGTAGGATTTTAGGAGTATGAGGGAAAGTGCCCAGTGGGTCATTATGGTGGATGATGAAAATGAGAAGTGAGAACTGGGACAAGCTAAGAAAGTGAGCAGAGATCTGGTTGGGGGAAGTTGTAGGCACTGATGGTTTCAAAGAGTGATTACTAAATGAATGAATAGGTGTCAGGAAGAGAAATGCTGGCCCTGTGAGCTTAAAAAAAAAAAAAAAGGCCTTGGGGAGTGTGGTAAAGGGCAGCCCTCCATTAACCTAAGAGAAATAGGAGAAAATAAGATCATCAGAGAGGGCAGGAAGAGAGCCAAGTGTTCATTTAACAAATATTTACTGAGTTCCTGCACTGTGTAAGGCAATGTCCCAGGAATGCTGTGGGTGTCTTGGTGAGCCTGCACACTGTCAGAGGCAAGTCTGTAGGGTTTTTGGGTCCAGATCAAAGTGGTCCTCCAGTTTGTCTTGAGTAGCCCACCAAGGAGCCACACTGAGGACTGCGTACAACCCACTTGATCATGAAGGTGATGCTTTGCTTGCCTTGCCCTCTTGTGTCTTCACCTGTCTTATCCTGTATTGGAAAGAACTTTGACTTGTCATATCCTAGTTTCCAATCAGCCAAATGCCAAGTCAGTGTCAAAATCCTACTACCCAGAGAAGGACACATAGGAAGGCTCAGTAACAGCTCCTGAGTTTCTCTACTCCTTGCAAGAGTTCTTGTGGACTATCCACTCTCTCCTCTGACTCTCAGAATTTTCAGATATGATTAGTTTTAATCTGTTTAAATCTCCTCTCATTGAAAAATGAAAATATATTTCCTCTGAATCCGTCATACAAAGTTTTTTATTAAGCATCTTCTTGGCTTAGGATGTTTTGCCCTCTCTTTTGGCAGATATAAAGACCTCAGGTTTGTTCGAACAGCAGAATTACTGGCGGGAAAATTACCTCTACAGCCACATGAATATCAGGATGTCATTCAGAAACACTGCATGGAAGCACGCGAAATCCTTCTCAACAAGTCAGTGTCTGGCCTCAGAATGGTGCTGTGTCACAGTGTCATAAAAATCAGAAGTTCTCTGAAGTGAAAACTGGTCTCCAACCTGGCGGGGTGCACAGATTTTGCTGACTTCTCTCTGACTCTGACACCTTCCTCTATCCTCATCCTTCCACGTTTCCATCCCTGAGAGCCTCTGTGCCTCCTCACATACACTCCTCTTTGACCCTCACTCCTAGTCTTCCTTTGCCCTTTTGAAGCTTCCTCATTACCATTGCTTGTTGAGCATTTCCATTCCCTCCCTCTGAAACCCTTTAGGCCTTGCTGGGTTACACACACAGTGGTAGTTGCTCAGTCGTGTCCAGCTTTTTGCAACCCTATGTGCTGTAGCCCGCCAGGCTTCTCTGTCCATGTGATTTTCCAGGCAAGAATACTGGAGTGGGTTGCCATTTCCTTCTCCAGGAGATCTTCCCAACACAGGGATTGAACCTGGGTCTCCTGCATTGCAGGCAGATTCTTTACCATCTGAGCCACCAGGGAAGGATAATGCATTTGAATGACTTGTATTCAGGCGGCCCAGATAGACACCTATAAATTTCCAGGGATGGGAGTTTTTAGTCACTTAATTCTTTTTTCCTTTGCAAATGCATACAGGACTGTGTCCAGAGCCAGAGAAATTCCCTTATGTGAAATGATGGTGATAATATCTACTAAGCAGTTTTTATTATCAGAGAAAATATTTATGCAATAGCTGGCATCTAGTAGCTCTTAAATGTAATTATTACCTCTACAACTATGACTATTACCAGTACTCCCCTGATTGTTAGAGTAATACTTTTCTAGCAGTCAGAAAAAAGACTTGATAAGATGCAAATGCAAGTAGTTCCTGTTGGGAATTAGAAATGGGGGGAATAGGATGAAAGGAAAAATGAGGCATCCATTTCTTCTTTTGGTTTTCTAATTTCTGCTCTCAACTTCTGAGCAGCCACCACCACACTGGAGTTTCTCCTCCAAGTTTTCTTCCTTTTCTCCTTTTTGTTTTCCCCTGTAAAGTTTCAGTCAGAAAACAGACATCTGCCAGGGAGAGAAATTGGATAGATGATTTCAGTTCCTTATGCCCTTTTACCCCAACCTCTGAATATAATAATCTATAGACACCTTCATCTTTCAGCAGGACTATCCATTTGGGTATTGCTAAATGGGAAAACAGTCTCTCAATCCAAATCTTGTGACTTTCTTACCCGGAAAGGGGTGATGGCCAGTGAAGTGCCCAGGGATATGAGAGTACCAACTTGTGGAGCTGCTTAGCGGGAAAGGAGCCATCTGCCTTGTGGTGGAGAGTTGGGAGTGGCGAGAAGGCATCTTGGAATTTGGAAGGGATTCTCAGTCAGATGCCCTGCTTTCTTTACAGATGGATCCCCACCTGTGCCCAGCTATTTGTCTCCCGGAAGGAGCAGTGGATCCATTTTGCTCCCAAGAGTGACTATGATTCCTCTCGTAACATTGAAGAGTATTTTGCTTCCGTTGCATCTTTCATGTCCCTCCAGCTCAGGGAGTTGGTCATTAACTCTCTTAAGGACCTCGTTTCCTTCTTCATGATACACAAGGTATGTAGGGGATCAGCAGTAGACTCTTTGGAGTGGAATCAAGACTCAGTATTTAATCATGTAAGGTCCTCAGCTGTAAGCCAGGCCAAAAAGTAAAATTCTTTACTTGAACACATATGTGGTGATTATTTGTTTATAAAAATGATTTATTTAAATACACGGCAAGTTTCCCCAAGATAATTACCAACTGCTATATAGTAAAAATCTACAGAACTAGAGAAATTACTTTCAAGAAAGAGTGAAGAAAATGGAATGTCTACCTCCTACTGTAGAGGAGTGTCACTATTTTATCCTCTCTGTTTAAAAAAAAGGGGGATTGAAAAGTGTTATCATCTTTTGGCTTGCTATCTATGAAGTGTCATTGTAGATACTGGCTTTTATTATTTGGTTTTGGAATGGATACCTATAAAAACAAAAGACTTCATTGACATAATTAATAACTTCTTTCATGACACTACTTAAGTGAAGTCTAGATAAAAACTAAAGCACTAAGATAAAAACTAAAACACAGTGATGGTTTTCAAAGCATCATAGACTCCCTTAAATTTAGATAACATGGGAAATCAAGGAAGATTTTTTTGTATTTTATACTATGTGCCATTTTAATTTAAAAAGAGTGATAAAATTTAAAATTGCCTGGTTAGAAAGGTTAAGTTCTAAGCATTTTGCCAAATAAAGTAAAAATGAACAGTTGACCTTTTATTCAAAAAATATAGAACCAGTGCTGTTAAATTTAGACTGTACTGTTAACATTCTACAGTGGATGAATCTATACATATCATTATAATCATCTTTTTGACTAAGCAGAAGAGACTCAAACTCAACCAAGTTTCATTCTAAAATTCCAAACAAAGGGAAGACTAAAATTTGCATGTATCTTAAAGAAAGAAATGTATGGGTATTTGATACATAGTAGACATTCACTTAATGCTTATCAATAATCCTTAGACAAATCTAGAATTTCTAGATTCTAAATTGAATCTTTAGAATCAATTATTTGAGCAAATACTTTACAACTGCCTCATGCCAATTTTGTTAGGCACTATGCCTTTTATGAAAGGTATCTTGTGTTATTAGCCTGTGTTAAGAATTAGAAATGTCTCCACAAGAGTTCTTTAGCAACTGAGCTACAGCTTCCCTGGTAGCTCAGCTGGTAAAGAATCTGCCTGCAATGCAGGAGACCCCAGTTTGATTCCTGGGTCAGGAAGCTCCCTAATAGGCTACCCACTCCAGTATTCTGGCCTGGAGAATTCCATGAACTGTATAGCCCATGGAATCACACTGCTGAGCGACTTGCACTTCACTCAACTTCCATATCAGTATTTTTACTGCAGAAAGTTTGACATTTTAAGTACTAAAATATAGTATATACTAATTAACAACTCCATGTGGGATGTACAGATAAACTCTTACACGTTTGGATTCAAGTCAACAAATTTTTATTGAGCCCTTGTGCATGTGTGCTGAGTCACTTCAGTTGTGTTTGACTCTTTGTGGCCCTGCAGACTGTAGCCTGCCAGGTTCCTCTATCCATGGGATTCTCCAGGCAAGAATACTGGAGTTGGTTGCCATTTCCTCCTTCAGGGGATCTTCCCGACCCAGGGATCAAACCTGTTTCTGTTACGTCTCCTGCATTGATAAGCAGGTTCTTTACCCCTTGTGCCACCTGCTCTTATGATGTACGATGTGCTATCTTGGATATTTTGGAGTACATAGAGGGTTCAGACACAGATCCTGTGCATGTAAATCTCATGAGAGAAAGATAAAATACCACATGGAAGAGGAAATAAGGAAGTTCAGAGGTAGAAGATTATTTCTTGGTGGGGAACAGGGAGGCTTCCCAAAGGAGGAGATTTTGGTCAGAGTTTTAACAGATAGGGAGGATTTGGAAATACTGATAAAATAATTTCCAAGCAATGTAAACATACTTTGAAGAAGAGGGAGAGGGTGAACTCAGGTGGGCTAAGCCATACTTAGCCCTTATTTTAAACATGAGCAGTGCATGGTACCTTTCATTTCCTTTTCTGGTACCCATGTAGTGCTATGAACAGGTAAAAGTCACTCCTTTGATTCTAAAAAGTTCCATTTTGTAATAATCACCATTATCTTATGTCTCCTGAAGGATGGAAATGATTTTGAGGAGCCCTACCAAGAAATGGAGTTCTTTATACCTCAGCTGATTATGATCAAGCTTGAAGTCAATGAGCCAATTATTGTCTTTAATCCATCTTTTGATGACTGCTGGGAATTAATACGTAACTCTTTCTTGGAAATTATTAAGAACTCTAAAGGGATTCCCAAGGTATAGTACTCAATTATTTGTTTGTATTTGTATTCACATATTGAATAAAACTTATGTTTAAATGGCTGCTTGTCAAAGTAGGGTTTTACTATGGGAGATATAGCCTGAGTACATCCTCTTGACCCCCTGAAAGAAAATTTGGGCCTTAAAGAAATTTCCATGCATCCCATTAACAAAGACACTACTTTGTGAGCAAGCAGAGTTACCTGCATGATGCCAACGTCAAAAGGGCAGATGTGTCCCAAGCCATATCCATCTTAGATTAATAATTCATGATGGATCAGTTGCTATGCACTTTGCCAAGAATTTTCATAAGACTATGTATCTCATTTAGTTCTTGACGCTCCATATGTTTGTTTGTTATTAGTTTATTTAACTTCTAGGGGAGAGATTAAACCTTCCCTTCCTGGCCTAGGGAACTTAGAAAAGGAAACCTTTTTCCAAGTTTCCTTTCCAGGGTGACTTTACTAATCAGATTTCAGTTATTAGCACACTTTTAGAACTGGGCAGGATCACCCACATGTGTGACTCTTTTGCATTCCATCTTCTGTCTCCTTCTGGGTGGTTGATGTGGTGAGAGGCCAATGTCCAGCCCCACATAGGAAAGGGACTTGTGAGATGTTTCTACCCACCTCATCTCTGCCTCCCACTCTCCCTCCCTCCCCATGTACGATGCTCAGGTACCCTTAAGCACTCTTCTCTTTGCAGTCCTGTACTTAGAGGGTTCTAAGATCTCATGATTAGAGTTGGAGTTTTTAGGAAAGCATGTGAAGCTGCATGTTCCAGCTGGTTTCACCAGAGAACTTTAAATTGAGGATTTTAACCCAGCCGAGTCAGAGTAACAGGAAAATTGGATGTGCAGAGAGGGAAGAAGTGTGGGCAGCTCTCCTACAATCAATATCCCTAGGAAGGAAATGAAAGAGAAGACCATGTAATTTGGAAGCATAAGTGTGGGGCTTGGAGACAGATAAAGTATACACCCCTCAAGTTCCGCTTCACTGCTGTTGATCAGCAATGTTTACAAGCAGCTGGGTTGAGAGAGCCCAGGGCTTATGTGGCTGGTAGTAGACTTAGTGAATTTTAATGTCAAGAAGAACAGTCATAGGTCACAGTTTGTACCAGGTTTGAAAGCCAGACCCAAGTAAATGCTGATGACTCTTCTAGACTAAGAAAAAGCAGTCCAGGATCTGAGTTCTCCATCTAAAGATGCCCAGGGCACAGTCTCCCTCCCTGAACCCCTCATACTGTGTTGTCCCTGATCTGGCTAGTGACATTTTAAAAGAATAACTCTTCAGATTGAATATCTAAGAAGAATACCTGAGAACAGCAACAGGTGGACAGAACCCTATCTCCTCTCAGTCCTGCCTTATATATAAACATGAATTTTAAAAGTTAGAAAAAAAATCAGCATGAGATGTTTGAAAACTGTACTCAAGGTGCAAAATAAAAGTGTATTTGTGAGAAAGTTACTAAAGAAACAGCAGTAAATATTAGAAAGTATTTGTTGTAGCCAAAAGTTGAGAAAAATATGAATCTGTAATACTGATTGAAATGAAAAGAGGCATAAATAAAAGGAAGCTGGATGAGATAAGGGAAGGATTTTATAAAACTGCAATAATTAGAATTTAAAACAGCACTAGCAGTTGATGCATTACTTTCACAATTGTGAAATAAGATTGCTTGGGTCAGTCTCTCCTCATGAAGAATTTTCTATCTCAAAGTGCCAGAGAAATGCCAAAGTTGGAGAAGTATGCAGGAGAAAATACTGAAGGTGATGACAAAACCAAGAAGTCTGAGATCAGAAAGCCAGGGAGATAAGCAGATAGTAACAATGATTACCTGGAAAGAGCACTATTGTTCTTGGCTCAGTTTTACAAACTGCTCTGCAGGGTATAAGAGAGCCAGCCAATATTTTAAAGATGTGTTTTTTTAATCAAAGTATAGTTGATTTACGATGTTTTGTGTTTACAGTAAAATGATTCAGTTATACCTATAATGGCACCCCACTCCAGTACGCTTGCCTTGAAAATCCCATGGATGGAGGAGCCTGGTAGGCTGCAGTCCATGGGGACGCTGAGAGTCGGACACAACAGAACGACTTCACTTTCACTTTTCACTTCATGCATTGGAGAAAGAAATGGCAACCCACTCCAGTGTTCTTGCCTGAGAATCCCAGGGACAGGGAAGCCTGGTGGGCTACCGTATATGGGGTCGCACAGAATCAGACACGACTGAAGCGACTTAACAGTAGCAGCAGCAGCATACATATACATATGTATATATTATTGTTGTTCAGTTACTAAGTCGTGTCCAACTTATATACATATGCTTTTTCAGATTCTTTTTCATTATAGGATATTACAAGATATTGAATATAGTTTCCTGTGCTAAACTGTGGCTCTTTGTTGTTTATCTATTTTATATACAGTAGTGTATATCATTGGAAAAGACCCTGATGCTGGGAGGGATTGGGGGCAGGAGGAGGAGGGGACGATGGAGGATGAGATGGCTGGATGGCATCACGGACTCGATGCACATGGGTTTGGGTGAACTCTGGGAGTTGGTGATGGACAGGGTGGCCTGGAGTGCTGCGATTCATGGGGTCGCAAAGAGTCAGACACGACTGAGCGACTAAACTGAACTGAACTGAACTGAGTGTATATCTGTTAATCCCAAATTTCAAATTTATCCTTCCCTCTTCTTTCCCCTTTGGTAGCCATAAGTTTCTTTTCCATGTGTGTGAGTCTGTTTCTGTTTTGTAAATAAGTTCGTTTATGTCATATTTTAGATTCTACATATAAGTGATATCAAATGGCATTTGTCTTTCTGACTTATTAATACTTTACTTAGTATGATAATGTTTAGATCCATTCATGTTGCTGCAAATGGCATTATTTCATTCTTTATTGTGACTGAGTAATAGTCCACTGTGTGTGTATATATATATGTATGTATGCCATATGTGTGTGTGTGTATATATATGCCACATTTTCTTTATCCATTCATCTGTCAGTGGACATTTCTTTTCCATGTGTGTGAGTCTGTTTCTGTTTTGTAAATAAGTTCGTTTATGTCATATTTTAGATTCTACATATAAGTGATATCAAATGGCATTTGTCTTTCTGACTTATTAATACTTTACTTAGTATGATAATGTTTAGATCCATTCATGTTGCTGCAAATGGCATTATTTCATTCTTTATTGTGACTGAGTAATAGTCCACTGTGTGTGTATATATATATGTATGTATGCCATATGTGTGTGTGTGTATATATATGCCACATTTTCTTTATCCATTCATCTGTCAGTGGACATTTAGGTTGCTCCCATGTCTTGGCTATTATAAGTACTGTTGCTGTGGTCATCATGGTGCATGGATCCTTTTGAATTAGACTTTTCCCTGGATATATCTCTTATGAGTGAGATTTCTAGATCATAAGGTAACTCAATTTCTAGTGTTTAAGGAACCTCCATATTGTTCTCCCTAGTGAAAATCAGCCATATTAAAAGTCATTTTTCAATTGAAGACTTCCCCCAAGAGGCAGTCTTTTTATCCTGCTTACCTGTGATCTATTGCATTGCCTGAATACTCCAGTCATGCTGCCCTAAACCATTTCATTCATATCCTTGCTTTTAAACACTCTATAGTATGGCTACAGCAAAGACGTTGCTCCTTCACTGGTTTTAAAACCTTTGGGTTGTCCAAAGAGGGAAGAGAAAGTTCAGTTGCTCTTGCTTTTGCCACTTTCTAAATTGATGCATTCTCATCAACTGCATATAACCCATGTAACTCAGTAAAGCATTCAGAAGAATCTTTTCTGAGACAGATCACTAAAAGCCTTCTTAACAGAGAGGGCAGTGGAAAGCAATGGACCCCCAACCAGGACTTGTAGCCTGCATGAGCCATGCAACTGAGAACATTCTTAGAAGTACACATGTGCCATTAAAAAGTTAGAAAGTTGAATTCTCAGGAAAAATTTATTTTGTGCCTCAGATCATAAAGACATAGCTTTTCCCCCTGAACTGAGAGAAGAATCTAGTATCTCTCTCCCTTTCTTTAGGTGAGAAAATGAAAGTCCAGAGAAAGTAGCTTACCTAAGGTCACATAGTCAGCTAGTGGAAGAGTTTGAATTGGAAAGCATGCTTCTAGTAGCTTATCATTAGAGAGGAAAAGTGTTTGGTAGGGGAAAGGAGTACCACTGTAATATTTATTTAGTCACACAATGTTTATTTAGCACTTACCATGTGCCATGCTTGTTAGGAGAAGTCAGATATGATCCAGGCCTTTATGGCATTGATATCCCAGAACAAACCTAGAACAGCTCATTACACATTCATCTAATTACAATTATGATGAGTGTCAAGAGGGATAAATTTAGAATGTGAGCTTTAAGCAGGGAAACCTAACATCCACTGACACTTTAAGGAAATGAAAGTTTAAAGAGTAGAGATTTGAAACATGAGTAATCCAGTAAGAGGAAGAAGAGGGAGAATAAAATTAAAGGAAATAGTGGAGTGATTCCAGCACCATCTAAGGGAAAATAGAGTTGAAATGCAGCTGATGTCCCTGGAAATGAGTACATTGCTAGAGATTTTAGTTTGATGCCATCTTCCTCCTTGTGTCTCGTGGATGTCTTATGGCATTTAAAAGTGATTTCTACTCTTTAGGTGGAATCTATCCTGTTCCCAGAGTTGAAAGGATATAATCTGATACTTGGAACTGTTAATGCTGATGAAAAACTGGTTTCTGACTTTGTGGATCAAACTTTCGAGGTATTTCAGAAAAATCAAGTTGGTCCCTGCAAGTAAGTTGGTTTAGTTGTAACTTAGCCATTTGGGCATTGGTTTAGAGTTCCTACCTATCATCAAATAAATAATGCCTATTCCCACAGACCTGAAACAATACATAATAAGTAGCCAATACTTACTTACATAGGAATTACTATTTATTCCCATTTGCAGATGAAGAAACCATAACCTTCCCAATGTTATACAGCAAATAGATAGGAGAGCCAGAATTCAAATTAGAGGTTTACCCCTATTATCTGAAAGCCTTGGCACCAGATAGATTCTGGAATTTAGAAATTCTTGAATTTTAACCAGTGGTCAGGCACCAGTCCTACCAGGAAGCCTTGAAGAACCCCTGGACCAACCTCAGTCACCAGGTGGCAGACACCAGAAGCAAGAAGAACTATAGTCCTGCAGCCTGCAGAACAGAGACCACAAACACAGAAAGTCTGACAAAATGCGATGGCATATGTTCTAGACAAAGAAAGAAGGTAAAACCCCAGAAGAACAACTCAGTGAAGTAGAGATAGACAATCTTTCAGAAAAAGAATTCAGAATAATGATAGTGAAGATGATCTAAGATCTCAGAAACAGAATGAATATACAGACTGAGAAGATAAAAGAAATGTTTAGCAAAGAGCTAGAAGATTTAAAGAACAAGTAAACAGAGATGAAAAATACAGTAACTGAAATGAAAAATCCCTAGAAGGAATCAATAGCAGAGTAAATGAGGCAGAAGAATGAGTAAGTGAGCTGGAAAACAGATTGATTGGTGGAAATCACTGCTACAGAACAGAATAAAGAAAAAAGAATGAAAAGAAGTAAGGACTGCCTTAAAGAACTCTGGCATAACATTAAACACACCAACATTCACATTATAGTGGTCCAGGAAGGAGAAGAGAGAGAAAAATGGACATGGGAAGGTATTTGAAGAGATAATAGCCAATAACTTCCCTAACATGGAAAGGAAACACTCAAGTCCAGGAAGTGCAGAGAGTCCCATACAGGATAAACCCAAGAAGGAACATGCTGAGACACATATTAATCAAACTGACAAAAATTAAGGACATAGAATATATTAAAAGCAGCAAGGGAAAAGCAACAAATAATATACAAGGGAACCCCATATGGTTATCAGCTGATTTTTCAGCAGAAACTCTGCAGACCAGAAAGGAGTGACACAGTATATTTAAAGTGATGAAAAGGAAAAACCTACAACCAAGAATACTCTATGCAGCAAGGCTCTCATTCAGACTTGACAGAGAAATCAAAAGCTTTCAGTTCAGTTCAGTCACTCAGTCGTGTCCTACTCTTTGCCCCCATGAATCACAGCAAGCCAGGCCTCCCTGTCCATCACCAACTCTCGGATTTTACTCAAACTAATGTCCATTGAGGTGGTGATGCCATCCAGCCATCTCATCCTCTATTGTCCCCTTCTCCTCCTGCCCCCAATCCCTCAAAAGCTTTATAGACAATTAAAAGCTAAGAGAATTCAGCACCACCAGATCAACTTTACAACAAATACTAAAGGAACTTCTCTAGGCAAAATCAAAAAGCCCACAAATAGAAAAAAGAAAATTACAAAAGGGAAATCTCACCAGTAAAGGCAAATATACAGTAAAGAAAGAAAATCATCTACACACAAATATATCAAAATCAGCAATCGTGAAAGGAGGAGAGTTCAACTGCAAGATATTGGAAATAGATTTGAAATTAAGATACCAGCAACTTAAAACAGCCTTGTGTGAGTTTGTGTGTGTGTATGTATATGTAGGCTGCTATGTCAAAAACCTCATGGAAACTGTAAATCAAAAATCTACAGTAGATAGGCACACAGAAAAGAAAATGCAATCCAAACACAACCCTAAAGATGGTCATCAAGTCACAAGAGAAGAGAACAAAAGGAAGGGAAGCAAAAAAGACTAGACCAAAAAATTCTGTATTAGGAGAGGCTGTTGTTTATATGATAGGGTGTTTAGCAACACCCCTGGCTTCTTCCTGTTAGTAGGACCCTCCCTACTTTTGACCACCAAAAATGTATTCAGACATGGCCAAGTGTCCCCTGGGGACAAAATCACCTCCAGCTGAAAACAGCTGCTTGTCTATTCTGAAAATCATGGCCTCAGACTTGGAAGCTCTGTCCTCATGAATTCAACCTAGGATCTTCTGTTAGAAACCTCTGTTTTCCCTGTTTATTCTTATATATATAGTTTGTTTTTCTGGACTGACAGTTCCAGAAGCTTCTCTGTATCTTAGTTTCAGTCTCTGAAGTGTTGGCCAACTCTTGGAAGTATACCACTGGGCTCTGCAAAGTTAATTCTGCCTACTCTGTGTCATCTTTATTTTATTTCAAACATATTTTAGGTCAGAGCATCCCAAAACATCCTCCAATTTTTGGAAAATCTGTCCAGCCATTTTTTACATCATCTGACAACAGACAGACAGAAACTGAATTCTGTTCAATAGACTTTAGGTTCATTAGTTCCCAAATATTCATCTTAAAATTTAGACATAGAATTTTAGAACTAGAAGGAGGAATAGGAAGTATTGTTTATTGCACATTTACTGTATGTTAGACATAGTATTAATTGCTTTATATTATAGTTTTACAACAATCCAATGAGGTGTTGTTTCCACTTAAAGACACTGGCCTTTGAAAACCAGAAATATTTTGTCCAAGTTCATGTAGCTCAGAAGTTCCAAAATTGGAATTTGAAGGCAAAGTTCTGAATTCCCAGTTCACTGTGCATTTTGCCATGTGTTTCTTTCATAGTTTGGACTCGTTTTATGTTATCTCTTTGTTTGCCATTCTGACTAATCTGATTTGGTGACCTGTATTTGTATGTTTGATTTTATGCTCTTCAATATGGAAGATACTTAAATGTATACAAAAAGTATGATGACTTATTGGATAACACAGCAGAACAAAACATCACTGCATTCCTGAAAGAAAATCATGAAATTGAGGATTTTGTGACGGTAGGAGATGCCACTTGACTTTTTTTTTTTTTTTGTATCTTGGTTACATGTGCAACAGACAGTCCAAAAGCACTGTATTGGCTGGGGATGAGGCTAGGGGCAAATGCATAGCAGCTAAAGACTTGACCTGTATTTGTATGTTTGATTTTATGCTCTTCAATATGGAAGATACTTAAATGTATACAAAAAGTATGATGACTTATTGGATAACACAGCAGAACAAAACATCACTGCATTCCTGAAAGAAAATCATGAAATTGAGGATTTTGTGACGGTAGGAGATGCCACTTGACTTTTTTTTTTTTTGTATCTTGGTTACATGTGCAACAGACAGTCCAAAAGCACTGTATTGGCTGGGGATGAGGCTAGGGGCAAATGCATAGCGGCTAAAGACAAATTAAACTACTGAATCTACTCTTTTCTACAGAGCATCAATAGCATTAAAAAGCGGAGAAATGAAATTGCATCCATGCACATAACTGTGCCTTTGGCCATGTTCTGCCTAGACACCATGACCCTAAATTATGATCTCTGTGAGCGAGCCCAAAATCTTAAAGACCGTCTGATTCAATTCCAAGTGGATGTAAACCGGGACACCAATGTCAGGTATTATTGTTGCATGCAGGGAAATAGCAATGATAACTGGCACAACGGGAGAATGAAAAAGTGGATCAAACTTGTACCTTCCAGCAATGACCAGGCTGAACTTCCAATTCAACTTGTTTCTGCCCCCAAAGTGAGGGTTGCAGGGACTCTAAGTTCAGGCAAGATGATAAACAGTAAGGAGGAAACTATGTGGGACTTAGAGTTGTTGTTCAATCGCTCAGTCGTGTCTGACTCTTTGTGATCCAACGTATTGCCACGTGTCAGGGACTTAGAGTAGGAAGAGGGAAAGAATCCCGAGGCAGTTAATCTCTGATCCTTCAGCCTTTGCTTTCTTGCAGACAACTTCAGAGAGATATTACCTGGCAGTCTGAGCTCACAGGCCCTCTCACTGGCCACATGTCACACTTGAAGACACAGGGTGCTTACAATCAGCCCTTAGAATCTCTTCTATGCAGACTTCTACTGTCTGAGTGTGGGGATTCTGTTATTCAATCTTAAACTCTATATCGTGCCTTCATTTTGCTGATGACCATATGTTAGTCAATACGTTTTTGGTTATAAGGGGTAGGAGGTGAGACTGGCTAATGTAAAAAAGAAATTTGGAGTCTGCATGTTGAAAAGTTTAGGAGTTGCTAGCCTCAGGCCCTCAATACTACAAATTAGAATGTAGTCTCCCTCCCTCTGCTTGCTGTCTGCTGTGTCAGCTTCATTCTCAGACAGGTTCTCTCCAGTTTGTGGGCCCCAGCAGCTCCAGACTTAATCCTCCCAGGTTCTCATTCACAGGGGAAAAAGATTTACCTTTTTTCCAATGCTGTGCCACTGAGCAAGTGTGGCACTGGCCTGACTTGGATTGTTTGGACAACACCAAGGCAAACACCATAGTCAAGAGGATGGTTTAGATCTGGGTACTACTCTCATCTCTGGAGTGAATGTCAGCCTTACCTAAACCATGAGAATCAAGGAAAGGAAAGAGAGGATACCCCAAGAAGATGTAGGCTGTGGTTACTAGAAAAAGAAATGATGCTAAGATGCTGGGACAGTAAATTTCTGCTACTCTGCTTCCCACTTCAGTACTCTTGCCTAGAAAATCCCATGGACGGAGGAGCCTGGTAGGCTGCAGTCCATGGGGTCGCGAAGAGTGGGACACAACTG
The DNA here is from genome assembly GCA_006408695.1 of Aepyceros melampus. NCBI lineage: Eukaryota > Metazoa > Chordata > Mammalia > Artiodactyla > Bovidae > Aepyceros > Aepyceros melampus. Next base: position 5,612 of record SJXQ01013127.1, on the reverse strand, counting down.
AGCAACTTCACTTTCACGTTTCACTTTCATGCATTGGAGAAGGAAATGGCACCCCATTCCAGTGTTCTTGCCTGGAGAATCCCAGGGACGGAGGAGCCTGGTGGGCTGCCGTCTATGGGGTCACACAGTCGTACACGACTGAAGTGACAGCAGCAGCAGCTTCTATTTGAATGTTACAAAATGTGTCTTATTTTTAGTTCTCTTTCTCAGACAGCTTTAAATGATAGACTAAAATGATTTAATGCTAATAATCATTATTAACGTTATTTTATATATCATTCATTTATTTGTAGATAAGTATAAATTTAGCGTTTTATGGCCCTTTTAAGATTTATAAACTACATATCAGAAACTCATCAGCAAATTAATGATAATAGTTACCATTTTTCCAGCATACATTGTAGTCCAGGCACTGTGTAAGTGTTCTGAACATTCAATATCTAATCAGTCTTTACACCAACCCTAAGAAGTTGTTCATTATTCTCTCCTTTATGTTGATAAAGAAACTGAGCCTCCAGGAGTTCCTTAATTGGCACATGCAGGGCTTAACCTAGTTCATTTTGACTCCAAATCCACACTCTTCCACCACCGCATTCAACTTTCTGACTGAGTAATAAAATGGTGGGATTCCTGTTTTGGGAGCCAGAAGTCTTGATTTGAATCCAAGGCCTTCCATTTACTTGTTTGTGTTCTCTGGCTTTACCTCTTGGATCTTCAATTCCTTTGCCTATAGAATAAATATTTGGGACTAGGACTGCAACCCACTCCAGTGTTCTTGCCTGGAGAATCCCAGGGACGGGGGAGCCTGGTGGGCTACTGTCTCTGGGGTCGCACAGAGTCAGACATGACTGAAGCTACTTAGCAGCAGCAGAAGGACAGTAAAACATTTTCAGCCTTCTAACTACTAGGACACTTCCTTTTGTAAAGTTTGAGCATCAGGTAGTTGTTGTTTTTTTTTTTTCCTTAAGTATTTGTTCCTGTCAAATCAGGGCTTCCCCAGTGGCTCAACTGGTAAAGAATCCTGCCTGCGATGCAGAAGACCTGGGTTTGATACCTGGGTTGGGAAGATCCCCTGGAGGAGGGAAAGGCTACCCACTCCAGTATTCTGGCCTGGAGAATTCCTTAGACTATATAGTCCATAGAGTTGCAAAGAGTTGGACATGACTGACTGACTTTCACTTTCACTTCCTGTCAAAGCAAGCAACATGGTGCCTTGGTTGGTCCATGCTTTCTTTCCTATCAAAATAAATGTATAATTTCCTTTGGCCTTTTTAATATAAATGAAAGTAAGTGTCCCATTACAAACCTGGGGATTTCTAAGAGCCCAGAAACAGAAACTCCTGGTCAGTGATTGAGTTCTGAAGTTTCTTTCTACCTTGAAAATAGTGACTCTGACTCATTTGTTCTTCTCAGCCATCCAATGAGGTAGGTTAAAACAGATATAAAACACCCTACTGAATGGAGAAGAGGCCCAGGGCCGGGGGGGAACTCACTTGCCCAATTAGGTGGGTTTGAATCTTCTGAACCCACATCCCACCCTCGCTACTTTTTTGTCCTGTGATTGCTGAGTGAAGTAACTTCTTGTTTCCAGTGATAGGTGTGCCCTAGAAAGGGATGCTCTGGCCATAAAGGCAGGGGGCACCTTGAAGTGCATTGGTAATAAAGTGGGCATGCCATCTATTCCACTATAGGTGCATTGGTCTAAAGTTGCTAAAACAATGACTTGAAATACTGATCAGAAATTCCATGGCCCTGAGTAGAGATATAAGAAGTTATCCCTCAGGTCTGAATGTATGTTCCCCTCGGGGTGGAAAATCTTGTCCAAAAAGTGACAACAAAGTAGAGAGGCCATCAGTTCAGTTCAGTTCAGTCACTCAGTCTGTCTGACTCTTTGCGACCCCATGAACTGCTGCACACCAGGCCTCCTTGTCCATCACCAACTCCCAGAGTTCACTCAAACTCATTTCTATCGAGTCAGTGATGCCATCCAGCCATCTCATCCTCTGTCATCCTCTTTTCCCCCCGCCCCCAATCCCTCTGAGCATCTGAGTCTTTTCCGATGAGTCAACTCTTCACAAGAGTCAAGGCTATGGTTTTTCCAGTGGTCATGTATGGATGTGAGAGTTGGACTGTAAAGAAAGCTGAGCATGGAAGAATTGATGCTTTTGAACTGTGGTGTTGGAGAAGACTCTTGAGAGTCCCTTGGACTGCAAGGAGATCCAACCAGTCCATTCTAAAGGAGATCAGTCCTGGGTGTTCTTTGGAAGGAATGATGCTAAAGCTGAAACTCCAGTACTTGGCCACCTCATGCGAAGAGTTGACTCATTGGAAAAGACTCTGATGCTGGGAGGGATTGGGACCAGAGAGGCCATAGATTGATACAAAATATATTGGTCTCCCTTATGCCATCACTACACCAGACAGAAAATAGCCCTGTGCTTACAGGACCCCTGGTTCTTTATTTTAAATGATATTGTCAGTGCATGTAGAAAACAATGTTTGTTGTGCTTAACTTATCCCTGGATATTGCTAAGGGGTTATTTTGGTCAGATTTCTGATGTCATCAACCCATATTCAGGACTTTTAGAGGATCTGGTAGTTAATGGGTATAAAAGAAAGATTCAACTCAGTCTAACTTGTGAGTAGCAAAATCTACATCTTTCCTACTGTGTGTTTTCTGTGTATCTCCTTTACTTTTATATGAACTCTTCATTCTTGTCATTGCTGGTCACCAAATGTGTAGAGGACTTTCCCCACACAAATCAATTCAGCTGGGTGCCCTGTAATTCAACTTAGTTCTGACACTGTCTTCCCAGATGTAGCATCAGCTTCCACAGGTTAAGGGCTCAGTCCTATAAGACTGTCTCTCATAATTTCAGACACCAGTCACAAGTTCAAGTTGTGCTTCTGTGCTTCTGACAAACCAGCTGTAAATTGAAAGTTCTAGTGACCCTTTCCTTGAGTTTAATTAATTCGTTCCAGGCTTCTAATCATGGCTCGTCTTTCCAGTGACCAGCTCCTCATCCAGGAGTCACCCTGAGTCACCTCACTAGAAGGAAAGATACTCTTATCACCCATAAAATTACATGGGTTTCATGGGCTTGGTGCTAGGAACCAGGGGCAGAGACCAATATATAATTTTTGTTGAGACAGAAAGGGATAAAAGTGAATTTGGGAACAGAAAGTGGTAGAGATTCTTTTCCTATTGAATTCTGCTCAAGGTATTCCCGCCCCCCACGGCAAATAAGTTGTGAACCATGGTATAAAGGAGAAAAGAGACCTCAAAAACAGGGCGACTGAGCATAAGAGGAGGAAAAATAAAAAGACTGCAAGTTGTTCCCAGGGACTTCCCTGAGTCACCTCACTAGAAGGAAAGATACTCTTATCACCCATAAAATTACATGGGTTTCATGGGCTTGGTGCTAGGAACCAGGGGCAGAGACCAATATATAATTTTTGTTGAGACAGAAAGGGATAAAAGTGAATTTGGGAACAGAAAGTGGTAGAGATTCTTTTCCTATTGAATTCTGCTCAAGGTATTCCCGCCCCCCACGGCAAATAAGTTGTGAACCATGGTATAAAGGAGAAAAGAGACCTCAAAAACAGGGCGACTGAGCATAAGAGGAGGAAAAATAAAAAGACTGCAAGTTGTTCCCAGGGACTGGAGAAGATTTTATAAGGTTGGAATCCATCAGTGTTCCATTAGTCATCTTTTCCTTCATCTTTCTCTCCTTCCTCCCCCTCATCATCATCTTCATCTTCTTCACCTTCATCCTCATCCCCTTCTTCATCAATATCTTCCGATCCTTCTTCCTCCTCATCATCATTGTCTTCCTCTTCTCCTTTCCCTTCCTCATCATCCATGTCAGGAACCAAGGAGTACTGTAATGGATTTGGCCAAATATAATCTTTGATGACCTCTCCTAACTCATCTGAGTCCCTTAGACTGCAAGGAGATCCAACCAGTCCATCCTAAAGAAAATCAATCCTGAATGTTCATTGGAAGGACTGATGTTGAAGCTGAAACTCCAATACTTTGGCCACCTGATGTGAAGAGCTGACTCATTTGAAAAGACTCTGATGCAGGGAAAGATTAAAGACAGGAGGAGAAGGGGACAACAGAGGATAAGATGGTTGCATGGCATCACTGACTCAATGGACATGAGTTTGAGCAAACTCCCGGGGTTGGTGATGGACAAGGAGGCCTGGCCTGCTGCAGTCCGTGAGGTTGCAAAGAATCAGACACAACTGATCCGCTGAACTGAACTGAACTCATCTGCACCTGCTTCGGAATGATCAGTAAACCAGGTGAAGAAGCTTTCTGGTTCCTCATGCTCTCTCTTCCTACTGGCTTTATTCCATGTTTGACTTGATAGTTTCATCAAATCCTTTCCAGATTTCCATTTGATTTCAGTGGACTTTGAAGATGGATCACCACTCTCATTCAGATGAAATTCTTTGGAGAGAATTTTCGAAGTAAGGGTTTTCATCAAAAATAAAAATATGGTCTGTAAACCACTCCAGTACTCTTGCCTGGAAAATCCCATGGACAGAGGAGCCTGGTAGGCTGCAGTCCATGGGGTAGCGAAGAGTCAGACACGACTGAGTGACTTCACTGTCACTTTTCACTTTTAGAACCCCAGGGATGGGGGAGCCTGGTGGGCTGCCGTCTATGAAGCGACTTAGCAACCTGATTTAATGTCTTCAAATTCTGTCACTTCAACTCTTGTCAAATAATACAGCGCCTCTTCCTCCTCCTCCCCTATGTTATTACCCCCAAATTTGGGATTTTGGCAATCAATTCGGACCTCTTGAAAAAATGGTTGGTGGAGTTTGTTATACTTCTGTTCTATTTTCAAAAATCTCACTGGCTTGTTCATTAAGTCTGTCTATTTCATTTTGTACTTCATCAACATGTTCAATTGCTTCTTGCTGTTCTTTTTCTGAGGTTTTGTCGGCCCCGTCGAGGTTGGAGTTGAGCTGCTTTTTACTGACATTGGCGCCGACGTTGGAGAGAGAAGGGAAGGCGAAGGGGCGGCTGCACTTTCGCTCACTCTCTGTCCCTCTGCCCTCGAGGCCTGACGACGAGAGAGGGGCTGGGGAGGCGTGCTGGCCTGGCCCAGGCTCCGACTTACGGAGGGGAGCGGGTGGCGGCGTCCGGCCGGCAAGCGGCTAGGCTCCCTCACTCAGGCTCCGCGCTCCAGCTTGATGAGCCGACTCCTCCTCCACCTCCTAACGGCGAGGGCAAAACTATGATAGCTATTGTTTTTATAATTTTTATTTATTTTTCAATTGAAGGATGATGCTTTACAGAATTTTGTTGTTTTCTGTCAAACCTCAACATGAATCAGCCATAGGTATACATATGTCCCCTCCCTCCCGTCTCCCTTCCCTTCCCACCCCTCTAGGTTGATACAGAGCCCCTGTTTGAGTTCCCTGAGGCAAACAGCAAATTCCCATTGTCTATTTTACATACGGTAATTAAGTTTCCATGTTACTCTCTCCATACCTTGCACCCTCTCCTCCCCTCTCCCCGTGTCCATAAGTCTGTTCTCTATGTCTGTTTCTCCATTCAGTTCAGTTCAGTAGCTCAGTCGTGTCCGACTCTGTGA
>SJXQ01013126.1:0-100170 GCA_006408695.1 Aepyceros melampus | reverse complement strand
GAAACTATAAAACTCCTAGAGGAGAACATAGGCAAAACACTCTCTGACATAAATCACAGAAGGATCCTCTATGACCCACTTCCCAGAATATTGGAAATAAAAGCAAAAATAAACAAATGGAACCTAATTAAAATTAAGAGCTTCTGCACAAAAAAAAAAAAAGGAAACTATAAGCAAGGTGAAAAGACAGCCTTCAAATGGCAGAAAATAATAGCAAATGAAGCAACTGACAAACAACTAATCTCAAAAATATACAAGCAACTCATGCAGCTGAATTCCAGAAAAATAAACAACCCAATCAAAAAATGGGCCAAAGAACTAAATAGGCATTTCTCCAAAGACATATGGATGGCTAACAAACACATGAAAAGATGCTCAACATCACTCATTATCAGAGAAATGCAAATCAAAACCACAATGAAGTACCATTTCACACCAGTCAGAATGGCTGCGATCCAAAAGTCTACAAGCAGTAAATGCTGGAGAGGGTGTGGAGAAAAGTGATCTCTCTTACACTGTTGGTGGGAATGCAAACTAGTATAGCCACTATGGAGAATAGTGTGGAGATGCCTTAAAAAAAACTGGAAATAGAACTGTCTTATGACCCAGAAATCCCACTGCTGGGCATACACTCTGAGGAAACCAGAATTGAAAGAGACATGTGTACCCCAATGTTCATTGCAGCACTGTTTATAATAGCCAGGATATGGAAGCAACCTAGATGTCCATCAGCAGATAAATGGATAAGAAAGCTGTGGTACATATACACAATGGAGTATTACTCAGCCATTAAAAAGAATACATTTGAATCAGTTCTAATGAGGTGGATGAAACTGGAGCCTATTATACAGAGTGAAGTAAGCCAGAAAGAAAAACACCAATACAGTATACTAACGCATATGTATGGAATTTAGAAAGACGGTAATGATAACCCTGTATGCGAGACAGCAAAAGAGAAACAGGTGTATCGAACAGTCTTTTGGACTCTGTGGGAGAGGGTGAGGGTGGGATGATATGGGAGATGGCATCAAAACATGTATAATATCATATAAGAAGTGAATCGCCAGTCCAGGTTCAATGCATGATACAGGATGCTTGGGGCTGGTGCACTGGGATGACCCAGAGGAATGGTAAGGGGAGGGAGGTGGGAGGGGGGTTCAGGATTGGGAACACATGTACACCTGTGGCAGATTCATGTTGATGTATGGCAAAACCAACACAATACTGTAAAGTAATTAGCTTCCAATTAAAATAAATAAATTTAAATTTTAAAAAAAGATAAAAAATAAAATAAAATAAAAAATCATGAACTTCCAATGAGTCAGTGTGAGCACATACACATGCACTAAAGGACATGTGTCTTTCAAGAACTTTACAAATTGTTATAATTTTGAGCTTACACTCAGAGTAATATCAAATGGCCTACAAAGAACTAAAATTTTACCATTTGAACATTCCATCTAATTCCTAGGCTACTCTATGAATATAACTAAGGCAAAATAATAATGAGCTTTTAGACAAAATATGTATATGAAGAAAAAAGGCAAATATACTTGCAAGGAATTTACTGACTTAGAAAATGATAAAAGTTATTAAATGAAAAATATATGATGATCATATTTGATTAGGTAATTTGATTTTTTTATTATAATGGCAGAAGGATTATTAGAATGGAAAATTCTGCTAAATTAAGAGGATACCAACAGGGGAAAATAACTCTCTGTAATCAAGCTTAAGAACAAAACAGTGACCTGTGATTACAAAGCAGAAATGATGGATACATAGGAAATACTCATTACTAAAGAAAAGGCAAGGGAACAGAGATCAAATTGCCAACATACACTGGATCATGGAAAAAGCAAGACACTTCCAGAGAAACATCTATTTCTGCTTTATTGACTATGCCAAAGCCTTTGACTGTGTGGATCACAATAAACTGTGGAAAATTCTGAAGGAGATGGGAATACCAGACCACCTGACCTGCCTCTTGAGAAATCTGTATGCAGGTCAGGAAGCAACAGTTAGAACTGGACATGGAATGGAAAACAGACTGGTTCCAAATAGGAGAAGGAGTACGTCAAGGCTGTATATTGTCATCCTGCTTATTAAACTTATATGCAGAGTACATCATGATAAATGCTGGGCTGGAAGAAGCACAAGCTGGAATCAAGGTTGCCAGGAGAAATATGAATAACCTCAGATATGCAGATGACATCACCCATATGGCAGAAAGTGAAGAGGAACTAAAAAGCCTCTTGATGAAAGTGGAAGAGGAGAGTGAGAAAGTTGGCTTAAAGCTCAACATTCAGAAAACGAAGATCATGGCATCTGGTCCCATCACTTCATGGCAAATAGATGGGGAAAGAGTGGAAATAGTGTCAGGCTTTATTTTTCTGGGCTCCAAAATCACTGCAGATGGTGACTGTAGCCATGAAATTAAAAGACACTTACTCCTTGGAAGAAAAGTTATGACCAACCTAGATAGCATATTCAAAAGCAGAGACATTACTTTGCCAACAAAGGTCTGTCTAGTCAAGGCTATGGTTTTTCCTGTGGTCATGTATGGATGTGAGAGTTGGACTGTGAAGAAGGCTGAGCGCGGAAGGATTGATGCCTTTCAACTGTGGTGTTGAAGAAGACTCTTGTGAGTCCCTTGGACTGCAAGGAGATCCAACCAGTCCATTCTGAAGATCAGCCCTGGGATTTCTTTGGAAGGAATGATGCTAAAGCTGAAACTCCAGTACTTTGGCCACCTCATGGGAAGAGTTGACTGATTGGAAAAGACTCTGATGCTTGGAGGGATTGGGGCAGGAGAAGAAGGGGACAACAGATGCTGGATGGCATCACCGACTCAATGGACATGAGTTTGAGTAGACTCCAGAAGTTGGTGATGGACAGGGAGGCCTGGCGGGCTGCGATTCATGGGGTAGCAAAGAGTCAGATACGACTGGGTGACTGAACTGAACTGAAAGCAAATTAGGTCATTAATTTTCTTACTCTTGAAATAAACATATCCAATTAGTTATCTATCTAACTTGGTATCACTAATGATAACCATCCTATATAACATCAAAAAGGAGATTTTTAGATATTGAATCCACTTTTTTCCCATGTTATCAATTGTTGGCTTTTAGCGTCTCCTTTCAGATGCCGAAAATTTCAGAGACAGAAGGGATTTTAAGGGGTAAAACTTGTCACAAAGAACAGGCATCTCTGTTCTACAACTCTATCTGGTGGTAAAATAGCATAAATGCTTTCAACATTAAATAAACATTTCAGTGCCCACCATGTGACAACACTGTACTAAGGACTTAAGTGAATCAGATGGCTCCCACTCTCTTAGAGCTCACTGTTTAGTAAAGAAGGGCTTGCTGCTGCTGCTGCTAAGTCACTTCAGTCGTGTCCGACTCTGTGCGACCCCAGAGATGGCAGCCCACCAGGCTCCCCTATCCCTGGGATTCTCCAGGCAAGAACACTGGAGTGGGTTGCCATTTCCTTCTCCAATGCATGAAAGTGAAAAGTCAAAGTGAAGTCGCTCAGTCGTGTCCAACTCCCAGCGACTCCATGGACTGCAGCCTACCAGACTCCTCTGTCCATGGGATTTGCCAGGCAAGTGTACTGGAGTGGGGTGCCATTGCCTTTACTTGCATACTAAGCAGCTCTGTTTCTTTTCTGAATAACTCTAAATATTAGAAAATCTCTTTTTTAAATTGAGCTCAAATTTGTCTTCTTAAAAATTCTATCCAAGTTACGCCTTATGGAATCATGAAAAATAGATTGAATCTGTCCTAAATCTCATCCTACAGGCAGAAGAGGCCTTTAAAAGATTACTTCATCAAAGTCACTAAAAAAAAAAAATGTTAATAGAATGGGGTCAAATATAGAATCCTGAGCCTACTGTTAGTAAATTTCTTCATAGTTAACATCAGTTTCCACATACCAAATTTTTTTTTTACAGAATCATGTTCACTGGTGACACCAACTACAAATTGGGACTTCGAATCTGCCTCTACAAAGATTAAGTTACTAGCCACTAAAGTCACTGACCTTCAGCACATCATGTAAGGAATTCAGGGTAGAGATCAAGATGAAGCACTTTGTCCTCTGGGGGGGTGGGGGGTGGCGGGGAGGACTGGCAGAAAAGGCGCTCTGATGGTTGGATATTTTCAGAAGATTTTCTGAGCCCAAATTCTTGCATCTCTCATATTGAGAAAAGCACTAAAATCATTAATAGTGATATCTGCTCCTTGTGACTAGCAGCAAGTCTCTGCCAAAATTGTGCTTGATTGCATGTACCCCCTGTTCCACTAAAATTATATATAATACTGACCATCCGTGCTACATCTTCAGAGCAGTTCCTCAGAGCTATCTGAGACACTGTCTCCTTGGCTATAGATATCATTTTGCCCTAAATAAAACGTTAAAAAAATTTTGTTGGCATATAGTTAATGTATAACATTGTGTTAGTTTCAGGTATACGGCAAAGTGAATCAGTTACACATATATCTACTCTTCTTCAGATTCTTTTCCCATATAGACCATTACAAAGCATTGAGTAGAGTTCCCTGTGCTATTCAGTAGGTTCTTATTGGTTATCTATTTTATATGTATTAATAGTAGTGTGTAGATATCAATCTCAATTTCTCAATTTAGCCCTCCTCCCTTACTCCCTCATAACCATAAGTTTGTTTTCTACATCTTAACTCTGTTTCTGTTCTGTTGATAAGTTCACTTGTACCCTTTTTTTAGATTATACATATAAACAATTATACTCTTTTTCTGACTTACCTCACTCAGTGTAAAAATCTCTAGGTCGATCAATATTGCTGAAAATGGCATTATTTTGTTCATTTTTATAGATGAGTAAATTTCACTGGGCTTCCCTGTTGGCTCAGACAATAAAGAATCTGCCTGCAATGCAGGAGATCCAGGTTTGATTCCTGGGTCGGGAAGATCCCATGAAGAACAGGATGGCTACCCACCTCAGTATTCCTGCCTAGAGAATTCCATGGGCAGTGGAGCCTGGCAGGCTTTAGTCCATCAGGTACATGTATATAATATTCTATTTCATATATGTGCCACATCGTCTTTATCCTTTGCACTGTTGATGATATTTAGGTTGCTTTCATGTCCTGGCTATTGTAAACAGTGCGTCAATGAACACTGGGCGCATGTACCTTTTCCCATAATGTTTTTCTCTGGATATATGCCCAGGAGTGGGATTTCTGCATCATATAGTAGCTCTATTTATAGTTTTTTAAGAAACCTCCATACTGATCTCTATAGAGGTTGTATTAGTTTACATTCCCACCAACAGTGTAGAAGAGTTCCTTTTTCTCAACACCCTTTCCAGCATTTATTGTTTGTAGATTCTTTGATGATGGCCATTCTGACTGCTGTCAGGTGATACCTCATTGTAATTTTGATTTGCTTTTCTCTAATAATTAGGGATGCTGAGCATACTTTCCTATAATTTTTTAACCATCTATGTCTTTGGAGAAATGTCTATTTAGATATTTTGCCTCTTTTTTGATTCGGTTGTTTGTTTTCTGATATTGAGTTGCATGAGCTGTTTGTATATTTTGGAGATTAATCCTTTGTTGGTTGCTTCATTTTCAAATATTTTCTCCCATTCAGAGGGTTGTCTTTTTGTTTTATTTATGGTTTCCTTTGCTCTCCAGAACAGTTTAAGCCTAATTAGGTCTCATTTGTTTATTTTTGTTCTTATTTTCATTACTCTAGGGGGAAGAAAAGCAAAAAAGATCTTTCTGGTATTTATGTCAGAGAGGGTTCTACCTTTGTTTTCCTCTAAGAGTTTTATAATATCTGACCCTATATTAGGTCTTTAATCCATTTTGAGTTTACTTTTGTATATGGCATTAGGGAGTACTCTAAGTTCATTCATTCACATGCACCTGTCCAGTTTTCCCAGCACCTCTTACTGAAGAGATGACCTTTTCTTCATTGTCTATTCTTGCCTCCTTTGACATAGATTAAGTGATCATGGGTGTGTGGGTTTATCTCTGGACTTGCTATGCTGTTCCATTGATCTCTATTTCTGTTTTTGTGCTGGCACCATACTTTTTTGATTATCTTAACTTTGTACTATAGTCTGAAGTCAAGGAATTTTATCCTCTGGCTTTTTCTTTCTCAAGATTGCTTTGGCTATTCAAAGCAATGGTCCTCGTGTTTCCATATAAATACCAAATTTTTTGTTCTAATTCTGTGAAAAAGTGCCATTGGTAATTTGATAGGGATTGCACCAAATCTGTAGATTGTTTTGCCCCAACTAAAACTTAACTCGCAACTCTCACATAGTACTATTTTCTTTTCAGTTGACAGTGGTTAGGAAAACCCTGAAATAGAATTTCCCTCGTGGTACAGTTAAAGAAGGCAATGGCACCCCACTCCAGTACTCTTGCCTGGAAAATCCCATGGAAGGAGGAGCCTGGTGGGCTGCAGTCCATGGGGTCGCTGAGAGTTGAACACGACTCAGTGACTTCACTTTCAATTTTCACTTTCATGCATTGGAGAAGGAAATGGCAACCCACTCCAGTGTTCTTGCCTGGAGAATCCCAGGGACACTGGAGCCTGGTGGGCTGCCATCTACGGGGTTGCACAGAGTCGGACATGACTGAAGCAACTTAGCAGCAGCAGCAGCAGTGGCACAGTGGTAAAGAATCTGCCTGCCAATGCAGGGGACACAGGTTCAACCTCTGGTGCAGAAAGATCCCACATGCCACAGGGCAACTAAGCCCATGTGCCACAACTACAGAGCCACTACGAAAGAAGCCCACACACCACAGTGAAGAATAGCCACTGCTCACCACAACTAGAGAAAGCCTGTGAACAGCAACAAAGACCCAGCACAACCAAAAATAAATGTATAAATAAAGTTATCCTAAAAAACACTGAAATACTTTATAGTAAAAGAAAGGTTAAGAGAATGGTATATTTATTTCATGCAATATTATACAAACTTGATTTTTACTTAACTGTTTACATGAGCATGTGTAATAATAGAGGGACTTTTATTTATAAAGTAGAATATTAAGTGATAGAAATATTCTAGAGAGACCAAACTGTTGCAAATTGAACACGAGTCTATCTCCATTCCCTCACAAAATCACACTACACTGATAGTAATTTTTAAAGTAATTTTATTAATTTTAAAGTAAATCTTAGTAATTTTCAAAGTAATACCGAAAGCACAAAGGATATGAGAAAGAAGAAGAAAGTAGACAGGGAACAATAAAAATAAAATTTTGAATGTGAATAGAACAAAATAGAACAATAGAACAAAAAGATATGGCTGAAGGAGCCAAAACACTAGCTGATTTATACTGTATAATCCCAGAAAGACTTAGAAACTGGAAATATTAATAGTACTAATGGTAGGGGTACATGTGGGACTAAAAACAGGATTAGCTGGACTCTATACATATCAGTTCAGTTCCGTTCATTTCAGTCGCTCAGTCGTGTCCGACTCTTTGCGACGCCATGAATCACAGCACGCCAGGCCTCCCTGTCCATCACCAACTCCAAGAGTTCACTCAGACTCACGTCCATCGAGTCAGTGATGCCATCCAGCCATCTCATTCTCGGTCGTCCCCTTCTCCTCCTGCCCCCAATCCTTCCCAGCATCAGAGTCTTTTCCAATGAGTCAACTCTGCATCAGGTGGTCAAAGTACTGGAGTTTCAGCTGTAGCATCATTCCTTCCAAAGAAATCCCAGGGTTGATCTCCCTCAGAATGGACTGGTTGGATCTCCTTGCAGTCCAAGAGTCTTTTCCAACACCACAGTTCAAAAGCATCAATTCTTCGGCGCTCAGCCTTCTTCACAGTCCAACTCTCACATCCATACATGACTACTGGAAAAACCATAGCCTTGACTAGACGGACCTTAGTCGGCAAAGTAATGTCTCTGCTTTTGGATATACTGTCTAGGTTGGTCATAACTTTTCTTCCAAGGAGTAAGCGTCTTTTAATTTCATGGCTGCAGTCACCATCTGCAGTGATTTTGGAGCCCAAATAAATAAAGTCTGACACCGTTTCCACTCTTTCCCCATCTATTTGCCATGAAATGATGGGACCAGATGCCATGATCTTTGTTTTCTGAATGTTGAGCTTTAAGCCAACTTTTTCACTCTACTCGTTTACTTTTATCAAGAGGCTTTTGAGTTCCTCTTCACTTTCTGCCATAAGGGTGGTGTCATCTACATATCTGAGGTTCTTGATATTTCTCCCAGCAATCTTGATTCCAGCTTGTGTTTCTTCCAGTCCAGCGTTTCTCATGATGTACTCTGCATACAAGTTAAATAAGCAGGGTGACAATATACAGCCTTGACGGACTCCTTTTCCTATTTGGAACCAGTCTGTGGTTCCATGTCCAGTTCTAACTGTTGCTTCCTGACCTGCATACAGATTTCTCAAGAGGCACGTCAGGCAGTCTGGTATTCCCATCTCTCTCAGAATTTTCCACAGTTTATTGTGATCCACACAGTCAAAGGCTGTGGCATAGTCAATAAAGCAGAAATAGATGTTTTTCTGGAACTCTCTTGCTTTCTCCATGATCCAGCGAATGTTGGCAATTTGATCTCTGGTTCCTCTGCCTTTTCTAAAACCAGCTGGAACATCAGGAAGTTCACGATTCACGTATTGTTGAAGCCTGGCTTGGAGAATTTTGAGCATTACTTTACTAGCATGTGAGATGAGGGCAATTGTGCGGTAGTTTGAGCATTTTTGGCATTGCCTTTCTTTGGGATTGGAATGAAAATGGACCTTTTCCAGTCCTGTGGCCACTGCTGAGTTTTCCAGATTTGCTGGCATGTTGAGTGCAGCACTTTCACAGCATCATCTTTCAGGATTTGAAATAGCTCAACTGGAATTCCATCACCTCCACTAGCTTTGTTCATAGTGATGCTTTCTAAGGCCCACTTGACTTCACATTCCAGGATGTCTGGCTCCAGATGAGTGATCACACCATCATGATTATCCAGGCCGTGAAGATCTTTTTTGTATAGTTCTTCTGTGTATTCTTGCCACCTCTTCTTAATGTCTTCTGCTTCTGTTAGGTCCGTACCATTTCTGTCCTTTATCGAGCCCATCTTTGCATGAAAGATTTCCTTAGTATCTCTAATTTTCTTGAAGAGATCTCTAATCTTTCCCATTCTGTTCTTTTCCTCTATTTCTTTGCATTGATCGCAGAAGAAGGCTTTCTTATCTCTTCTTGCTAATCTTTGGAATGTGTCCATAAATACATATTTGCTTTTAATTTTAAAATTGGAAAGATAAACCAAAAAAGAGAAGAGAGAGAAATAACTTCAAAATTCTGAAGAAAAAACATTCTTTACTAGATGTCCATGTCTGGAAACTATTAATCAAGAGTAGAGACAAAATAAGGGCATTTTCAGACATATAAAGTCTCAAAAAGTATACTTCATGAATTATTTCTCAGGAAGTCACAGAATGATATTCCATCAAAACAAGGGAATAAACCTATAAATAGAAAAATGTGAAATCCAGGAAAAAAAGAGGATAAGAAGATTCCATTCAGGTAAAAGGTGAATGTAATCCATAGGATGACTGTGAAAGGACAAAAATCCCAAGACCAGCTGAGCATCAGGCTCAGAGGTCAAATGGCTCCAGATAAGTCACCAAGATATGTCACCCAAATATTTCACCAAGAAAATGATCAAACTGAGGGACTGGTTTATGTGTATGAATGAATTATTAAGCAATTTACTTAATGTTAACACATTAAAAACTAAGCAAAAAACAAACAAACAAAAAAACTCCACTAAAAACAAACAAAAATAATTCACCAGAAAAGATATATGACAATGGTATACTGAAGAGCTGGATTATAGATAATATTTATATAATCATCATTATAGTATAGACACTAAATATTTATTTAAACAAAAATCTGTGACATAACTACATAGAAGAAAATAAAGTGGGGAGTGGGGTGAGGGGTAATGCTGGAGTGAGAGACCAAATTCTCATCTTTCTTAACAGAATTTCAATAGATCTATTTAGAAAGTCATGTCATCAAAGAAAAAAAATCTGTTATTGTTAACACAAAAGTAAATTCCAAAAGAAAACAGTCAAAATTAGTTGCTTCTGAAAAAGAATATGTATATGTGTGTGTGTTAGTCACTTAGTCATCTCCTATTCTTTGTGACTCCATGGACTGTAGCCCACCAGGCTCCTCTCTCCATGGGAGTCTCCAGGCAAGAATATTGCAGCAGCAGTGGATTGCCATTTCCTTCTTCAGATATATCTATATCTATATCTATATCCATCTATATCTATATATATCTGAATCACAGTGCTGTATACAGTGCTGTAGATCAGCTATACTTCAATTAAAAAAAAAAAACAACAGTTACTTCTGGAATTGGAAATAATAGGATAAGGGACTGTGTGTATCATTATAAATCTTAAAGAATCATTTGAAAAATCTTTTTGAAATAAATGGTATTTTCATACTTTTATTTAAAAAATCTAAAAAATTATCTCTAAACACATTACATAGAAGTAAAACTAAGAGCAAGAGATATACACAAATGTCAATGAAGTCTATGTTTAGATTATTCATTTTGTATACTTTTCTGGGTGATTCAAATTTTCTTTCCTGAACATATAATACTGATATAATAAAAATAATTTAAAAGGAACCAAGTTGAGCATGCTTTGCTCTTTGAATCCCTGATGTTTCCTAATACTTAGATTATCTCTATGCACACAATAAACTACCATCAATTCTCTTCCAGTTCTTCTAGGAATTGTTGTTAAAATCATTAGTCTATTCCTAGAAGATGCATTCCTTCACAGATATCTAACATACACATATTTCACAAATGAAACAGTTGCTATCTATCTCTGTGTTGTATCCATCCCCATTCTACTGGGCTCTTCAAAATCACCAATTGGCCTGTGGCCACAACCATAAGTTCTTGCATACTCTAGAACACAGTTTAATTAAGACTAAACAGGGACTTCCCTGGCAGTCCAATGGCTTCCCTGGTGGCTCAGTCAGTAAAGAATCCGTCCATGATGCAGGAGACCCAGGTTCAATCCCTGGGTCGGGAAGATCCCCTGGAGAAGGAAATGGCAACCCCCTGCAGTATTCTTGCCTGGGAAATCCCATGGACAGAGAGGCTCCTGGCTGGCTACAGTCCATGAGGTTGCAAAGAATTGGACATGACTTAGTGACTAAACCACAACCACCACCATCAATGGTTAAGACTGCACTTCCACTTCAGGGGGCACAGGTTGGAACCCTGGTCAAGGAACTAAGATCCTGCATACTGTGTATCAGGGCCAAAAAAAATTTTATTTTTAAACAATTAAACTTAGAGCAATCTGGCACTCTCATTTATCTTTTCATAGTAGTCTGGTATTTACACAACATATTCCACTCTAAAGATTGACCTTTTTATTGGAAAAATATAGAAAGATTTTATGTATTTTTTACCACATTATTTAAATTTCTCTTGAGATTTGAATTTTCTTTTCAAAATAAGTTTAGATTATTAGCAAAAGTCTGTTTATGAAGAGAGTAAATTTCATTTTTAAAAAGTTCATCTTGGGGCTTTCCTGGTGGCTCAGTGGTAAAGAATCCACTTGCCAATGCAAGAGACACTGGTTCAATCCCTGATCAGGGAAGATCCCACAGGCCAGTGGAGCAGCTAAACTCATGTGCCACAACTATGGAGCCTGTGCTCTAGAGCCCAGGAACCACAGCTCCTGAGCCCACGTGCCATAGCAACTGAAGCCCACATACACTAGAGCCCATGCTCCACAAGAGAGAAGTCACAGGCTATGAAATGTTCAAGCTATGAATAGCCCCCAGTCTCCACAACTAGAGAAAAAGCCCATGCAGCAACAAAGACCCAGCAGAGCCAAAAATAAATAAATATTTTTTAAAATTCATCTTATCTAATGTCTTAAAATATCAAATATATTCCTATACTATCTTTCATATGCACTTCCTTATATCTCCTCCCATTTCCATTATCTGAGCTCAGACTGACCTGCCTCCTGCAAAATCTGTATGCAGGTCAAGAAGCAACAGTTAGAATTGGACATGGAACAACAGACTGGTTCCAAATAGGAAAAGGATTATGTCAAGGCTATATAGTGTCACATTGCTTATTTAACTTATATGCAGAGTATATCATGAGAAATGCTGGACTGGATGAAGCACAAGCTGGAATCAAGATCATCAGGAGAAATACCAATAACCTCAGACATGCAGATGACACCACACTTATGACGGAGAGTTAAGAACTAAAGAGCCTCTTGATGAAAGTGAAAGAGCAGAGTGGAAAAGTTGGCTTAGAAATTATTCAGAAAACTAACATCATGGCATCTGTTCCCATTACTTCATGGCAAATAGATGGGAAAACAATGGAAACAGTGACAAACTTTATTTTGGGGGGCTCCAAAATCACTGCAGATGGTGACTGCAGCCATTAAATTAAAAGACACTCATTCCTTGGAAGGAAAGTTATGACCAACCTAGACAGCATATTCAAAAGCAGAGACATCACTTTGCCAACAAAGGTCCGTCTAGTCAAGGCTATGGTTTTTCCAGTAGTTATGTATGGATGTGAGAGTAGGACTACAAAGAAAGCTGAGAGCTGAAGAACTGATGCTTTGAACTGTGGTGTTGAAGAATTCTCTTGAGAGTCCCTTGAACAGCAAGGAGATCCAACCAGTCCATCCTAAAGGAGATCAGTCCTGAATGTTCATTGGAAAGACTGATGATGAAGCTGAAACTCCAATACTTTGGCCACCTGATGTGAAGAACTTACTCATTGGAAAAGACCCTGATGCTGGGAAAGATTGAAGGTGGAAGGAGAAGGGGACAACAAAGGATGAGATGCCTGGATGGCATTACCGACTAAATGGACATGAGTTAGAGTAAACTCCAGGAGTCAGTGATGGACAGGGAGGCCTGGTGTGCTGCAGTCCATGGGGTCACAAAGAGTTGGACACAACTCAGTGACTAAACTGAACTGAGCTCAGACTCTCACCAGCTGTCCTCTGAATCACTGAAATCACATTAAAAGTGGTCTCCTGAGTGCCAAGATTTCCCTTTCCAATCATTATCTGGATTTGGAACACTGCTCCAAATGGCTTTGTGCCTTCCTGCCTTCTATGTCTTCTTTAAGATGTTCAAATTGTTCTGATGCTTAGAAACCTCTTTCCCACTCCCATATCTGTTACTCAAAGTACTGAATCATTTCTTGGAGTCTAGCTCAAATTCCATGAACCATACCCAACTTTTACTCCTTGCAATTAGTCTCATTCCTTAACTATTTTTCCTCTAAAACATTGTTGTACCTCTATTATTGTTCTTACTCAATCTGTTGCAAGTTATATATCATCTTTGATTCACCCAAAACATCTATATATGATTTTATTCATAGTAGAGGGGCAAATAAATGCTATATTAAATTTTACCTCAAATGGCACAATGTTGGATCAAGTCAAAATATCTGATAATATCAAAAGTAAGACTTATAAGATGCTTACTTTGCAGCCATTGTAACTCTTATATTTCCATAATTTTATTATTTTTAAATTTATGTATCTTACAGGCATTTAAAATGGATCTTAAACTTCAAGATCCTACTTATTATTTAGTTTGGAGAGATGCTAGTTCACAGACACATTTATCTTCTTTGGCTGAGTTTGGTTTCATATGGGAAATCTCTTTTTCTGATATCTTGATGAAAGAAAATTAGTCTGTCCACTGAGGTGAATAATGCCTTAGATAAACGACAAGTCAATGCCCAGATAGCTGTAAAATTCCACTGTTGCACTCCATTTCCTCATAGAATGTTTCTAGAAAATGAATGGAAATTAGCTCAAAGGGCTCTAACACTTTATCACACTTTGGTATTTCATAAAAAATGTAAATAGGAGAATAAACCATACTTTGAATTTCAGGCTATATTTGCAAAACTAACCAGAACTCTATCACCAAAGATGCTGATGAACAAAACAAACAAAAACAAGTTCAGAACCAAGAATGTTAATAATAATCCCATAATCCAACTTTTTAAAATTGGCCTTCCTAAGCCTTCAGTGGGAAAGCCCTGTTTTCACTTTATGAATTGTACAAGGATGTAATATTTAAATGTCATAAACTTAATCCACTAAAAATTTTGCACATCCATTTTTTAAGAAATAAAACTTTAATAAGAAGTTTCTCATGAGAGCTTAATTCAATTTAGATGCAGTTAAAATGCATTCTTTTACTTCCTTAAATAAGAAACTAAATAATATTTATACGATTTGCTCAAATAATTGGGATAATATATGTTCAGAATGTCTTCAACTCAGTTAATAAATTCTGTATCAATAAGAATGCTCTAAAGAAACAAAATCAAAAGTGAATACACACACACAAACATATAAAGAAAGTGAATTTTTTTTATTTTATTTTAAGGAACTGACTTGCTTGACCATCAAGAACAGTCAGTCAGAAATCTGTAAAGCAGCACAATAGACTGGAAACTCAACTAGGATTTCTGTTACAGTCCTTAGGTAAAACTCTTTCTCCAGAAAACCTCTGATTTTGCTTTTAATACCTTCAGTTTATTTTAAGAGGTCCACTCACATTATAGAGTAATCTGCTTTACTCAAAGTCAACTGATCATAAATGTTAATAACATTACTAAATACCTTCACATCAACATCTAGACTATGGTTTGACCAAACTGCTGGGGACAATAGGCTAGCTGAGCTGATACATAAAATAAATCTTCAAACATTGTCAGCAAATATTTATTGAGTAACTCCAATGGGTCTAGTACTACTTCAGACACAGATCTCACCCTTAAGTCATCACATTATCATATGGAAGACAAACAAGGAAATCAACACATATAGGTCAGTGTGCAAAGTACTATTGTAAGGTGCTAAAAAAGTCAGATTAAGGGCACTAAATTCAAGTCCATTGATTTTGACAACCATTAAAGAAAGGTGATGACTGAACTAAATTTTGAAGGATAAGTAACAGTTACTAAGCTAAGCAGGAGAAAGAGAGGCGACAAAGTCATATGCAAAATGACCTGTGTGGAAAAAAAAAAATGCAGGTGCATTTGACTTGTCTAGAGAAAAGACTGCCTATGCCAGCAGACAGAAAATTGAGCTGAATAAGTGGTCAAATGCCAGAACACAAAGGGCTTTATATGCTAAGCCATGGCATCTGACCTGTACATATCCTGAAGGCTATGGTAATTTACCAAAAAGAAGTTATACAATCAAATAAGCATATCAAAAAAATAACCTTTACTGCAAGGGTTAGATGAGGCTGAGGGCAGAGTTGGCAGAGTGGGGCTGGAGTGGCAACAGATAGCTAAGCAATTGTGAAGACCTGCAGCAGTGGAATAGAAAGGGAAAGAGAAACTTCAGGAAGTAAAATAAATAGGATTCAGTGACTAACTGATGTGGGCTGAGGATAATGGAGCCCTATATGATAATTTCAGGTTTGGGGCTTGGATAAACATGAACGTAATGGAGCCATTAAAAAAAATACCTTGGTTAAAGACATAAAGGCATCTTGGTTAAAGGTGAGAAAAGTTGGATAAAGTAAAAGGAGAAAATAAAGTGAAGACTACTCCAGCAGTTATATTACATCTTTCTACATCAAGAGCAGATGATGAAAACAATCTCATAGATTTCTCCCTCATCCTCTATATTTCCTTACATATGGCCAAACCATGCTTTGTGCAGAACAAAATAGATTGTTTAATAACCAAAGGAAAACTTTAGAGTACATTTGGTACTTATGAATGTACTTGTAAAAGAAATTACTCTGCTAAATTACTTTTGCCTCTTCAGCAAAGTGTACAAAACACTTGAAAATTCTGAATGGATTAGGTGATAAATAGGGCAACAGTTAGTTTCCTGGTCAGAACTTGAAAATGAAATATCCCTCTGGTAATTAAACAATAAAAACAACACATAGTGAAATATATCAGAAATATACAGAATCTTAAAGAAACAGATTGTTAAATGTATTAACAAATCTAAACAATGCATCTATTTAGAATTAAGTGTTATAGGACTAAACATAGGTAGGAGCCATCTAAGCATTTCTCAAGGAGAAGGACACCCAGTAAAGATGGGTGTCCTTCTCATCTTCCTGGTATATATTTCCTACTACTGAGCTGCATAAATAAAGCTATTAAAATATGATGAAATTAAAAATTCAAATTAAAAATCCCTTTCCTTTGATTACAGAGACTTTACTGGATCACATGTTTAAAATTTGGCTTCTAAAGTAGATATCTACTTTTAGTCTGACCCACACCCATCTCTTCTTCTGCACAGAACTCCACATTGACCAAACCCTTCCTCCTCTTCAGCTTAATGCTCCTTCTTTTACCCCAGTAATGTAACATAGTACCCTCCATGTTCTTAAAAACTCATCCCCTTAGTAACAGTAGAGAACAGGGAAGCAGAACCAATGAATGGAGAGCAATAGTTGTGGCAACATCATTTGAGCCCTTGGGTCAGACTATACTAAAAAGGCAGTCATACTTCCTAGACTTCCCACTAACATGAAGTATTCAACTCTGTAATTTTGTTTATGCCAATTTGAGATTCATTTTCTAGAACGTGCAACTTTGAGTTCTAGTTAATACTATATAGGCATCATTATATAATGTCTAGGGCATACACCCCATCTGTCAGCTACTAATGAACATCAAGCTCTGTATAAAATGAGCTGCTTCTGATCTTATAAAAAATTAAACACCAAGCCATAATACTAACATAGGGCTCCAGTTAAAGCAATCAAGTCCAACCTTCAAGTCCATTAAAGTCTATAAACAGACAATTGAAATGAACACATTTTTCTCAAATTATGGTCTTTTTTTAAATTATAAAATATAAGATGTAGAGAAGATTTTCATCTATTTCATTTGCCAAGTTAGAGGAAATGGGTATGACTAAATTCTTTTTCATCTTAATCATACAGTGATTACTGAAGCTTAGTTTCCATAAAACATTTCTATGAGAAATTCTTGAAGTTGACTGCCAGTTTGTTGTTGTTCTTCAGTCACTAAGTCATGTCCGGCTCTGCAACCCTCTGAACTGCAGCCCACCAGGTTCCTCTGTCCTCCACTATCTCCGGGAGTTTGCTCACTTCACGTCCATTGAGTCAGTGATGCTACTAATCATCTCAGTCTCTGCCGCCCTTCTTCTCCTTTTGCCTTCAATCTTTCCCAGCATCAGTGTCTTTTCTAATGACTGCCAGTTTATCAATCTGCAAATCAAGAGAGCTGAAAAATCTCAGTGTGCAATCATGCAGAGTGGCTAGGAGATCATAACTGCAACCCTCAAAATACCTCTCAATTAGAAATGCAAAGATTTCTGAAAATCAAGAACATTGAAACTCCCTCCAACATGGGAGATTTCTTTTTTCTTAATTTAATTTCTCCAATGTCTTATTATTGAGTTAAAGCATTACTGAGTAAAGCATTCATAAATCAAGTCATACAAGTCATCTACAGGGTAGATGATCTCCAAAAGTGGAATAAAATAAACTAAATGAAGTTTTTAGTTCAATTATGCATTAAAATGTGCTTATGAAGATACAGCTCAAAAACAAAATAAATTATGTATGAAAATGAGTTACATTACTGCTTTGATATCAAAACCAAAATGTTTCATAAACTTCACATGCAGAGAGTTACTAGTAAATTAGTAAAAATTTTTAAAAATACAAGCTTGATTATTTTTCCCAATGATTATATTTTTAAATTTTTCATAACTTTTATAAAAACTTTCATCCAGTGTCAATCACTTGCTTTCCCCTTTCTTACTATAGTTTGACAACTTAAATTAATGAGTACATAAATTTGATTAGAAGTTACATATCATTATCTCAAATCAATATTCTGTAAAACTTGGGAAACAGGAATTCTTTACTATATATCCTATATAATCCTGCATATTAATAAAAAAATTTAATAAATAATGAGGTTATCCTCAAATTTTATTCCATGTACTATCCAAACTCTTTAGGGTAGGTACAGAAGAATTTGGAGAAGAGTATCTAGCAGAAATAATGTGCCTATATAATCTTTCACAGTCAAGTTAGGGGCCATAGCATTTGAACTGTATCATAACAGATCACCAAGAAAAGATGATGGATAGTGTATCTTAAACAGCAAAGCCACAACATAAAGAAATATAATACCAGCTACGATTGATTAAACATCTTCTCCATGCTAGATACACTTTATCTGTACTAATTTATTTAATCCTACAAATGCCTGATGGTAGTCTAAATTTGCACACCAGATAAATGTCCCTCTCCTCCTTAACCACCATTGTGCAATTAAAATTTGTACCTTAGAAAAAATGACTAGATGTTACATGACTTTGAACTTTCAGAAGGTTCACAAATAGTTGAGACCAC
Organism: Aepyceros melampus; assembly: GCA_006408695.1. Taxonomy (NCBI): domain Eukaryota; kingdom Metazoa; phylum Chordata; class Mammalia; order Artiodactyla; family Bovidae; genus Aepyceros; species Aepyceros melampus. The sequence continues at coordinate 81,720 of SJXQ01013126.1, read as the reverse complement.
CAATGAAAGCATAAGTTGATAATACTAACAACCTCCTTCATCTCATACCCCGACTTCCATCTCAGATGATGGTAGTATTCCAGTAGCTCGTCATTTCTTCATATCTGATGTTAGTTCTCTTTCAATGTAATGAGGGAAGGAAAGAAAAAGATGGTAATTCTAACTCCAATTCGAGTATCCTTCTCTCTTACATACATGTGTATGTATATATATATATATATATATATACATACACATATGTGCACATTACACAAATAATATTCAACAATAAGCAGTGCCAAAATTAACTGATTAATTTGCTAGATTACTGGGAAAACTTGACCACTGTCCATCAGCATAGCGCCCTCTTGAGGCAGAAATTCTTTTATGATTTCATTTTTCTCATTGATCTTGTAAATTATATTTTTGCCCCAAAGACATCACATCTATTTCCGCATCACTTCATGACAAATAGATGGGGGGAAAATGGAAACAGTGTCATATTTCATTTTCTTGGGCTCCAAAATCACTGCAGACGGTGATTGCAACTACGAAATTAAAAAGATGCTTGCTCCTTGGAAGAAAAGCTATGACAAACATAGACAGTGTATTAAAAAGCGGAGACATCACTTTATGACAAAAGTCCGTATAGTCAAAGCTATGGTTTTTCCAGTAGTCACATATGGATGTGAGAGTTGGACCATAAAGAAGGCTAGAGCTGAAGAAATGACACTTTCGAACTGTGGCACTAGAGAAGACTGCAAGGAGTCTGCAAGGAGATCAAACCAGTCGATCCTAAAGGATATCAGTCCTGATATTCATTGAAAGGACTGATGTTGAAGCTGAAATGCCAACACTTTGGCCACATGATGCAAAGAACTGACTCATTGGAAAAGACCCTGATGCTAGGAAAGATTGAAGGCAGGAGGAGAAAGGGGCCACAGAGGATGAGATGGTTGGATGGCATCACCAACTCGATGGACATGAGCTTGAGCAAGCTCTGGGAGATAGTGAAGTACAGGGAAGCCTAGTGTGCTGCAGTTCAGGGAGTCACAAAGAGTCAGATACAACTTAGCAACTGGACAACAACAAAGACAGTGGGAGGGATCTTAAGTTTTTGTTCATCATTTAAGGAGTTAATAGTGAAATAAGTATTAGTTGAATGCTTCTTTCCAAATAGTCCTTATGTGGAGATCCTGTTGATCCAGGACTGGAAGGACCAGAATACTATTCACCTGGCCTCCCCTCAATTCCTAGAGCTGCTACTAGGAGAATTTCAGAGAGCTGCTAGAAAACACTGATGAAGGCACACTAAGCTGGGAGAACAAAGGCTTGTGTCAGATATTGTAAAAGTACAACCCTGTAGGCTAAATCTGTCCTGTAAGTGTTTTGTTTGACTCACATTGTCTTTTCTTTTTCTTTGAGGTCAGCATTTTATTTTCAGTAAAAATTTTTGACTTTCAACTTTTATTTAAAAATAAAATAATCTGGCTATAATGAACTTCCATTTTCATAGGAAAATAATCAGCTAGATCTGTGTGGCAGTGACTCTTTCACCTATGGTGTTTGCCATATTTCCTTATTCACCCTCTTTTATACTTTACAATGCTAAATTATGCTTTCTACATGAGCCTTATAGCAGTTAACTTCATAACCAATGACCAAACTTTTAGTAAAAGTGTTGCTGCCAATAAGCTGATTGACCTTAAGCAAGTTATTAAATCTCTTGGGGACTCAGTGTCTTCACCTGACATTGGGAAATAAAGCTTAGAAAACAATACATCCTCATCTCTAAGAGTCCTTCTAGCACTAATATTTATTCTAAAATTTAGAATATCTCTCTCTCTTGTAAATGGACTGCCTCCTATAACTTCTACCATCAGTGAAATCTTGACTATCACTAAATTAAATTTAAAATAGATTTATTAGTTCATTTAATCACAAAAACAAGACTTCACAAATTTAAGAGTACTGAAAAGAAATATACACATACTTCAATTTTAATGCTCTTGGAAAAGCTTATTCATGCCAAACTTGATTTGCAAAATTTTGACTGAGCAGCCTCTCTGAACACCTGGGGACAACTGACTTCAATTAGATTACAGCTGGTATTGTCCACTGTCTATTTTAAGCCTAACAAAGAAGAGAGAAAGATGGGGGTGTGTTCACTCTCTTCAGTTAAATTCTCTTCCACACAACTGATTTAGGAAGTGATTTTACCCAAGATTTACCCAAATTTCCTTTGCCATAATTACTCTACGTTATCTAATATGGATGTATTTTCAATCTATTATTTCAAAAAATTAAGTCACTAAAAGAGCCCTGAGTAATTTTCTTCCTAGTAAATTAAATCTCTCTCAGATCACATTCTCAAGAGTATATTGTGTATTTGCTGGATCAGTCTAGAACAAGTGTATACATAACCACTACCTAGGATCATCAATAAAACAATGTAAGATTCTCCAGAAAACAAAATACTAAATATGCAAACTGATAAGTGTATTAGTTGTTCTATCTTCACTCTTTAATACAGAAGGACCCCAAGTGAGAAGGGTTTGAGGCTTTGCCACTCAAACTATAGTTTGTGAACCAGCAGCAGCAGCATTCCCTGGGAGGCTTTTAGAAAAGCAGAATCCCAGGCTACACCCACAAACCTGCTATACTAGAACCTACAGTTTAGCAAGACCCTCGGGTGATTTATGAATAGATTACAATTTGGAAAATACTGGTCTAGGCACATTAAAGGCATAATGGGTAGGCCTGAATTGCAACCTGATTCTGTTATTTATTACCTATACTTAATTTCACTTGTTTCTTCATCCATAAAGTGAAACTAAATATTAATTACCTCAGGGAATGTTCCTGATTTTATTTCTTTTTTACATCTAAAAGAGTCTGGCATAGAGTAAGTCCTCAATAAATATTTGCCAAGTCTAGTTACCAAAAAATATTAGAATCGAAAAATTCTGACTCTTAAAACGCAATTGCATTTTTTAACAAATCAATTTTTTTTTATCATGAACTGAATCTGTTTACTTTGATTAAGATGTGGAATTATTTTCTTTGGTGTTTTTGCTTAAAAACTTAAGTGGAGATTAAAAGAAAACTGGCTTCCTTACTCTTTCTTCTCTCTTCTTCCTAAAACTCATCCTCCATTCTAACACAAATGAAGGAAAGAGCCCTAAAGAGAACACTGAATGAGCACTGTAGTAATTTTTCAGGACCTCCAAATAAGTGTAACTAATTTGAAATCCCTCAAAGTCTCAATCCAGCACAAAGAAACCATGCTGTTAAATGGTTAAATGACAAGAGAGCAACACAAATCAAACTTATCCACAGCACAGATGCCATGTTTGGGTAAAAGCATTGATTTGTTGAAAGAGAGAGAGTTGCAGGTTAACCAGAGAACTGAAGTTTGCTAAACCAAATAAAGAAAATCAAAACAAACAGGAATAAATGTAATAAAGATACCATAAAGGATACCTTTGAACTACATGTATAAAACAAAGGATGTGGGCCATCAACAGCCCTAACTGTTGCAGGCGACTAATTAGGAGCAGCTAATATGAGACTCTTTGAATAACTTGGCACCCCAGCTTTTCAACTATGGACCAAAACTACAAACTATAAAACATTCTATTGCATTTGCAATATAAAAGAAACTGCTCATCCAGTTTTGGTAGTTATAAGCTTTTCTATATAAACCATAATCTTAACTAAATTCATAGGATGTTTAAAAATTATTTTATAAAATATCAGTTCAGTTCAGTTGCTCAGTTGTGTCCAACTCTTTGCGACCCGTGGACTGCAACATGCCAGACTTCCCTGCCCATCACCAACTCACAGATCTTGCTCAAACTCGTGTCTATCGAGTTGGTGATCCATCAAACCATATCATCCTCTGTCGTCCCCTTCTCCTCCTGACTTCAATCTTTCCCAGCATCAGGGTCTTTTCAAATGAGTCAGTTCTTCACATCAGAGGGCCAAGGACTGGAGTTTCAGCTTCAGCATCATTCCTTCCGATGAATATTCAAGGTTATTTCCTTTAGGATTGACTGGTTGGATCTCCTTGCAGTCCAAGGGACTCTCAAGAGTCTTCTCCAACACCACAGTACAACAACACTAATTCTTCTGCACTCAGCTTTCTTTATGGTCCAACTCTCACATCCATAGTTGACTACTGGAAAAACCATAGTTTTACTATATGGACCTTTGTTGGCAAAGTAATGTCTCTGCTTTTTAATGCACAGTTTAGGTTTGTCATAGCTTTTCTTCCAAGGAGCAAACATTCATGGCTGCAGTCACCATCTTCAATGATTCTGGAGCCCAAGAAAATAAAGTTTGTCACTGTTTCCATTGTTTCCCCAACTGTTAGCCATGAAGTGATGGGACTGGATGCCATGATCTTCAATTTTTGAATGCTGAGTAATAAGCCAGCTTTTTCACTCTCCTCTTTCACCTTCAAGAGGCTCTTTAGTTCTTTTTCACTTTCTGCCATAAGGGTAGTGTCATCTGCATATCTGAGGTTACTGATATTTCTCCCGGCAATCTTGATTCCAGCTTGTGCTTCATCCAGTCCAGCATTTTGCATGATGTACTCTGCATAGAAGTTAAATAAGTAGGGTGACAATATACAGCCTTGACGTACTCCTTTCCCAATTTGGAACCAGTCTGTTGTTCCATATCCACTTCTAACTGTTGCTTCTACACCTGCATACAGATTTCTCAGGAGGCAGGTAAAGGGATCTGGTATTCCCATCTCTTTAAGAACTTTCCACAGTTTGTTGTGATCTACACAGTCAAAGGCTTTGGCATAGTCAATGAAGCAGAAGTAGATGTTTTTCTGTAATTTGATTGTTTTTCCTATGATCCAACGGATGTTGGCAATTTGATCTCTGGTTTTCTGGCTTTTCTAAAACCAGCTTGAACATGTGGAAGTTCACAGTTCATGTACTGTTGAAGCTTGGCTTGGAGAATTTTGAGCATTACTTTGTTAGCGTGTGAGATGAATGCAATTACGTGGTAGTTTGAACATTCTTTGGCATTGCCTTTCTTTGGGATTGGAATGAAAACTGACCTTTTCCAGTCCTGTGGCCACTGCTGACTTTTCCAAATTTGCTGGCATATTGTGTGTGGCACTTTCAGAGCATCATCTTTTGAAAGCAAAAGTGTAGTCCCTCAGTTGTGTCTGACTTTTTGCAACCCCATGGACTGTAGCCCACCAGTCTCTTCTGTCCATGGAATCCTCTAGGCAAGAGTACTGGAGTGGATTGCCATTACCTTCTCCAGGGGATCTTCCTGACTCAGGGATCGAACCTGGGTCTCCCACATCACAGGCAGATTCTTTACCATCTGAGCCACAAATAGCTCAGCTGGAATTCTATCACTTCTGCTACCTTTGTTAGTAGTGATGCTTCCTAAGGCTCACTTGACTTTGCACTCCAAGATATCTGGTTCTAGGTGAGTGATCACACCATTGTGATTATTTGGCTCATCAAGATTTTTTAATATAATTCTTCTGTGTATTGTTGCCACCCCTTCTTAATATCTTGTGTTTCTGTTAGGTCCATACTGTTTCTTTCCTTTATTGTGTCCATCTTTGCATGAAATGTTCTCTTGGTATCTTTAATTTTCTTGAAGAGATCTCTAGTCTTTCCCATTCTATTTTTTTCCTCTATTCTTTTGCATTGATCATTGAAGAATGTTTTCTTTTCTCTCCTTGCTATTCTTTCGAACTCTGCATTCAGATGGATTTATCTTTCCATTTCTCCTTTGCCTTTAACTGCTCTCCTTTTCTCAGCTATTTGTAGGGCCTCTTCAGACAACCAGTTTGTCTTATTTCATTTCTTCTTCTTGAGGATGGTCTTGATCACTGCCTCCTGCACAGTGTTACAAACCTCCATCCATAGTTCTTCAGGCATTCTACAGATCTAATCCTTTGAATCTGCCACATCCACTGTATAATTGTAAGTGATTTGATTTAGGTCATAGTTGAATGGTCTAGTGGTTTTCCCTACTTTCTTCAATTTAAGTCTGAATTCTGCAATAAGGAGTTCATGATCAGAGCCACAGTCAGATCTTTTTTGTTGACTGTATAGAGTTTCTCCATCTTTGGCTGCAAAGAATATAATCAATCTGATTTTGGCATGACCATCTGGCAATGTACATGTGTAGAGTCGTTTTTTGTGTTGTTGGAAGAGAGTGTTTGCTATGACCAGTGCATTCTCTTGGCAAAACTCTGCTAGCCTTTGCCCTGCTTCATTTTTTACCCCAAAGCCAAACTTGCCTGTTACTCCAGGTATCTCTTGACTTCCTACTTTTGCATTCTAGTCCCCTGTGATGAAAAGGCCATCTTTTTCTGGTGTTAGTTCTATAAGGTCTTGTAGGTCTTCATAGAGCCATTCAACTTCAGTTTCTTCAGCATTAGTGGTATTTATAAAATATATTTTAACTCAAATGATTCCCTAGGTACCATTTGCTTACAGATCTTAGGCATAACCACTTTAATGCTTTTTTTCCCAATGCCACTAGATTAATAGTCTCATCTTGCCAAATGGTAGGCCTTTAATCCTTTCTGGTATCCTTGGATATTCTAAAGTGAATGGAGAATATTTTACATCACATTTCCACGGCCTCCTATCTCTGCTGGCTCTATTCTCTGGTTCTTAACATTCCTCTTAGCTAATTCTGTTTGGCAAGGAGCACATAGGTGGTAATGACCTTTGACACTCTTTGAGGTGTCTATTTTCTCAACATCTGGTGCCTATGACACCATTCTGCCTCCAAGTTCCCGAGATAAACACCAGCTGCAACTCTATTCTGGTCTTGAATACATTGATGTTAACCCAGTCTTCACCTAGAGTCCTCACCTGGAGAGAAGTGATTTCCATTTGTCATCTCTTCACATATGAAGGCAGAAAAAATTCCACAAATGTGGGCTTATGGTGCAAAGTGCCTTCAAGTTTACCATTTCTTTTTCGATATCATAAGCACCCACAAGAATCTGAGCAGGAATAAATTTTATTCTCACATCTGTATCCTACACTAAGTCTCCCTTCCCATTATGACAGATGAACCTTCATTTACTGTGATGACTCTTTTCTCACAGAGGCACTTTCACCTCTTATCTTACCTCACTTTAGTTTTCTTTATGGACTCCTGTGGAGCCACTTTCCATCCTTTATAAGGGTCACAAATGTCAGTAAGAGTCTGACCTTGGATCTCAGGCAAATCAGAGGATGGAGTTAGAAATAAGGGGAAGACTGAGAAGAAAGAATTTCATACCTCCACATACTCAGAGTGCTGATCTTTGTAGGCCCACATTTTAAAACTAACCAGCAGCATGTTTTTGAAATATTAGAAATATAACTTTATATTATAAAATGATTCTGGTCAGCATCTTAAATACAAACATTTTCTCAACTATTGAGTGTGCTTTTCATAAAGTCTGATATAAATCTCAATGTTTTTTGCAAAAATATGATGGTGTAGATGAGCCAAATAAACACAGATTTCAAAGTTTACACAGATCATTAAAACTATTTGCAATTAACATACTAAGTAAAAATATGATCATTAATCTGTAAGTTTCAATAGCATACATTTTGAAAATGAAAGAATTTTGGATTATATAGGCCAACTATTGATAGTTAATTTAAAAATAGGAATTTGGGTAAAATAACTTTGAAAGTCATTGATTTGACCTCAAATTGAAACCTCCTGATTCTTAGTTTTGTTCTCTTCCCCTTACATTCATTATCTTACAAGGATAGCCTGTGGGATAAAAGCATTTTGCCACAATGATACATTCATTAAGTTAGCAGATATTAATATTTATTGAGCATCAGCTGTGCTTCAAGTATCTCAGGTCACAAGAAAGGGTGACCTACCAGGAGTGGAAATCTTAGTTCAAATCTCAGATCTTCCAAACTTCATGTGTGTTCCTATGCAAGTAGTACATATACCTAAACTTAGCATCCTCATCCTAAAATGAAGCTTATAGTTAAATCATCTGTAAGATTTCTTTTGGTTCTCAGAATCTATGATTCAGTCAAACAGCTGTACATGTTAAACAATAACAAAAACAAAAAAAAAAACCTCATGAATGAAGATTTCAAGTTTCATAGATACTTTACCCACAACCAAATGTAAGATGCTCATTTGGCAGATTTAGGTCACTGGATAATATCTGATGAATATTTTTGTTACAAAAGGAGAAAAGAAGAGACTATGATAAATTACTACCTGTCACTATGCCTAAATAAATGAAACTACTAAAATACATTCAAAAAAAAAAAAACAGGTGTAGTGAGTATCTTATGTACTCAACAGTATATATTTTTGAATCTGGATGATTTTAGCCATGTCTCCCTAAAAAAACAGTTTGATAGCTCTAAACATTCAGAATTAAGTCCTCAAATGCATTTTATGTAGAATTTCTAACCTCAGATATGCAGATGACACTACTCTTATGGCAGAAAGTGAAGAAGAACTAAAGAGCCTCTTGATGAAGGTGAAAGAGGAGAGTGAAAAAGTTGGCTTAAAGCTCAACATTCAGAAAACTAAGATCATGGCATCTGGTCCCATCACTTCATGGCAAAAAGATGGGGAAACAGTGGAAATAGTGGCTGACTTTATTTTTGGGGGCTCCAAAATCACTGCAGATGGTGATTGCAGCAATGAAATTAAAAGACACTTACTCTTGGAAGGAAAGTTATGATCAACCTAGATAGCATATTCAAAAGCAGAGACATTACTTTGTCAACAAAAGTTCATCTAGTCAAAGCTATGGTTTTTCCAGTAAAGTTATGATCAACCTAGATAGCATATTCAAAAGCAGAGACATTACTTTGTCAACAAAAGTTCATCTAGTCAAAGCTATGGTTTTTCCAGTAGTCATGTATGGATGTGAGAGTTGGATTATAAAGAAAGCTGAGAGCTGAAGAACTGATGCTTTTGAACTGTGGTGTTGGAGAAGACTCTTGAAAGTCCTTGGACTGCAAAGATATCCAAACAGTCCATCCTAAGGGAAATAGGTCCTGGGTGTTCATTGGAAAGACTGATGTTAAAGTTGAAACGACAGTATTTTGGCTGCCTGATGTGAAGAGCTGACTCATTTGAAAAGACCCTGATGCTGAGAAAGATTGAAGGCAGGAGGAGAAGGGGATGACAGAAGATGAGATGGTTAGATGGCATCACCGACTCAATGGTGATGGCATCACCAACATGAGTTTGGGTAAATTCCAGGAGTTGGTGATGGACAGGGAGGCCTGGCGTACTGCAGTTCATGGCATCACAAAGAGTTGGACATGACTGAGACTGAACTGAACTGAAAGGACATCATAAATGAAATTTGGCATCCATTTGAATTAAATTGAGCTAATAGATAGTCTTGAAGGTCAACATAAATATTAGATCTCATACAAGAGAGCAATTAGGGAGGGAGGTGTAGTTTGATTAATTTCCTTAATATTTCTAAATATTTAATATTTCAAGAAATGCCAGAGGTTTAAGTTTTTAAAATTGAGTCTAATCAATAAACAGAATGACTAGTCATTTTGCTATAAGACAGTGCATTTAATTCTGGTCTTCTCTTATAAAGCTACAGTTGTAGATCACTGTAAACCTCACCCTTTCTTGTTATAAATGAGAAAAGCCAATCCTAAGGAGGTAAATATTTTTTCAGACGTTTAACAGAGTCAGAGCTAAGACTGTAGTATTCAATTCTATTATACCATACTGCTATTTCCTAAGTATTTTTTCTGTTTAACTTAACTGAAGTATAGCTAAAGTATAATAAAGTATAAATAAAGTACAATAAAAAATCCCATAAAGTATACAATGTGATCAGTTTTGACATATGTACATACCCATAAAATCATCATCACAATCAGAATGATACTGTCCATAATTCCAAGAAGTTTCCTCTGTATTTCCTTCCTCTACCCTTTTGCTCATGTGAGCATCAATTTGTTTTTAGTCACTATTAATTAATTTTCATCTTATAGAATTCTCATAAATGAAATCAACAGTATATGGTGCTCTTTTGGCCATGGATTCTCTCACTCTGTATAATTGTAAGATTAGCCCACATTATTGCATGTATCAGTGTTTATTCCTTTCTATTGATGAGTGTATTGCATTGTGTGGCTTCCTTGGTGGCTCAGTGGTAAAGAATCCACAGCCAAGCAGGAGATGCAAGTTCCATCCCTGAGTGAAGAAGATCCCCTGGAGAAGGATATGGCAGCCCACTGCAGTATTCTTTCCTCATAAATCCTATGGACAGAGGAGCCTGGAGGCTATAATTGATGGGGTCTCAAAAGAGTTGGAAACAATTTCGCAAGTAAACAACAACAAGAAAAAAAAACAAACATTGCATTTTGTGGATAGCAACCAGTTCAGTTCAGTCACTCAGTCATGTCCAACTCTTTGTGACCCCATGGATTGCAGCACTCCAGGCTTCCCTGTCCATCACCAATTCCAAGAGCTTGCTCAAACTCATGTCCATCAAGTCGGTGATACCACCCAACCATCTCATCTTCTGTCATTCCCTTCTCCTCCCACCTTCACTCTTTCCCAGCATCAGAGTCTTTTCCAGCGAGTCAGTTCTTTGCATCAGGTGGCCAAAGAACTGGAGTTTCAGCTTCAACATCAGTCCTTCCAATGAATATTTAAGACTGATTTCCTTTAGGATGGACTGGTTGGATCTCCTTACAGTCCAAGAGACTTTCTAGAGTCTTCTCGAATATCACAGTTCAAAAACATCAATTCTGTGGTGCTCAGCTTTCTTTATAGTCCAAATCTCACATCCATACATGACTACTGGAGAAATCACAGCTTTGACTAGATGGCCCTTTGTTGGCAAAGTAATGTCCCTGCTTTTCAATATGCTGTCTATGTTGATCATAGCTTTTCTTCCAAGGAGCAAGTGTCTTTCAATTTCATGGCTGCAGTCACCATCTGCAGTGATTTTGGAGCCCCCCAAAATATAAAGTCTGTCACTGTTTAAATTGTTTCCCCAACTATCTGCCATGAATGATGGGACCAGATGCCATGATCTTAGTTTTCTGAATGTTGAGCTTTAAGCCAACTTTTTCACTCTCCTCTTTCACCTTCATCAAGAGGCTCTTTAGTTCTTCACTTTCTGCCATAAGGGTGGTGTCCTCTGCATATCTGAGGCTATTGTTATTTCTCCTGGCAATCTTGCTTCCAGCTTGTGCTTCATCCTGCCTGGCATTTCGCATGATGTACTCTGCATATAAGTTAAATAAGCAGGGTGACAATATACAGCCTTGATGTACACATTTTCCTATTTGGAATCAGTCTGTTGTTCCATATCCACTTCTAACTGTTGCTTCTTGACCTGCATTCAGATTTCTCAGTATACAGGTAAGGTTGTTTAGTATTCCCATCTCTCTCAGAATTTTCCACAGTTTATTGTGATCCACACAGTCAAAGGCTTTGGCATAGTCAATAAGGCAGAAGTAGATGTTTTTTCTGGAATTTTCTTGCTTTTACTGTGATCCAAAGGATGTTGGCAACTTGGCCTCTGGTTCCTCTGACTTTTCTAAATGCAGCTTGAACATGTGGAAGTTCATGGTTCATGCACTGTTGAACCCTGGCTTGGAGAATTTTGAGCATTACTTTGCTAGTGTGTGCTGCTGCTGCTGCTGCTGCTGCTGCTAAGTCACTTCAGTCGTGTCCGACTCTGTGCGACCCCATAGACAGCAGCCCACCAGGCTCCCCCATCCCTGGGATTCTCCAGGCAAGAACACTGGAGTGGGTTGCCATTTCCTTCTCCAGTGCATGAAAGAAGTCGTTCAGTTGTGTCTGACTCTTCTCAACCCCATGGACTGCAGCCTATCAGGCTCCTCTGGCCATGGGATTTTCCAGGCAAGAATACTGGAGGGGGTTGCTATTGCCTTCTCCTGCTGGTGTGTGAGATGAATGCAATTGTGTAGTAGTTTGAAGACTCTTTGGCATTGCCTTTTTTGGAATTGAAATGAAACCTGACCCTTTCCATTCCTGTGGCCACTGCTGAGTTTCCAAATTTGCTGGCTATAGAGTGCGTCACTTTTACAGCATCTTTTAGGATTTGAAATAACTCAACTGGAACTCCATCACCTCCACTAGCTTTGTTCATAGTAATGCTTCCTAAGGCCCACCGGGCTTTGCATTCCAGGATGTCTGGCTCTGGGTGAGTAACTATACCACTGTGGTTATCTGGGTCTTGAAAATCTTTTTTTTACAGTTCTTCTGTGTATTCTTACCACCTCTTCTTAATATCTTCTGCTTTTGTTAGGTCTATACCATACCCCCACAGTCAGTCTCTCCCATCAGGAAGCTTCCATAAGCCTCTTATCCTTATCCATCAGAGGGCAGACAGAATGAAAACCACAATCACAGAAAACTAATTAAACTGATCACATGGACCACAGCCTTGTCTAACTCAATAAAACTGTGAGCCATGCTGTGTAGGGCCACCCAAGATGGACAGATCACAGTGGAGAGCTCTGACAAAATGTGGTCCACTGGGAAGGGAATGGCAATCCACTTCAGTATTCTTGCATTGAGAACCCCATGAACAGTATGAAAAGGCAAAAACATAGGACACTGAAAGATGAAGTCCCCAGATTGGTAGGTGCCCAATATGCTACTGGAGAAGAGTGGAAAAATAACTCCAGAAAGAATGAAGAGATGGAGCCAAAGCAAAAACAACACCCAATTGTGGATGTGACTGGTGATGGAAGTGAAGTCCAATGCTGTAAAGAACAATATTGCATAGGAACTTGGAATGTTAGGTCCATGAATCAAAGTAAATTGAAAGTGGTCAAACAGGAGATGGCAAGAGTGAACATCAACATTTTAGGAATCAGTGAACTAAAATGGACTGGAATGGATGAGTTTAACTCAGATGACCATTATATCTACTACTGTGGGCAAGAATCCCTTTGAAGAAATGGAGTAGCCTTCATAGTCAACAAAAGAGTCTGAAATGCAGCTCTTGGGTGCAATCTCAAAAACGACAGAATAATCTGTTCATTTCCAAGGCATTTCATGTGGATAAATCACACATTTATCATTTACTCATTGATGAATGTTTAGATTTTCTCTAGACTGGGGCTATTACAGATAAAGCTGCTATAAGCATTCACATACACGTTTGGTGTGAGCATATGTCCTCATTTCTTGTGTGTAAATAGCTAAGAATGGAATGGATGGGTCATATGGTAGATGTATGTTTAACTTGAAAATCTTCTGTCAGTTTTCCAAAGTAGTTGAACCATTTCAAATTTCCATCAGCAGGTGAGTTTTATTGCTTTATAGACTTGCCAATATTTGGTATGGTCAGTTTTGTTGTATTTTTTTATTGTTTTTTCTTTAATTTTAACCATTCTAATGGTATGCCATCACAGTTTTTATCACATTTGTTTCATTCCTAGGACTTTCTTGACACAATTTGAGCTATCCTGCAAATCTAGGGGAAAGAATGACACATATAATAATGTGATATGTAACTGAAGGACAAGGATAAGGGTATTTTTTTTCACAAGTTATTTTCATCACAATGGCAGTTACCTTAGTATCTGTACTGACTGACACTTAAAAATTGACTCAATGATTGTTGTTACTGTTTAGTCCCTAAGTCATGTCTGACTCTTTGCAACTCCATGGACTGTAGCCTGCCAGGCTCCTCTCCCATGTGATTTTCCAGGCAACAATAGTGTATTGATTTGCCTTCTCCATGGGACCTTTCAAACCCTGGGATCAAAACCTGCATTCCTGCATTGCAGGCAGATTCTTTACCACTGAGCCACATTGGAAGCCCTTAATGATGCATACTACTTAATCATTTTAAGCTTGTTTTAAAGGATATTTAAAATGTTTTTTCTTTACTCTTATTAACTTCTTTTCTTCTAAACGGAGTAAAGAAAATAATCAAGGGGTTGAAAACACAAGCACCCAAAGGATGAGGGTGGATAATATAAAAACATAAAGTCATTCAAGGAATAAAATAGGAACTACTTATTGTATACCAAATCGAAGCACAGAGGCATGACCAACTAATTATCTGTGTACAGGGAATTTCTTTTGAGCTGAACTGGAAGAATAAGTAGTTTTCCAGATGGAGAACTGGTAGAAATACATTCTTGGAAGAAGAAATAATGTATGCAAGGCCACTGAGTTGTTTGCATCCCTGGAAGACAGTTCAAGGGCTAAAGATTCAATTAATGTCTATTGAATACACTAACAAGTGAGTTAAAAACAAAACAAACAAACAAACAAAAAACCTTCATTCTCTCTTATTGTTCTCAAGATTGAATTAATGTCTATTGAATACACTAACAAGTGAGTTAAAAACAAAACAAACAAAAAACCTTCATTCTCTCTTATTGTTCTCTGTCCCCTATACTTCAGTCACTACTACTAGAGCATAATAATATAATACAAATTTAAAAGTGACTAATTTTATATAAGTTATATCCTAGGATGCTGCTTTCTAAAATCACCTTGGAATGCCTTAATTTCATCAGTAATTAATCAATAATTTATTAAATAGTTAGTGTAAAGTAAGATAATTCTGGAGACCTCTCAGAAAGCCAAACATCACCTCTTAAAAGTATTCATCTTTTCTTTGCTTTATATTGTAAGAAACAGATGATATTTAGACCAAGATTCCTTTATCTATTCACTAACTATAAATCAAAAGAATGACTTTAATTGATTTTGGATCAAAAAATCAATTAATTGATATTTTTTCTTTAACAAAAAACCTGCTTACAAGGGGATCTTTGATACAATTTAGGTGTCTTAAAAAAAAAAGATTTGTTTGGTGCTTTTTATGCTTCTTAAATAATAAAGTGATACGCTGGCAATGTTGATTGCTAAATTGATATTAAAAGATCTGCATAGTTACTTAATTCTTGAGTCATTATTTATCTTTGTAACATTCATAAATACTGAAGTTCATCATTCTTTGTGACAAATTATGAGATAGAATTATTAGATGGAAATTTAGTATTTTTTTTTTCTAATCTACTATTTGACAGGAAAATAACTACACAAAGGAAAAGCATAGGGATATAGTCTCAACTAAGAATTGATGCTTTTGAACTGTGGTGTGGAGAAGACTCTTGAGAGTCCCTTGGACTGCAAGGAGATCCAACCAGTCCATTCTAAAGGAGATCAACCCTGGGATTTCTTTGGAAGGAATGATGCTAAACCTGAAACTCCAGTATTTTGGCCACCTCATGAGAAGAGTTGACTCATTGGAAAGGACTCTGATGCTGGGAGGGATTGGGGGCAGGAGGAGAAGGAGACGACCAAGGATGAGATGGCTGGATGACATCACTGACTTGATGGAGGTGAGTCTGAGTGAACTCCAGGAGTTGGTGATGGGCAGGGAGGCCTGGCGTGCTGCGATTCATGGGGTCGCAAAGAGTCGGACACAAATGAGCGACTGAACTGTACTGAACTGAAGGCAAGATTTAAATTACTGATGGGAACTTAAGTTCAGAGAGATATTTATTTATTATTAAAATCATAGCAACTAAAAACTTCTTTTTCTAGTCATTTTACTTACTAGACACTCTAAACAGTTCTCTATACTGGATGCCATCTCAAAAGCAACAGAATGATCTCTGTTCATTTCCAAGGCAAACCATTCAATATCACGGTAATCCAAGTCTATGCCCTGACCAGTAACACTGAAGAGCTGAAGATGAACATTCTAGGAAGACCTACAAGATCTTCTAGAACTAACATCCCCCAAAAATGTTCTTGTCACTATAGGGGACTAGAATGCAAAAGTAGGAAGTCAAGAAACACCTGGAGTAACAGGCAAATTTGGCCTTGGAGTACAGAACGAAGCAGGGCAAAGGCTAATAGAGTTCTGCCAAGAGAATGCACTGGTCATAGCAAACACCCTCTTCCAACAACACAAGAGAAGGTTCTACACATGGACATCTCCAGATGGTCAACACTGAAATCAGATTGATTATATTCTTTGCAGCCAAAGATGGAGAAGCTTTATACAGTCAGCAAAAACAAGACTGGGAGTTGACTGTATTTCAGATCATGAACACCTTACTGCCAAATTCAGGCTGACATTGAAGAAAGTGGGGAAAACCACTAGACCATTCAGGATTATCTAAATCAAATCGCTTATGACTATACAGTGGAAGTGAGAAATAGATTTAAGGGACTAGATATGACAGACAGAGTGCCTGATGAACTATGCATGGAGGTTCATGACATTGTACAAGAGACAGGGATCAAGACCATCTCCAAGAAAAAGAAATGCAAAAAAGCAAAATGGCTGTCTGGGGAGGCCTTACAAATAGCTGTGAAAAGAAGAGAAGTGAAAAACAAAGAAGAAATTGAAAGATATAACTATTTGAATGCAGAGTTCCAAAGAATAGCAAGGAGAGATAAGAAAGCCTTCCTGAGCAATCAGTGCAAAGAAATAGAGGAAAAAAATAGAATGGGAAAGACTAGAGATCTCTTCAAGAAAATCAGAGATACCAAGGGAACATTTCATGCAAAGATGGGATCAAAAAAGAACAAAATGGTATGGATCTAACAGAAGCAGAAGCTATTAAGAAGAGGTGGCAAGAATACACAGAAGAACTGTACAAAAAAGATCATCATGACCTGGATAATCATGATGGTGTGATCACTCACCTAGAGCCAGATATCCTGGAATGTGAAGTCAAGTGGGCTTTATGAAGCATCACTATGAACAAAGCTGCTGGAGGTGATAGAATTCCAGTTGAGTTATTTCAAATCCTGAAAGATGATGCTGTGAAAGTGCTGCACTCAATACATGAGCAAATTTGGAAAACTCAGAAGTGGCCACGGGACTGGAAAATGTCAGTTTTCATTCTAATCCCAAAGAAAGGCAATGCCAAAGAATGCTCAAACTACCACACAATTGCACTCATCTCACACACTAGTAAAGTAATGCTCAAAATTCTCCAAGCCAGGCTTCAGCAATACGTGAACCGTGAACTTCCAGATGTTCAAGCTGGTTTTAGATAAGGCAGAGGAACCAGAGATCAAATTGCCAACATCCACTGGATCACTGAAAAAGCAAAAGAGTTCCAAAAAAACATCTATTTCTGCTTTATTGATTATGCCACACCTTTGACTGTGTGGATCACAATAACTGTGGAAAATTCTGAAAGAGATGGGAATACCACACCCCTTGACCTGCCTCCTGAGAAACCCATATGCAGGTCAGGAAGCAACTGGACATGGAACAATAGACTGGTTCCAAATAGGAAAAGGAGTACGTCAAGGCTGTATATTGTCACCCTACTTATTTAACTTCTATGCAGAGTACATCATGAGAAATGCTGGGCTGGAAGAAGCACAAGCTGGAATCAAGATTGGTGGGAGAAATATCAATAACCTCAGATATGCAGATGACACCACCCTTATGGCAGAAAGTGAAGAGGAGCTAAAAAGCCTCTTGATGAAAGTGAAAGAGGAGAGTGAAAAAGTTGGCTTAAAGTTCAACATTCAGAAAATGAAGATCATGCCATCAGTCCCATCACTTCATGGCAAATAGATGGGGAAACAGTGGAAACAGTGTCAGACTTTATTTTTTTGGGCTCCAAAATCACTGCAGATGGTGACTGCAGCCATGAAATTAAAAGACACTTGCTCCTTGGAAGGAAAGTCATGACCAACCTAGACTGCATATTAAAAGGCAGAGGCATTACCCTGTCAACAAAGGTCCGTCTAGTCAAGGCTATGGTTTTTCCAGTGGTCATGTATGGATGTGAGAGTTGGACTATAAAGAGGGCTGATCACTGAAGAACTGATGCTTTTGAACTGTGGTGTTGGAGAAGACTCTTGAGAGTCTCTTGGACTGCAAGGAGTTCCAACCAGTTCATCCTAAAAGAGATCAGTCCTGGTTGTTCATTGGAAGGATTGATGTTGAAGCTGAAACTCCAATACTTTGGCCACACTATGCGAAGTGCTGACTCATTTGAAAGACCCTGATGATGGGAAAGATTGAGGGCAGGAGGAGAAGGGTACAACAGAGAATGATATGGTGGATGGCATTACCAACACAATGGACATGAGTTTGGGTGGATTCCAGGAGTTGGTGATGGACAGGGAGGCCTGGCGTGCTGTGGTTCATGGGGTCGCAAAGAGTCCGACACAACTGAGCAACTGAACTAACTGAACTGATACTGAGACGGGCAAAATGCTTGGGATAAGGCATAGGGATCCTGACAAGGTATGGAATCTAACAGAAGATCCCTACCTAAATCTGGATCCCCAAAGAGCTACCCTTTGAGCCCCTATAAGGGTGAATAGAAATAAAGGAGCATTCTATTAGTATTTGGGGTAGTTCTGTCACCAGAACACTTTTTAATACTGAAAGATATTTTTAATTGTGAAACGCTTAATCTCTGCCCAAAATAACAGAGGTGGTTATAACGCTTTAAAGACACATCCAGGCCAAGGAATGGCCCAATGGCATCAGTGCACACTGTAGGAATAGAGGTTTCACAGTAGAGATGATTGTGGAGAAAACTGAGTCATCACATGCCTACAGATAGTTACCCATGAAGACTTGAAAGACTCTCCATTATTGAAATCAGTATTAATAATGCCATCTGTAACTCAGATGGAAGAAAAAAAAACTGTCATATGAAATCAACATGGTCATTTAAATTGCATTGGTTTTGCATTTTTGGTTGTATTTGACTTTCAGTTTTTGTTTTACATAAGTCTTAGATATCTAAAGGGTTTATACTTAGTTTAATGGTTGTACATATTATAATAGAATTATAATTTTTTTTTCTTCAATAGAGATATATACATTCTTTGGATATAGAGTGAATATAGAGTGTAGGTTTGAAAAGGACTGGCTTACCATTTGACTTCTTGGGTAGATCCATCTACAGTGTAGACCACTCACTCTAGTCAGAGAGTGTCATGGCAATTATGGTGGCCATTACAACTTGTGAAAGCTGTCTTTTATTTCAATATCTATGAACCTTTTGAAATGGTTCTATCCTGACGCAGAAATCTACCTCAAATGAATTAGGTTGAATTAAGTGAAAATCCCATTCTTTTTTTTTTTAATTAGTTTTTATTTTTTAGTTTGTTTTGCTTTACAATACTGTATTCGTTTTGTTATACATTGGCATGAATCAGCCACGAGTGTACATGAATTCCGAATCCCGACCCCCACCTCCCCCCTCCCGCCCCGCACCCTCTCTCTGGATTATCCCCATGCATCAGTCCCAAGCATCCTGCATCCTGCATCGAACCTAGATCGGCAAAAATCCCATTCTTATCAGTCAAAAACAACTATCTATAAGCATTTTCTTATCATACAACCTAATACATCATAAAGTTTCTTCTCTTTCAAGGAAAGCCTAACCTAAACCAGTATGAATGAATCATAAGAGAAATTTCTTAACAGGCAATTAACTCTCCTTGATGCTATGCTGATTTTTGCTGATGTCATTCAGTTAAATTAAAAATTAAACATAAAGGCTTTTTTTAATATAAAAATAATATATTGAAAAAAGCAACTATTGAACATATATATGGGCTTACCTACTGATTTCGGCAGTAAAGAATCCAACTGCCAAAGCAGAAGACATGGGTTACATCCCTGGGTTGGGAAGATTCCCTGGAGAAGAAAATGGGAACCCACTCCAGTATTCATGCCTGGAAAATCCCATGGACAGAGCAGCCTGGCAGGCATAAGTCCATGAGGTGGCAAAGAGTCAGACATGACTTATCAAGTAAACAATAACAACAATAAGCAAATATATATAAGAAAGAAAGTTAGAAGGAATATAAAATTAAATCATAATAAGTGAGACACTATCTTGGGGAACCACTTGGCCATTGATCACAGAGAACTTCTTCCTAATAGAACAGAAGTTAATTAATCAGGTTTTTGTATAAAGCAATACAGAAAAGATCCAGAACTCCCAGAAATAGGTATCAATCAGAACAGCTTTTCAGTACAGTCTTTTTTATTTCCTATTCACTACAACACTAAGAAGTAATCAAATATTCCCACACTGTTTTCTCAACTCATTTTTGTCTTTTCCTTTAATTGCTTTAAATTTCCCAAGAGTGAAGAACCCCCATCCCCAACTAATTGTAAAAGAGGAGAGCAAAGAAAGTTTTGTCCATAGTTATTGCTTCCTTAGAGATGAGGTGATCTACCTCCCTATTTCATACTAGATATGATTATTAGTGACAATATCCAAGTGAAACGTCTCTGGTTTCATTTGAGACAATGAAATATGTATCCCACTTTCTTCCAACACAAATATTTCAAAATAACAAGCATGACAAAATCTTCATGATACAGGGCATGATATGAAGAAATATGAGGAACATCTCATGTTCTTGTTACTCCCATGTTTAATGTTTTTATTTTCTCTTTTAGATTAGGAAACATCCCAAATCTTGTATACAAAAGCTGTATGTCCACTTTGTTCCCAGATAAAGGAAGGATTATTTCTTGACAAGTGGGCAGTGAAGCCTGGCCTCAGAAACTATATTCCATGACTTCTCTGCATGGCACAAAGGACTAAGGCTAAGAAAGAGTATACATATTCACAGAAAAAGTGATTCAGATCTATGAAAAAAGGACTAAATAAAATTACAATAAATGGTAAAATATTCCTGAAGTTCTGTGATAACAAAGTCATTCATTTGTCCATTCACTCAACTGTTTACAAGAATCTATTTTACATAAGATATTGTTTTACTATAAATAATCAACATTCATTGAGTACTTATTATATGCCAGGAATTATACTAGCTATTTTATATACATTACTTCAAAATTATTATGAATAGGTACTATTATTATTCCAATTTTACAGAAGAAAAATAGGAAGCTGAAGAGGTTACATAACAAGTTCATAAGTGGCTATGCTGGGATTTGAACTTATAACTGACTGTTTTCTTTCTACTGCACCATATGAACCACTTAAAAACATTTGAAAACTGAATGGATATAAATATTTTGTGCACCTAACAATGTACAAATCAATACTCCATTAAATGTGAATCATTAATACTTATTTGGGGTTTCAAAATTTCATTTTGAGTCAAAGCATAAATATCAAAGCACTTTTTCTGTTGACAGCAGTATTTCCCATTCTCATCTGTAGCACTTTCCAACAGCCAACATCACAGTGAATTTTACAGGGGTAACTGAGAAACTATTATCATGTTAGCCAGTGTAAAAATTTCCTGCTAGTTCTTCTGTTAGTGGAGTTACCCCTCCAATGAATGCCTGTAGAATATCCAAGACTGGGTTCTTTCCTGTGTGTTTGCTAAATAATAGACAGGAGTTGAAGCTACAGTTATCCCTCTATTTTGATGTCTATGGTAGTGGACTAGAGCATGATCCTTTCATAAAAATATTTGATTATTTATTTATATAATAATCTCTTACTAAGTACCTACTTATGCAATCTATGCTAAAGGGATGTTTGTTCAAAGAAAATGTAACCAACAATAGTTTACATATCTATTGTGAGAAAATAAGGCTTCCCTGGTGGCTCAGACAGTAAAGCATCTGCCTGCAATGTGGGAGACCCGGGTTCAATTCCTGGGTCGAGAAGATCCCCTGGAGAAGGAAATGGCAATCCACTCCAGCACTCTTGCCTGGAAAATCCCATGGACGGAGGAGCCTGATAGGCTATAGTCCATGGGTTCACAAAGAGTCGAACACGACTGAACGACTTCACTTCACAAGACATATTTAGGAACCTTCTATGATCCAATTTGCATACACGCTCTAAGGAAGACAGGCTAAAAGAGTCTATTCCTACTTCCTAGTCCTCTAAATACCTCATATCTTTATCAGGAGAGACACGTGCCTTTTCTGTCATTTTTATCCCTAACTCCATGCATATATTCCTTATATATTACTAGTGCTAAAATAATAATGTTTGTTATTCAAATAAATGAGCTCTATATCTTTTCAAATCCTTTAGCAGGATCCACTAAAAAATAACAGTAGCCTGTGGGTCAGAGGCTCTGGCTTGTATCCAGACAATATGCCAAACCTACCATCTGACTTTTTTAAACAAGCCGAGCAACTAACTCCGTCCATGAGAGTGAATGGAACTGAATGGATGACTAGGATTTCAAGGGATGGTACCAGATGTTCTTTAGTATAACTCTAGTGGCTTTCAGCTCATTTCTGAAAATAATTGCTTTAGAATGAGGCTTCTGCCAAGAGCTTATGATGAACAAGCAGACTTTTGCATGTGATTCTGGGAAGAACATGTGAGTAGTCAAACCCTGCAGACGTAGGAACTGTGGGGAAGATTAAAAACTCTGAGACCCTACCATCAGAATGGGCTTAGGAGTTCCAGCAGGAATAAACTAATTGGTCCCACCTACTGTGTCTACAGGCTTCCCTGCCAGCTCAGTGATAAAGAATCCACCTGCAACACAGGAGACAGAGGAAACACGGGTTTGAGCCCTCGGTAGAAAAGATCCCCTGGAGAAGGAAATGGCCACTTATTTCTGTATTCTTGCCTGGAAAAATCCCACAGACAGAGGAGCCTGGCAGGCTACAGTCCCTCTGGTCGCAAAGAGTTGGACACAACTTTGTGACTAAACAACAACAAAGTAGGTCTACACTAGGAGATAAAACTGACTCTGAGCAAAGAAAGAAAATATAATCATCAAGATGCACCAAGTATCCCAGGAAGTGAGACCGATAAATTAGATGGAAGCTTCCAAAAGTAAACACTTTGGGCTCTCCTTACAGGAGGAGGTAAAGCTGCTTAGAGACAGTCTGTGACAGTATTATACTTCATGAAGTATGCAGGCAAGTGAAGTCTGTAAGCTGGGTATGGGAGAAGAAAATCAGATTCTAAAGTCAGTAATTACAAATGGCACACAAGGTCAAGGCAGGACACAGAAAGATTGGACTAATACTGAGTCTGATAATCACAAAATTTCCCAAGAAGAGCTCTTAAAATCACCCTATGTTCACTGCTTATACCAGTCCTTGAATTCTGTGAAACTGATGACTGCATTTTGCTCAGAGAAAAATCCATTTATTTGATTCTTTTTTTCCTCAACTTCTAAACTATCTATGACCATATTTTTCAAATGGTTCTATGGATGACTCCTTTGACTAAGACTCAATAAACAGAATCAAAAATAGTTACAAGATCACTTAGATCTTACATTAGTGGTCTAGTGATCAGCATAGATTCAAAGACAATCTGGTCTCTTTTCACTGCACATACAAAGCAGTAAGTTGAAGGGAAATTGAGTTACTTCCTTGACCTAGTACAACTACTTAGAGGTCACATTAGGAATAGAATAGCATGTCATGAACATGCCTAGTTCAGTGTTTGTTTGTTTCCCTAAACAGTGCTGGTTCTATTATAATGTGAACACATTCAGCTTTCTTTACTTATTGTTCTATCTTGCACAAGATCTCATGAAATAATATTGTTATCAGAATGTTTCCCAAATAGTTTGTTTACTAAATCTCTCTTATTGAAGTGATTACCTTATTGGACTTCTGCATCTTGCCTTTCATTGCTAAGATCAAAACAAAACAAAAATATGCAATGCCCAGTAGGTTATACATCTCTGACAGTATATGACTCAAAAAGCAGCCACTAATTAATTCTGTAACCTCAGTAAACTCACTTAACCTCTCTGGTCCAGATTCCTCATAAGAGGAAGGAACAGGAGAAAAAGCAGGGAGACAGACAGAGAAGTGGGTGATGGGAGAGGAAGGAGTTGGAATTAAATAATCTAAAAGGTTCCTGGATTTAAAGCCTCAAGAGCTCTGTGTAGATGTACTCCAATTTTGGTAAAAACAGAGTCCAGGATACAAGCATGGTTCATATACATAAAAGTCTGTATGGTAACAATAGCTAAGTTAGAGAATAATAACCATATGCCAAGCATTTTTCTAAGGGCTATGAATATCTATGAATCCACAGAATAATTGTCATAGAAACTCAATGAGAGAAGCACCATTATCTTTATCCCCATTTTCCAAATGAGAAAACTGAGGCACAGAAGGTAAGTAATATGCCAGTGTCATACATACAATGGGTCGTTAACACAGGGTTTGAACTATCTAGTTCCAGTTGTCATTCACTAAAAGACCATTATACTGCCCCCTGATAATGGATGAGCTTGCAGGTTTGGGTGGCTGATGATGATAAAGATGACGAGATTCTGGATGGTCTTTTAAGATAAAGTGTTATTTTATCTTAAATTTTATCTTTATTTAAGATAAAATAATAACTTTTAATTATACCATGCTTCCTGAGGCCGTTTTCTTAGACAGTTTATAGTAGTAAAACACCAATATTCATCCATTTGCTCAGATTAAAAATCAAATGATAACTCTTGATTTTTGCCTTTATCTCATTCCAGAATCCATCAGCAAGTCCTCCTAGACCTACCATCAAAACAAATCTAGAATCCCAACCATTTCTCACTGCCATACTGCTACTATTTGGTACGTCTTCATCTTCACCTTCATCTGTAATGTTGCAATTACTTCCTAAATCACTTGCTTGATTTTATACTTTTACACTTACACTTCTACAGTCTAATCTCCACATAACATGCAGAATAGCTATTTTTAAAACATAGACCACATCATTCCTTTACTCAAAACCCTCCTATGGCTTCCCATTGTATTTAGAATAAAATACAATCTCTTTACTAAGGTCTGACTCTGTATGATCTGGCCTTCATGGACTTGTTATCTACTTCTTTTTGATGGAATATATTTTGCAGTCTGAATAAACTTCCTGAAGTCTTTGAATTTCTCTTGTGATGTTATGTACTTTTTTCCAACCAAAGTATAACTGCTATGTACTTACTGGAAGAGAGTTAATTCATTAGCATTAAACACTAACATAGTTACTACATTAAAATCTCATGCCATGTGAGGATGCAGAAATGAAAGCTAACCCCTGCTTCCTTTCTTTCTCACAATCTATGAAAACCTTTTAGACTATGCTGAGAATTCTTTTTTCTTTCAAGTGACAAAGAATACCTGCTCAGCAGGTTTTTATTGTCTAGATATTACCTATTCATCATTACAACTGTTAAGTTGCTGGCTGAGACGGGTTGTCAATTTTTACAGAAGCTTTGGAATAATTATTGTACCATTTAATTTTAAAATGGCAAACACACATAGTGTATGGAAAGGAAAACCTGTTGCTTCCCAGAATCTGATTTCCTCATCATAGGAAATCAAATATGTCAAACACAGCTCATCCATAAAAATTAAAAAAATAAGCCCTTGTTTCTAGTGATAGTTTAGGTAAGTGCTTCAGCCAATTCTACTCACATGTTCTAAAAGAATTAATTTCTCCCTTACATATCTATGGGAGTAATGACTATCTAGTGACTTAAAAGACCATAAAATGGATATAATCTATTTTCTTTCCATTAAATATCCCACTGCAGTAACTATGATTTGACCTGCACATGTACAGACAACAATAAAACTAAAAATTTCTCAATTGCCTGATTTCTCAGCTCAGTCATAGGCGGTGAAACAAGTTAGCTCTCAATTTCCAAAATAGTATTAAGAGAAGCAGTCTTTTTTCTGTGCTAATTAGGGCTGTGCATTTAGTTATCTAGAAACAGATTTGAAGTTGTGTCCTCTGCTAACCTTCTACTAAGATTAGATCTACACATTTTGAATTCTATTTGGAGCATAGATTACAGTTCTGTGACTCTGTCATTAAACTAAGCAGCCCCAAAGTAAAATATAATCACAATGAACCAAGGAATTAGCATGAAATACTAACTTAGTAATTCATTCAAAGGACAAGTTAGCTTCCCAAGAGTTAGCTTCAAAGATTGCAGATAATAAACTAAAAACATAAGCAAATTGAAATAAAGTGAGTGAACATAACTCTTGAGACTAATTTAGGTCATTATACTCCTTCATATCTTTCCCAGTAGATAAAATGGAGGCTGAACTGTTGATATCTTAACCAGGCATATTAAGAATATTTTATGACCAATACAGTACTAGCACTGACCTAGTAGCATAGACCCAGCTTGCCAGAGTGAGGAAGTAGTGTCTTTGAGGGCCTTTTTGGGCAGGCATCAACCATTTATTTGCTGATTTGGGGGAAGTCTGGTGGATTCCAGTGGGGGAGACTCTAGAGCCAGCCAGCAGGGTGAGAGTAGGCCCACTCATGAGCTTGGGTACAGGCTCTTTACTCCTCAGTAAGAAAAGAGCCATACAATGCAAAGCAATTGAACATTATCCTTAAGACTGTCATAAACTTTGGATAATTGAAAAAAGGAAGAAGGGAAGAATGAACATTTTGAGGCAGGAGATAGATGGGTTCCAAGCTACTCATTTATAAATACTCTTCTGTCCATACTTTGAGATAGAAATGTCAAGAAAGCCTTCTTCAATGAACAATCCAAAGAAATACAGGAAAATGATGATGTGATGACTAATCTAGAGCCAGACATCTTGGAATGTGAAGTCAAGTGGGCCTTAGAAAGCATCACTACAAACAAAGCTAGTGGAGGGGATGGAATTCCAGTTGAGCTGTTTCAAATCCTGAAAGATGATGCTGTGAAAGTGCTGCACTCAATTCGCCAGCAAATCTGGAAAACTCAGCAGTGGCCACAGGACTGGAAAAAGTCAGTTTTCATTCCAATCCCAAAGAAAGGCAATGCCAAAGAATGCTCAAACTACCGCACAATTGCACTCATCTCACATGCTAGTAAAGTAATCCTCAAAATTCTCCAAGCCAGACTTCAGCAATACGTGAACTGTGAACTTCCTGATGTTCAAGCTGGTTTTAGAAAAGGCAGAGGAACCAGAGATCAAATTGTCAACATCCGCTGGATCATGGAAAAAGCAAGAGAGTTCCAGAAAAACATCTATTTCTGCTTTATTGACTATGCCAAAGCCTTTGACTGTGTGGATCATAATAAACTGTGGAAAATTCTGAAAGAGATGGGAATACCAGACCACCTAACCTGCCTCTTGAGAAATTTGTATGCAGGTCAGGAAGCAACAGTTAGAACTGGACATGGAACAACAGACTGGTTCCAAATAGGAAAAGGAGTACGTCGAGGCTGTACATTGTCACGCTGGTTATTTAACTTCTATGCAGTGTACATCATGAGAAACGCTGGACTGGAAGAAACACAAGCTGGAATCAAGATTGCCAGGAGAAATATCAATAACCTCAGATATGCAGATGACACCACCTTTATGGCAGAAAGTGAAAAGGAGCTAAAAAGCCTCTTGTTGAAAGTGAAAGAGGAGAGTGGAAAATTTGCTTAAAGCTCAACATTGAGAAAACTAAGATCATGGCATCTGGCCCCATCTGCTGCTGCTGCTGCTGCTAAGTCACTTCAGTCATGTCCGACTCTGTGCGACCCCTGAGATGGCAGCCCACCAGGCTCCTATCACTGGGATTCTCCTGGTAAGAATACTGGAGTGGGTGGCCATTTCCTTCTCCAATGCATGAAAGTGAAAAGTGAAAGTGAAGTCACTCAGTCGTGTCCGACTCTAGTGACCCCATGGACTGCAGCCTACCAGGCTCCTCTGTCCATGGGATTTTCCAGGCAAGAGTACTGGAGTGGAGTGCCATTGCCTTCTCCACTGGCCCCATCACTTCATGGGAAATAGATGGGGAAACAGTAGAAACAGTGTCAGACTTTATTTTGGGGGGGTCCAAAATCACTGCAGATGGTGACTGCAGCCATGAAATTAAAAGGCGCTTACTCCTTGGAAGAAAAGTTATGACCAACCTAGATAGTATATTCAAAAGCAGAGACATTACTTTGCCGACTAAGGTCCGTCTAGTCAAGGCTATGGTTTTTCCTGTGGTCATGTATGGATGTGAGAGTTGGACTGTGAAGAAAGGGGGTCCAAAATCACTGCAGATGGTGACTGCAGCCATGAAATTAAAAGGCGCTTACTCCTTGGAAGAAAAGTTATGACCAACCTAGATAGTATATTCAAAAGCAGAGACATTACTTTGCTGACTAAGGTCTGTCTAGCCAAGGCTATGGTTTTTCCTGTGGTCATGTATGGATGTGAGAGTTGGACTGTGAAGAAGGCTCAGCGCTGAAGAATTGATGCTTTTGAACTGTGGTGTTGGAGAAGATTCTTGAGAGTCCCTTGGACTGCAAGGAGATCCAACCAGTCCATTCTGAAGGAGATCAACCCTGGGATTTCTTTGGAAGGAATGATGCTAAAACTGAAGCTCCAGTACTTTGGCCACCTCATGCAAAGAGTTGACTCATTGGAAAAGACCCTGATGCTGGGAGGGATTGGGGGCAGGAGGAGAAGGGGACGACCGAGGATGAGATGGCTGGATGGCATCACAGACTCAATGGATGTGAGTCTGAGTGAACCCAGGAGTTGGTGATGGACAGGCAGGCCTGGCGTGCTGCGATTCATGGGGTCGCAAAGAGTCGGACACGACTGAGCGACTGAACTGAACTGAACAGAAGGGGAAAGACTAGAAATCTCTTCAAGAAAACTGGGGAAATCAAGGGAACATACCATGAAAAGATGGGCATAATAAAGGACAGAAATGGTAAAGACCTAATAGAAGCAGAAGAGATAAAGAAGAGATGGCAAGAATACATAGAAGAACTATACAAGAAAGATCTTAAGGACCTGGATAACCACAATGGTGTGGTCACTCACCTAGAGCCAGACATCCTGGAGTGTGAAGTCAAGTGGGCCTTAGGAAGCACTTTTGCCAATAAAGCTAGTGGAGGTGATGGGACTGCAGCAGAGCTATTTAAAATCCTAAAAGCTGATGCTATTAAAGCGCTACAATCAATATGTCAGCAAATTTGGAAAACCCAGCAGTAGCCACAAGGGCTGACAAAGGTCAATATTAATCTGAGTTACCAAGAAAAGCAGTGCTAAAGAATATTCAAACTACCAGACAATTACATCCACTTCCCATGCTCGTATGGTTATGCTAAAAATCCATCAAGCTAGGCTTCAGCAGTACTTGAATCAAGGACTTCCATATGTACAAACTGGATATAGAAAAGGCAGAAGAATCAGAGATCCAATTGCCAACAGATTCACAGGATCATAGAGAAGGTAAGGGTATTTCAGAAAAACATCTACTTCTGTTTCATTGACTACACCAAAGCCTTTCACTGTGTGGATCATAACAAACTGTGGAAAATTCTTAGAGATGTGACTACCAGATCATCTTACCCATCTCCTGAGAAATTTGTATGCAGTCAAGAAGTAATAAGGTTAGAACCTTATATGAAACAAGTGACTTGTTCAAAACTGAAAAAGAAGTACAGTGCGATCAGGCTGCATATTATCAACTTGTTTATTTAACTTCTATGCAGAGCACATCATGTGAAATGCTGGACTGGATGAGCTACAAGCTGGAATAAAGCTGCTGGGAGAAATATCAACAACCTCAGATATGCAAGGTGATATTACTTTAATGGCAGAAAATGAAGAGGAACTAAAGAGCCTCTTGATGAAGGTGAAAGAGGAGGGTGAAAAAGCCAGCTTAAAACTCAATATTATAAAAACTAAAATCACTTCATGGGAACTAGATGGGGAAAAGGTAGAAGCAGTGATAGATTTCCTCTTCTTGGGTTCTAAATCACTGCAGATGGTGACTGCAGCCTAGAAATTAGAAGACAATTGCTTCTGGGAAGAAAAGCTATGACAAATCTAGATAGCATATTAAATAACAAAGACATCACTTTGCTGACAAAGTCACTAGTCAAGGCTATGGTCTTTCTAGTAGTCATGTTCAGGTGTGAGAGTTGGATCATAAAGAAGGCAGAGCACCAAAGAATTGATGCTTTTGAACTGTGATGCTGGAGAAGACTCTTGAGAGCCCCGTTGGACAGCAAGATCAAACCAGTTAGTCCTAAAGGAAATCAACCCTGAATATTCAGTGGTAGGATTGATGCTGAAGCTCCAATACTTTGGCCACCTGATGTGAAGAGCCAACTGATTGGGAAAAACCCTGATGCTGGGAAAGATTGAAGGCAGGAGGAGAAAGGGGCAACAGAGAATGAGATGTTTGGATGGCATCACCAACTCAAAAGATGTGAAATTGAGCAAACTCTGGGAGATGGTGAAAGATAGGGAAGTCTGGTGTGCTGCAGTCCATAGGATCACAAAGAGTCAGACACAACTTAGCGACTGAACAACAACAACACAACAGTATAGGTATCAAAATCTCTTTCTCACTTTAGACCCAAAGACCTGAGGAATCTAAGACTTAGACTTAAACCTTGCCTTTTGGCTCACCATTTTCTTCCTAGGAATTAGAAAAATACTTGATGCATATTAAATATTTTCAGTGAACAAATGGAGAGGTTAGTTTGATTTTAAAATGTTACATACCATACAAGGCCAATTATTGTCTACTCACAATAAAGTATAAAGTTGTGCAAGAAAAAAAGGAAAAGATATAGTAAACCCTTACATACAAAACTTAATTGCAACCTTTCAAAGACTTAAACATGCATTCTCATGACCAATCATGTAAGTTAGTTCATGTGTCTGGAATACATTGTCACGTGTGCAGCTTCTGCAAGTGGTTATGCTTTTGTATACTTTACAGTATAGTACTGTCTAGAGTACAGTAGGACGGTATCTTTATTTCAAGCCCAAGATGTCTGGAAGCAAGCATAGAATCAGCAGTGATATAGTTGGTACTACTGTACTTTCCAAGGTACCAATTGTACTATAAGACTGTTTTTCTTTTTATTTTTGGTATGTTTTTTATGTATTATCTGTGTGAAAAGTATCAACATTATAAACCTGTTACAGTACAGTACTATATACCTGATTGTGTTAATTGGGTACCTAGGCTAACTTGTTAGACTTACAAACAAATTGGACTTATGAATGCCCTCTTGGAATGGAGTCTTGCATATGTAGGGGATTTACAGTAATGATAAAAATATATAACATTTATTGAGTTCCTACTATGTGATAATCACTATATTACAAATATATATGTCCTTATTTAATTTTCCCCAAACCCCATGAGATAAGCATAATTTTCACTATCTTCATTTTGTAGATGAGGGAACAAAGGCTTAGAGTAACAAATTCCAAAAATCAAGACCTAGTAAGCAGTAGACCAGAGTTTTAAGTCAGGTTTGCAAATTACCAAAGATTGAACTCTAATCTCTATACATTCAGTTTTCCCATGTTTAATTCATTTTACATATAACCCCTTCCTTTGGGATGAATGAGTCAACAGATATTGCATGGTTCTCTACTGGATTGGATTAAGTATGCATAAGAACCAAAGTAATGCACTGTAAGAGTGATAACAGGAAAAACTACTGCAGACATGTTCTGGTATTTAGTTGATGAGCAGATGGTGTACTTCTGAGAAATATCAGGATATATGAATGAAAACATTTAGGCAACTGATGTTTATGTGGGTGCAATTTTCTGGCTATGCAGATGCCTATTGTTTCCTGAAATATGCCATATTCCACCCTAAGTACAGAAAAATACATATAGCTGACAAAGTTAAATATATTGTGGCTTTGCATATCAGTAAATTATACTTACTGGTCCTGTAAGGCATCATTTAACCAAGAACTCAGAAGCTGAAATTGATCTCTCAGGTACTATGGCACAATAGAAAGAACATAGACTTTGGAATCAAACAAGCCTTAGCTCATAATCTTGGGCTGTATAATCTTGAACACTGTTTTTAACTGTACAGAGTTTAAGTTTTTATCACTTACAGTATTCATAACCTGTCGGTTCTGTATGATTCAAATAGGAATAAAGTGTCTGACAAACAGTAGGCACTTAACAAATGCTAGCTAATTATCCAAATCAAATCAGTTTGGCATAGCTAGTATGAAGGTTAATTCTTTTTTTGAAACTTTATTTTTATTTTGTATTGGGATATAGTCCATTAACAATGTTGTGGCAGTTTCAGGGGAATAGTGAAGGGACTCATCCATACAGATACATGTATCTATTCTTTCCCAAACCTCCCTCCATCCAGGTTGGCACATAACATTGAGTGAAGTTCCGTGTGCTATACAATATGTCTTTGTTGCTTATCAATTTTGAATTTTGAATATAGCAGTGTGTACATGACCTTCCCAAACTCCCTAACTATCCCTTCCCACATAAGTTTGTTTTCTAAGTCTATGAGTCTCTTTCTATTTTGAAAATAAGTTCTTTTTAAATTCCACACATAAGGGATGTCATTTGATATTTCTCCTTCTCAGTCTGACTTACTTCACTCACTATTGACACTCTGTAGGTCCATCCATGTTGCTGCAAATGGCATTATTTTGTTCTTTTGAATGGCTGAGTAATATTCCATTGTGTATATATGTGCCATTTCTTCATAATCCATGCCTCTATCGATGGACATTCAAGTTGTTTCCATGTCTTGGCTATTGTAAACAGTGTTGCAATAAACACTGGGGTGCATGTGTCCTTTTGGATCATGTTTCCTCTGGATATATGTGCAGGCATGGGATTGCAGGGTCATATGGTAGCTCTATTTTTAGTTTTTTAAGGAACCTTCATACTGTTCTCTATAGTGGCTATAACCAATCTACATTCCTACCAACAGTGCAGGAAAGTTTCCTTCTCTCCATACCCTCTCCAGCACTTGCTGGTCGTGGATTTTTTGATAGTAGTCATTCTGACCAGTGTGAGGTGATACCTCATTGTAGTTTTGATTTGCATTTCTCTAATAACTAGCAATGCTGAACATCTTTTCATGTGCCTATTGACCATCTGTATGTCCTCTGTGGAGAAATGTCTATTCAGGTCTTCTACCCATTTGAGTGGGCTATTTTGATGCTGTTAAGCATCATAAGTTGTTCATGAATTTTGGAGACTAATACCTTATCTGTCATAGCATTTGCAGATATTTTCTCACAATCTGTGGGTTGCCTTTTTATGTTGTTCACTGTTTCCTTTGCTATGCAAAAGCTTTTGAGTTTAAGTAGGTCTCATTTGTTTATTTTTTTATTTCCATTATTGTGGGAAATAGATTGAAAAAGACGTTGCTGTGATTTATGTCAGAGTGTCTGCCTTTGTTTTCCTCTAGGAGTTTTATAGTCTTTATAGTTTTAAAGACATTTAGGTCTTTAATCCACTTAATGTAGGAACTTGGAGGGTGTTTTATAGTGAGATTAACTTTTTCTTTTGTCCATGTGCCATGCAGGACCTTAATTCCTCTTTCAGTTCAGTTCAGTTGCTTAGTCATGTCCAACTCTTTGTGACTCCATGGACTGCAGCACGCCAGGCTTCCCTGTCCATCACCAACTCCCAGAGCTTACTCAAACTTGTGTCCATCATGTCATGATTCTGTCCAACTATCTCATCCTCCGCTGTCCCCTTCTCACAACCTCAATCTTTCCCAGCATCAGGGTATTTTCCAATGAGTCAGTTCTTCACATCAGGTGGTCAAACTATTGGAGTTTCAGCTTCAGCATCAATCCTTCCAATGAATAGTCAGGACTGTTTCCTTTAGGATTAACTGGTTGGATCTCCTTGTAGTCCAAGAGGCTCTCAAGAGTCTTCTCCAACACCACAGTTCAAAAGCATCAATTCTGGAGAGGGCGGTCCTTAGATAGCAGAGGAATAGGACAGGGAGACCACTTCCTCCCTCACAAATTCATCAAAAGATCATTTGAACGCTGAACAAATTCCACAGAACAACTTCTGAACACTGATGGAGGACACTAGGTACCCAGAAAGGTAGCCTATTGTCTTCGAAAGGAGGTAGGACAAAATATAAAAGATAAAAAGAGAGACCAAAGAGTTAGGGATGGAGACCCATCCTGGGGAGGGAGTTGTGAAAGAAGAGACGTTTCCAAACACCAGGAAACCCTCTCACTAGCGGGTCTGTGGGGAGTTTTGGACTCTCAGGGCAACATAATCAGGAGGAAAGTAGATAAATAAATAAAACCCACAGATTGCATGCCTAACCACAACTCCCCGCAGAGAAGTAGCCCAGACACTCTCACGGGCCACCAGCAAGTGGGAGCTGAACAGGGAGGCGAGGGCTGCATTGTTTAGGGTAAAGACCAGGCCTGAATGCCCTGAGGACAATCTGAGGGAGCTAATGTGAGATAGCAACCCAAACTACTGTGGGATAGCCAGAGAGAGAGAGAAAAAAAAAAAAAAAGAGGACTTCTCCACAAAAGCTCTAACCTAAGGCACTGATGGGCCCACTCACCGAACAAAGGACTGAGCGAATACCAGAGAAGAACTAGCTGGCTGCAGACCAGCCCATCCCCTGCCAGAGGCAGAGAGGCAGGCTGGTGACAGCCAGAGCCAGAAAGGGGCAATCTCAGCCCCAGAGATGGCATCCTCTACAAAACTGCGAGCAAGCTCCCAGTTGCTAACCGAAGTCTTCCTGGGATCCTGGACGGTTGACATCCGCCAGGAGGGTCGCAGCCAAAGATCAGCTCCCCAGAGGGGACATATGGCACACCTGAGATGACGCTCCTGCTGCACACCCAGGAAACTGAGCAGCTGGATGGGGAAGGTGATGAGACATACCACACACCTGGGGAGAGTGTGCTCACCAAGCACCTGGTCACCTGAGCTGCTCAGACCTGGGAAGGGGACAAAACGCAGGCCCAACCAAGTCTGTGCCTTTGTGGAGTACCTGAGAATTTGAAGCTGAGCAGCTTAGACCTGGGAAGTGCATGAAACCCAGGGCCCACTTTAGACAGTTCCCCTGCAGAACAACCTGGAAGTTGAGCAGTGTAGACTGGGAAAGCACACACGCCATGAGCAGGGGCAAACCCAGTGTGGCCCAGATTCTGTGAGCACTCCCCACACACGCCAGTGATATTTGTTTGCAGTGTTCCTCCCTCCTCACAGCACGACTGAACAAGTGAGCCTAAATAAGTGACCACCTTTGCCCTCTTGTGTCAGGGCAGAAATTAGGCACTGAAGAGATTTGCAAACATAAGAAGCCAAATAAACAGAGGGAACTGTTGGGAGCCAGCATGAGGAATCCCACCCGTGACAGGGTCACGAGGCAGAGACTCAGATGGCAAGGCAATTTGGGTCTCTGGGTTTCCCCCTGGTATTTCCTGAGCATGTACCCCCAAAATAAGAATCTGCCTGCTTTTCCACTCTTCTGACAGTCTCTGGAAAAAAGTCAACTCAGAGCTTTAGTTTCCTGCATTTGAATGGAGTATTTCAGCTCAACCCCCCTTTGATAACGCTCTAACTTAAATGCTCTAACTTGCCTAACAGGCTCCCCTGACCTTTTACAAGCTTGTGAATTGCTTACAACCCCCCGACTGTGAGGGGCACAAAGGCCTTGAAGTATCTTAAAGTTACAAAACCTTCTCTAAGAGCCAAAATCCTATTAGTGATAGGATTTCACTGTTGACTCAACGATTGCTGCCAGACCTCCTTATTCACACCTAGAAAGTTTAGCCATATAAACAGTATTTGGAAAAAGATATGTAGTAGTTTTTGATGTTAGCAACACTAGGCTTTTGAGTTAATTACTTTCTTTTATAAATCACTGTACTCCTCTTGCTGCTGTGTCCTTGCTACGTAAGAATACAACTTTGTTTAGTGCCTCCCAAGAACGGTACCAGACCTTGGAAAGAATAACACTTATCAGAAAAGAGCCGTAAATTGTTGGATTGGCCTTTTGGCCGGAAGATGATGTAAATCACCTAAGACTTGTGTATACAACTAAGTATGCAGAGAAAAAAGCCTGGTCTCGATAAGAGTCGGGGCTGCTGACGTTGCCAAACTTTGTGCTACCCATTGATCTTTATGTATAAAAAAGCCTTCTGAATAATAAAGGATGGACCAGTTTCTCGGACTAGTCTCTCGAACTAGTTTCTTGGAAATCTGGCTCCCCTCTTGTCTCTCTCATTTTCTCTTTCTTCCTCTCCTCCTACTCTAATTTCAGGCTGAATTCCCATCTGGAATGGGGAGGCTCACCACGTCTACTTACTTGCCCCGGCTTCTAAGATCTACGAGAAAAGGAACCCACAGTGGGGCACCTTTAGAGACTTAAGCGGACATCGGTGGCCCCTCGTAGATGGTGCAAATCTCTTGTCCTGAGATTTTATTGGCTTTCCCCGTAAACCAAGTTATTCAGCCTCTTTTTTCCACTAATTTTCCTACTATTTCCTATTATTCTATCCTAATCTAAACCTATATCTAAATAAATAATTCTGTCCAAAGTCACCTACGCTGTCCCCGCTTCGAATTTCCCTGGATCCACCAGGGCTGGACCCCAGCAGGGAACCACTTTGGAAGTGACAGGTGCAACAGATTAAAATCCTGTAGCTAGCAGTGACTACATTGGAAGGGGCCTGTAGACCTTGAGAAGAAGTATAAGCTGGAACAAGGAACTATCTGAAACTGAACTGACTCCACACTGCCCACAACAACTCCATAGAAATTTCTAGATATATTTTACTAGTATTATTTTTTTATTTAAAAAAATTTTTATTTTTAAGTCCTTTATTGCTCCTTTAATTTTCATTTTTATAACCTACTATTACCCTGCCAAAAAATACCTTATTTTTAAAGCAAATTTCAATATATATATTTTATAATTTTTGTGATTTTGTTTTGTCTTTTTAATATTGTATTTTTGAGAGTATAACCTCTACTCTAGATTTTTAATCTTTGCTTTTTGGTATTTGTTATCAATTTTGTACCTTTAAGAATCCAACCTTCACTACCCATTTTTACTTAGGAGTGTGATTACTAGCTTGATTGCCCTCTCCCCCTTTTGACTCTCCTTTTTCTCCCCCAGGTCACCTCTATCTCCACCCTCCCCTTTCTTTTCTCTACCCAACTCTGTGAATCTCTGGGTATTGTGGGCTGTAGAGACACTTAGGGAACTGACTACTGGCTAGATCTGTCTCTCTCCTTTTGACTCCCCCTCTTTTCCTCCTGGTAACCTCTATCTCCTACCTCCCTCTTCTCTTCTCTATGTAACTCTGTGAATCTCTCTGGGTGTTCCAGGCTGTGGAGAGCACATAGGGATTTGATTACTGGCTGGATTGCTCTTTCCCCTTTTGATTCCCCCTATTCTCCTGATCACCTGTATCTCCCTCCTCCCTCTTCCCTTCTCCATGTAACTCTGTGAACCTCTCTGGGTGTCCCTCACTGTGGAGAATCTTTTCACCATTAACCTAGATGTTTTATCATTAGTGCAGTATGGATGGAGAAGTCTTGAGGCTACTGAAAGAATAAGACTGAAAACCAGAGGCAGAAGGCTTAAATCCAAAACTTGAGAACACCAGAAAACTACTGAATCCAGGGAACATTAATCGACAAGAGCTCATCCAAAAGCCTCCATGCCTACACTGAAACCAAGCTCCACCCAAGAGCCAACAAGTACCAGAGCAAGATATACCATGCTAATTCTCCAGCAACGCAGGAACATAGCCCTAAGCATTAATATACAGGCTGCCGAAAGTCACACAAAACTCATAGAGATCTCAAAACTCTACTGGACACTTCATTGCACTTCAGAGAGAAGAAATCCAGCTCCACCCAGCATAACACAGACACAAGCTTCCCTAACCAGGAAACCTTGACAAGCCACTAGTCAACCCCATCCACAGGGAAGAACCTCCACAATAAAGAAGTATCACAAACATCCAACATACAGAAAGGCCACCCCAAACACAGCAATCTAAATAAGATGAAAAGGTAGAGAAATTTTCAGCAGGTAAAGGAACATGATAAATGCCCACCAAACCAAACAAAAGAGGAGGAGATAGGGAGTCTACCTGAAAAAGAATTCAGAATAATGATAGTAAAAATGATCCAAAATCTTGAAAACAAAATGGAGTTACAGATAAATAATCTGGAGACCAGGATTGAGAAGATGCACGAACTGCTAACAAGGACCTGGAAGAAATAAAAAAGAGTCAATCAGTAATGAATAATGCAATAACTGAGATCAAAAACACTCTGGAGGGAACCAACAGTAGAATAACTGAGGCAGAAGATAGGACAAGTGAGGCAGAAGATAGAATGGTGGAAATAAGTGAAGCAGAGAGGGAAAAAGAGTTAAAAGAAATGAGAACAACCTCAGACACCTCTGGGACAATGTCAAATGCCCCAATATTCGAATCATAGGAGTCCCAGAAGCAGAAGATAAAAAGAAAGGCCATAAGAAAATATTTGAGGAGATAATAGTTGAAAATTTCCCTAAAATGGGGAAGGAAATAGCCACCCAAGTCCAAGAAACCCAAAGAGTCCCAAACAGGAGAAACCCAAGGCAAAACACCCCAAGACACATATTAATCAAATTAACAAAGATCAAACACAAAGAACAAATATTAAAAGCAGCAAGGGAAAAACAACAAATAACACACAAGAGGATTCCCATAAGGATAACAGCAGATCTTCCAATGCTAAGTCACATCAGTCGTGTTTGACTCTGTGTGACCCCATAGATGGCAGCCCACCAGGCTCCCCCGTCCCTGGGATTCTCCAGGCAAGAATACTGGAGTGGGTTGCCATTTCCTTCTCCAATGCATGAGAGTGAAAAGTGAAAGTGAAGTCGCTCAGTCGTGTCTGACTCTTAGCGACCCCATGGACTGCAGCCCACCAGGCTCCTCCGCCATGGGATTTTCCAGGCAAGAGTACTGGAGTGGGTCCCAGTGCCTTCTCTAGATCTTCCAACAGAAACTCTTCAAGCAAGAAGGGAATGGCAGGACATAGTTAAAGTGACAAAGGAATTGTCATTGTACCCAGATTACTGTACCAAGCAAGTATCTCATTCAAATATGAAGGAAAAGTCAAAGCTTTACAGACAAGCAAAAGCTCAGAGAATTCAGCACCACCAAACCAGCTCTTCAACAAATGCTAAAGGATCCTTTCTAGACAAGAAACAGAAAAGGTGTATAAACTCAAACCCAAAACAACAAAGTACATGACAACGGGATCATACTTATCAATAATTACCTTAAACAGAAATTGGTTGAATGCCCCAACCAAAAGACAAAGACTGGCTGAATGGATACAAAAAAAAGACCCCTATATATGCTATCAACAAGAGATCCACCCCTAAACAAGGGACTCATACAGACTGAAAGTGAAGGGCTGTGAAAAGATATTTCACGCAAATGGAAACCAAAAGAAAGCAGGAGTAGCAATACTCATATCAGATAAAATAACCTTTTGAATAATGGCTATGAGAAGAAAGAAAGAAGAACATTACATAATGATCAAAGGATCAATCCAAGAAGAAGATATAACAATTATAAACATACATGCACCCAACATAGGAGCACCACAATATGTAAGGCAAATGTTAACAAGTATGAAAGGGGAAATTAATAGTAACACAATAATAGTGGAAGACTTTAATATCCCAATCACACCTATGGATGGATCAACTAAACAGAAAATTAGCAAGGACACAAACATTAAATGATACAATGGACCAGTTAGACCTAATTGGTATCTATAGGACAATTCACCCCAAAACAGTCAATTTCACCTTTTTCTCAAGTACACATGGAACCTTCCCCAGGACAGATCACATCTTGGAACATAAATCTAGCCTTAGTACATTCAAAAAAATTGGAATCATTCCAAGCATCTTTTCTGATCACGAGCTGGTAAGATCAGATGTCAACTCAGGGAAAAAACTATTAAAAATACAATCATATGGAGGCTAAACAACACACTTCTGTTCAGTTCAATTCAGTCGCTCAGTCGGGTCTGACTCTTTGCAATCCCATGAACTGCAACACTCCAGGCCTCCCTGTCCATCACCAACTCTCAGAGTCCACCCAAACCCATGTCCATCGAATCGATGATGCCATCCAGCTATCTCATTCTCTGTAGTGCCCTTCTCCTTCTGCCCCCAATCCCTCCCAGCATTGGGGTCTTTTCCAGTGAGGCAGCTCTTTGCATCAGGTGGCCAAAGTATTGGAGTTTCAGCTTCAACATCAGTCCTTCCAATGAGCACCCAGGACTGGTCTCCTTTAGGATGGACTGGTTGGATCTCCTTGCAGTCCAAGGGACTCTCAATCGTCTTCTCCAACAGCACAGTTCAAAAGCATCAGTTCTTCACCACTCAGCTTTCTTTATAGTCCAACTCTCACATCCATACATGACCATAGGAAAAACCATAGCCTTGACTTGATGGACATTTGTTGGCAAAGTAATGTCTCTGCTTTTTAACAATCTGTCTTGGTTAGTCATAACTTTCCTTCCAAGGAGTAAGTGTCTTTTAATTTCATTGCTGCAATCACCATCTGCAGTGATTTTGGAGCCCCCAAAATATAAAGTCAACCACTGTTTTCCCTGTTTCCTCATCTATCTGCCATGAAGTGAGGCTAAACAACATGCTTCTGAATAACCAACAAATCACAGAAGAAATCAAAATATGCATAAAAACGAATGAAAATGAAAACACAACAACCCAAAACCTATGCTGCTGCTGCTGCTAAGTCACTTCAGTCGTGTCTGACTCTGTGCAACCCCATAGATGACAGCCCACCAGGCTCCCCCGTCCCTGAGATTCTCCAGGCAAGAACACTGGAGTGGGTTGCCATTTCCTTCTCCAATGCATGAAAGTGAAAAGTAAAGTGAAGTTGCTCAGTCGTGTCCAACTCTCAGTGACCCCATGGACTGCAGCCCACCAGGCTCCTCCACCATGGGATTTTCCAGGCAAGAGTTCTGGAGTGGGTTGCCATTGTCTTCTCCAATAGGACTCAGTAAAAGCAGTGATAAGGAGAAGATTTATAGCAACACAAGCTTACCTCAAGAAACAAGAGAAAAATCAAATAAATAACCTAGCTCTACACCTAAAGCTGGAGAAGGCAATGGCACCCCACTCCAGTTCCTTTGCCTGGAAAATCCCATGGATGGAGGAGCGTGGTGGGCTGCAGTCCATGGGGCTGCTGAGAGTTGGACACGACTGAGCAACTTCACTTTACTTTTCACTTTCACGCACTGGAGACGGAAATGGCAACCCACTCCAGTGTTCTTGCATGGGGAATCCCAGGGATGGGGGAGCCTGGTGGGCTGTCATCTGTAGGGTTGCATAGAGTCAGACATGACTGAAGTGACTTAGCAACAGCAGCAGCACACCTAAAGCAACTAGAAAAAGGAAGAAATGAAGAACCCCAGGGTTCGTAGAAGGAAAGAAATCATAAATATTAAGGCATAAATAAATGAAAAAGAAACAAAGGAGACCATAGCAAAAACCAACAAAGCTAAAAGCTGGTTCTTTGGGGAGATAAATGAAATTGACAAACCATTAGCCAGACTCATCAAGAAACAAAGAGAGAAGAATCAAATCAACAAAATTAGAAATGAAAATGGAGAAATCACAACAGACAACACAGAAATACAAAGGATCATAAGAGACTACTATCAGCAACTATATGCCAATAAAATGGGCAACTTGGAAGAAATGGACAAATTCTTAGAAAAGTATAACTTTCCAAAACTGAACAAAGAAGAATTAAGAAATCTTAACAGACCAAAAATCGAAACTGTAATCAGAAATCTTCCAGCAAACAAAAGCCCGGGATCAGACAGCTTCACAGCTGAATTCTACCAAAAATCTAGAGAAGAGCTAACACCTATCCTACTCAAACTCTTCCTGAAAATTGCAAGGAAGGTAAACTTCCAAACTCATTCTATAAAGCCACCATCACCCGAATACCAAACTGGACAAAAACACCACAAAAAAAAGAAAACTACACTGAAAACTCATCACTGATGAACATAGATGCAAAAATCCTTAACAAAATTCTAGCAAACAGAACCCAACAACATATTTAAAAGATCGTACATCCTGACCAAGTAGGCTTTATCCCAGGGATGCAAGGATTCTTTAATATCTGCAAAGCAATCAATGTGATATACCACATTAACAAATTGAAAGATAAAAACCATATGATTATCTCAATAGATGCAGAGAAAGCCTTTGGCAAAATTCAACATCCACTTATGATTTAAAAAAAAAAAAAAAAAAACCTCTCCAGAAAGCAGGAATAAAGGAACATACCTCAACATAATAAAAGCTATATATGATAAACCCACAGCAAACATTATCCTCAATGGTGAAAAATTGAAAGCATTTCCCCTAAAGTCAGGAATAAGACAAGGGTGCCCACTCTCATCACTAGTATCAACATAGTTTTGGAAGTTTTAGCCACAGCAATCAGAGAAGAAAAAGAAATAAAAGGAATCCGGATTGGGAAAGAAGTAAAACTCTCACTGTTTGCAGATGACATGATTCTCTACATAGAAAACGTTAAACACTATACCAGAATATTACTAGAGCTAATCAATGAACATAGTAAAGTTGCAGGATATAAAATTAACACGCAGAAATCCCTTTTATTCTTAAACACTAACAATAAGAAAACAGCAAGAGAAATTAAGGAAACAATTCCATTCACTATTGCAATGAAAAGAAACAATACTTAGGAATACATCAACCTAAAGAAACAAAAGACCTATATATACAAAACTAAAAAACACTGATGAAAGAAATCAAAGAGGACACAAATAGATGGAGAAATATACCACATCTGTGGATCGGAAGAATCAATATAGTGAAAATGAGTGTACTACCCAAAGGAAAGGGACCAGATCTGATAGACAGAGTGCCTGAAAAACTATGGACGGAGGTTCATGACACTGTACAGGAGACAGGGATCAAGACCATCCCCATGGAAAAGAATGAAAAAAGCAAAATGGCTGTCTGGGGAGGCCTTGCAAACAGCTATGAAAAGAAGAGAAGCGAAAAGCAAAGGAGAAAAGGAAAATACAAGCATTTGAATGCAGAGTTCCAAACAATAGCAAGGAGAGATAAGAAAGCCTTCTTCAGTGATCAATGCAAAGGAATAGAGGAAAACAGACTGGGAAAGACTAGAGATCTCTTCAAGAAAATTAGAGATACCAAGGGAACATTTCATGCAAGAATACACAAAAGAACTGTACAAAAATGATCTTCACGACCCAGATAATCACAATGGTGTGAGCACTCACCTAGAGCCAGACATCCAGGAATGTGAAGTCAAGTGGGCCTTAGGAAGCATCACTACGAACAAAGCTAGTGAAGGTGATGGAATTCCAGTTGAGCTATTTCAAATCCTGAAAGATGATGTGGTGAAAAGTGCTGCACTCAATATGCCAGAATTTGGAAAACTCAGCAGTGGCCACAGGACTGGAAAAGGTCAGTTTTCAGTCCAAAACAAAGAAAGGCAATGCCAAAGAGTGCTCAAACTACCTCATGGTTGCAATCATCTCACACACTAGTAAAGTAATGCTCAAAATTCTCCAAGCCAGCCTCCAGCAATATGTGAACCGTGAACTTCCAGATGTTCAAGCTGGTTTTAGAAAAGGCAGAGGAACCAGAGATCAAATTGCCAACATCCGCTGGATCATGGAAAAAGCAAGAGAGTTCCAGAAAAACATCTATTTCTGCTTTATTGACTATGCCAAAACCTTTGACTGTAGATCACAATAAACTGTGAAAAATTCTGAAATAGACGAGAATACCAGACCCCCTGACCTGCCTCTTGAGAAACCTATATGCAGGTCAGGAAGTAACTGTTAGAACTGGACATGGAACAACAGACTGGTTCCAAATAGGAAAAGGAGGAAAGGATGTATTTTGTCACCCTGCTTATTAAACTTTTATGGAGAATACATCATGAGAAATGCTGGGCTGGAAGAAGCACAAACTGGAATCAAGATTGCAGGAGAAATATCAATAGCCTCAGATATGCAGATGATACCACCCTTAATGGCAGAAAGTGAAGAGGAACTAAAAAGCCTCTTGATGAAAGTGAAAGAGGAGAGTGAAAAAATTGGCTTAAAGCTCAACACTCAGAAAACGAAGATCATGGCATGTGGTCCCATCACTTCATGGGAAATAGATGGGGAAACAGTAGAAACAGTGTCAGACTTTATTTTGGGGGGCTCCCAAATCACTGCAGATGGTGACTGTAGCCATGAAATTAAAAGACGCTTTCTCCTCGGAAGAAAAGTTATGAGCAACCTAGATAGCATATTGAAAAGCAGAGACATTTCTTTGCTGACTAAGGTCCATCTAGTCAAGGCTATGGTTTTTCCAGTGGTCATGTATGGATGTGA
The DNA here is from genome assembly GCA_006408695.1 of Aepyceros melampus. Taxonomy (NCBI): domain Eukaryota; kingdom Metazoa; phylum Chordata; class Mammalia; order Artiodactyla; family Bovidae; genus Aepyceros; species Aepyceros melampus. Next base: position 37,610 of record SJXQ01013126.1, on the reverse strand, counting down.
GAGTTGGACTGTGAAGAAGGCTGAGCGCTGAAGAATTGATGCTTTTGAACTGTGGTGTTGGAGAAGACTCTAAGAATCCCTTGGACTGCAAGGAGATCCAACCGGTCCATTCTGAAGGAGATCAACCCAGGGATTTCTTTGGAAGGAATGATGCTAAAGCTGAAACTCCAGTACTTTGGCCACCTCATGGGAAGAGTTGACTCATTGGAAAAGACTCTGATGCTGGGAGGGATTGGGAGCAGGAAGAGAAGGGGACGACAGAGGATGATATGGCTGGATGGCATCACTGACTCGATGGGCATGAGTCTGAGTGAACTCTGGGAGTTGGTGATGGACAGGGAGGCCTGGCGTGCTGCGATTCATGGGGTTGCAAAGAGTCAGACACGACTGAGCGACTGAACTGAACTGATGCTGCTAATAGGGGGTCATTTAAATTGTTATAGTCTAGGCCACCAAACTTCTTACATAAAGGATCAGACAGAAATATTTTATACTTTGCAGATCATAAGATCTTTGATACAGCTACTCAGATAATATATAATGAAAGAGCATGGCTGAGTCCCAATTAACCTTTATTTATAGATACTGAAATTTAAATATTAAATAATTTTCATACATAACAAAAATTATTTCACTCTTTCTTTATTTTTCAACCATGTAAAAATGTAAAATCCATCCTTAGCTCATGAGCCATACAAAAACAGGTTACAATTTACTAATACTTCATTGAGACAGATCATTCTTAAACAGTTGTCTTTGGTATATTGGGTGCTACAATTTTCCATCAGATGGTATGTGATTCAAAATTGTGAGTTCCTTCTTTAGTTGATATGGTTTGAATAAATCACATGAAATGTCATGGACTTATTGTTATGTACATGAGAGGCTACTTACTAGTAACCTAAGTAGCTTACTAAATATTACTTATATTTAGTTATTTAAAAAAATACTAAAACTGATCCAATACTAGAATTTTTCCCACCTCTTAGCCTTTTCAGCTTTTACAAAGATTACATTATATCCCCCAAATTGCCTCACAGATATTACATAACATTATGACCATAACACCCTGTACTTTGATGTACTTTTTTACCCCATATCACTTACCATGATTTCAATTAAATTTTTTCATTAAAATATGTTATTTCCACTAGACTATTAGCTCTGTAAGATCCGTGGTCATCTCCGTTTTCTTCAGCACAATATAATAAGCCAAAACCATATCTAGGAAATTGTAAGTATTTGGCATATATTTATATATATTTGTGGACTGAATGAACAAAATGAATTGCTTATGGTCATTAATTGTTTTAACTCTTGTTTTTTAATTATAAAGAACTTTTCACTTAGTTTCAACATAATCAGTTCACTTTGTTAATGGCTGTTTACTGTTTGTAATACTGTTATGTTCATACTAACAATATTTGGGATCTATAATTTTAAACTGACAGGTCTTAAGAATGAAATGTGGCTCTGTTGACTAAGAAAAGATGTACAACTTGAGAGTTGTGAGTTAAGTTTTATTTGGGACAAAATAAGGACTGCAACCCGGCGGCGGGGGCAGCATCTCAGACAGCTCTGAGAGACTGCTCCAAATGTGCAGCGGGAGAAAGTCAATATGTAAGGTTTCGGCGAATGGGGAGTTCATGCCATGAAGCACTCATTTTACAAAAGGTTTTTGTTAGTCATGAGGATCTGATGTCACCATGAAGGGATTTAGTGCTTCTCTAGATATGAGAGGCTTCCCTGGTGGCTCAGAGGTTAAAGCATCTGCCTGCAATGCAGGAGACCTGGGTTCAATCCCTGGGTCGGGAAGATCCCATGGAGAAGGAAATGGCAACCCAGTCTAGTATTCTTGCCTGGAGAAACCCATGGATGGAGGAGCTTGGTGGGCTACAGTCCACGGGGTCACAAAGAGTCAGACACGACTGAGCAACTTCACTTTCACTTTCATTTTAGATATGAGGAGATGCAAGGATTGAGATCATAAAATCTGTTCCTAAAAACATCCAAAGACCTGTCCCACCAGATTCCCTGGAGCACAGAGTGCCTCACTCCATCCTGAACTCCTTCAGGGGTTGTTGAAGGTCAATAGCTATAGCAGCATGGGGTTCAATCTCATAGAGGCAGATGGCAAATACCTTTGTTGTTCAGTCACTGGCAATGCTCTTGTAAGTGTCAATTTGTAGTTGACACCTCTAAAATGAGTCATTCACACTTCTATTGTTAAAATGTGAAAGTGAAAGTGAAGTCACTCAGTCCTGTCCCACTCTTTGTGACCCCATGGACTATAGCCTATCAGGCTCCTCAGTCCATGGAATTTTCCAGGCAAGAGTACTGGAATGGGTTGGAAAATTCACTCCTGAGGGCACAGGGTGAAGGATAGAGGAGGGAATGTTAAGTAAGTAAGTAAGTAAAGTCACTCAGTCGTGTCCGACTCTTTGTGACCCCATGGACTGCAGCCCACCAGGCTCCTCAGTCCATGAGATTCTCCAAGCAAGAATACTGGAGTGGGTTGCCATTTCCTTCTCCAGGGGATCTTCCCAACCCAGGGATCGAACCCAAGAACACTATTATTATAAGTTACAAGTCTTATTCCAAAGGAAAAGGGTCAAAAGTTTTGAAAACCTTTTTATTTGCAAGAAATGTAATATGTGGATAATAGGGCCTATCTCTTTTAGTTGACACACTTTGGTTCAGGGATATTTAGTTTCTTGATATTCTTACTTCTTTAGCTCAAGGCTAGACTTTCAGAACAGTTCTGCTAAGACTCACCTCAGTTCCCCTTGGGGTAATAAGACTTTTACTAGCTTGTTTCCAAGACAAGATGTGAAAAGGAAGGAGTTCTCTCAACTCACAGTAATGCTTCCAAGTCATTAGCCCTCTGTGTACTTTGTTTTTATAAAGTGAAGTCGCTCAGTCATGTCCGACTCTGCGACCCCATGGACTGTAGCCTACAAGGCTTTTCCAACCATGGAATTTTCCAGGCAAGAGTACTGGAGTGGGCTGCCATTTCCTTCTTCAGAGGATCTTCCCAACCCAGGGATTGAACCCAGGTCTGGCAGACACTTTACTGTCTGAGCCACCAGGGAAGCTTTTAATACACAGGTAAAAACAGAACTCCAGGGATTTCCATGATAGTGCTAATATTAAGGTCTTAAAATCCAGGCCTAATGTGAGATATAAGACTTCCTTGGAAAATAAATAGGACCACTGATCTGTACTCAATAGCTTCAGGTACAGTTTTGGTCTATTTAAGAAAGATCCAACTCTTACAACTCTTATTTTAAACTGTTTTACTAAGGGCAGCATTAAAGGTAATTTAGGTAAAAACAAAATTTAAACAAAGCAAAGAAAAAGAATGCTAATTACTTTAGGGAAATGTGTAAATTTCCTATTCATTGAATGCTCAATGGTTATTTGTTCTAATTGCTCTTTAGTGAGTATTTATTGTGCACACTGGCAAGCTGCTCATTAGAATTGCTGATTCAAAGATAAGAGGAAAACTGCAAAACTACCAATAAGTTCACTGGATCCTGAAATCTTTTAAGTCCTTAACTCTTCTGGCAGCACAAAGTTATCAAAGAATCTAAAGACCCAGTTCTGCCAATCCCAACCTGAAACTCTGGTATGTACTCAGAACTTAACTTGCAAGTTTTACACAGATTAACCCAGCTTGCAAAGTTGAAAAGGTGGCTAAATTGTTTCTGACACTACAACAAGTCCTTGAAAAGAGGTAATCTTGTCAAGCTGTGATGTTAGTTATGTAAAAAAAAAAAAAAAAAACTTAAGGAAAGAAAACTTTTTAAAATAAATGTGGAAGTGCTCCTAAAGGAGAAAGCTGCTGCTTAAATTTAAACTGTCCTTTCTTTCTTTCTTCTTTCTTTTTTTTGAGAAAAAAAACACTCTAGTACTGGCAAAAAAAAAAAAAAAAAAATGTTTTGCCCTTTGGCCTAACTTACACAAGTTAACAAGGGGGGCTCTCAGAGGGCCCCCTTTCCATCTCTTCAGATTCTCCTGGTCTTCCAATTGCAGCGGAAGTCCTTCCCCTTCCAAATTCTGCCTGAGTAAGCTTCCAAAAGCTTCAGCCTGTATCGATTTCCTTTTTCACTAAAGCATCATTGTCTCTGCTGCTCATTATAGCTCTTGTTTCTTGGTTGCTTTACTGCCATTGAACTGTTCCTCTTCTCCATTATCGGAGTACAAACTCCAGGAGAGCTCGAAGAGTGCTTTATCTCCTTTCAAACTAAGAGAGGATGTTATGAGGAGCTACTGGTAGGGTGTTGTGACAGCACTAACACAGACTAGGGGCTTTGGAAAGACTGTCCAGAGAAGATACCCCAATGCAACATTCTCTCATTTCTTAGGCCTCTGCTTAACCTAATGATCCAGCCAGAGCTCTGGTTTTATCTTCCTTCTGAATATATTTACCTTTCTTTTTGAAAGCACATCCACTTTATACTCAATCTTTTTGGTTCTGCTTCAACTTTAAGTCTTTCTTCGTTTCTTTTTCATAGAGGCTGAAAAGGCTGAGCTAGAAACAAGCTTGCTTCAGGTTTAATTGGGTACTCTGATTTATTTTTATTTTTAATTTACACCTCTGTATTATGTATGCTGTGGTGCTACTGCATGTGGATAGGTTCCAGGTCACTAGTTGGCAAACCTGTACTCCAGTTCCAGAGTGGTAATTCACTTGCAGACTTCACTGTCTGTGAGCAAGCATGTTATTTGTGTCAGAACAGAAGATAAATAACATTGCAGCAGATTTTCCACCCTTGAATTTTTGTGTTCTGCAAGCGAGTGGTAGTATTATATCCACTCTATGAGTAGGTGTCTGAAGACAGAGAAAGTTTATGTATTTAAAAAGCATAGGAATAAACTCAGAAGTTCTTTTTCTAAGTTATAAAGGGGGTTTTTTCCTTCAAAAATATATTTGTATAGCAATGTTCAAAGCAGCATTATTTAAAAGAGCCAAAATGTGGATGCAATCCAAATATCCATCAACAAATGAATGGTTAAACAAAATGTGGCAGTAAAGCAACCAAGAAACAAGAGCTATAATGAGCAGCAGAGACAATGATGCTGTAGTGAAAAAGGAAATCGATACAGGCTGAAATATTGGAAGAAATGAAAGTCACTAAGTCGTTTCTGACTCTTTGCAATCCCATGGACTATACAGTCCATTAATTCTCCAGGCCGGAACACTGGAGTAGGTAGCCTTTCCCTTCTCCAGGGGATCTTCCCAACCCAGGAATTGAACTCAGGTCTCCCGAATTGTAGGTAGATTCTTTACCAGCTAAGCCATAAAGCCCAATGAAATACTATTCAGCCTTAAAAAGAAAAGAAATTCTGGCACAAGCTACAACATAAATGAATCTTCAAGATATTATACCAAGCAAAATAAGCCATTCACCAAAGGACAAATATTGTATGATTCCACTTATATGTGGTACCTAGAGTAGTCAAATTCATAGAAAAAGAAAGTAGAATGGTGGTTACCAAGGGGTAGGGGGAGCACAAATGGGGTGTTAGTATTAATATTAATGGGTACTTAGTTTTGGTTGGGAAACATGAAAAAGTTTCCAATATGGAAGGTGATGGTAACTGCACAACAGTGTGAATGTACCTAATGCCACAGAACTGTACACTTAAAAACGGTTAAAATGGTAAATTTTATATTATGCATATTTTGTGATTGTGCTTAATCACTCAGTTGTGTCTGACCCTTTCCAACCCATGGACTGTAGCCCACCAGGCTCCTCTATCCATGGGGATTCTCCAGGCAGGAATATTGGAGTGGGTTTCCTGCCCTCCTCCAGGTGATCTTCCCAGCCCAAGTCTCCTGCATTGCAGGAGGATTCTTTGCCATTTGAGCCACCAGGGAAGCCTTTTGGAATACTATTTTTCTCTTCCTTGAAAGTAACAAAACAGTGAAAGAAACTAAAAATGGGATTCTGCCCATTTCTTCACAGGGTTAACCCCAGTCTAGTGGTTTCAATAATGAGTTATACAAATAAGACTAACCTGACTGTTCTCTTTTAAAGGTTTTTTTTTTTTTTAATATCTAGGGGAAATACATATTTTAAAACCATTTAAAAACTTTTCTTTAAATCACTTTTCTTTCACATACCAGGTAGATTTTATTTATTCTGCCCCTAGATATTTTCCATACCTAAAATTCAATGTATAGGGACATAAAAATTGTATTCTACAATAGAAAATAGGAATTAATATGCAAAGGTAACTTAGGAAAGGGAACACATTTTCTTAAATTAATTAAGCCAGTATTGCTGACAGTATGATCTTACAGCTCCTTGCATTACAATTAGAGAACCTATTAAAATTCTTATTCTAGATGTACTGAATCAGCATCTTTGGGACAGGTGACTTCTAACCTGCATTTTCAATTAGCTCCTCTAAGTTAAATTAATGTATACTGAAGTCTGAAAACCAGCAAACTAAAACAAAAGTAAATAATACCAATATCAGGAGTGTATCTCCTTAGACAAGCAGGTGTGAATCTGATCAGAGGGTAGAAATATAAGACTCTGTATACTGAAATCAAAATTACGATATCTTTATCTGTACTCACTGATTCTTCAACTATGATAGACAACATTAGAATGATGTCACAGATTTAAATAACAAAACAACAAAGAAGCAAAGAGTTACAAGGAAGGGAACAGTTTGTTTTTGTGAAGTGTTTTATAGAACTTAAAAGAAAAGCCTAATGTGTCATATGTGTAAAAATAAATAAACAGAAACCACAACTAAGAGTCAGAAAGCCAGAAGGGGGAGCCCTCACAATCTATGACAATAGACCCCAAGAGAAAGATGACTCTCATCTTGCCTGGCAAGAGGTCAGCAAATGAGTTACTGTCACAGCTCAATTAAAAGCCACTATACTTTGAACTTTCAATTCCTCTGATGGACTCGCTGTTTACTACAGCCCTCCCAACTTCAATTATCCCCTCTTTGAGAAGGTTATCTCTTTGTTGTGCAGGGATTTGCACTGTAGTTCCCCATGGTTGTATATCAAAAATTGCAATTCTTTGTTGATCCCAAATAAACGCATTTTGCTGAAAAAATATCTGGCAGTCTATTTGGGCACAGTCCCTTGGATTTCCATCTTTGATCAGTCAGCCCAAACTCAGATATAACTTTGCATTATTAGACAGTGCTTATATTTAATTTGAATTTCTAAGTAAATTCTAACCAGGGCCACCCAAGATATTTATGCTTTTCTTCCCTGAAGATGTTTGTCTTATGTCTTTGAGAATGTAGAGTGTCTTCCTATGGACAAAAAAAAAAAAAATTCTATACATGTAGAAAGTGTCAAAAGAATTAAAACAATGCATGAAATGATTTTTGTCTCTCTAGGAACTATACTTCTGTCAAAAAATAAAAAGGAGAGGAGGAAAGAAGGCTTAAAATTGAAAGCAACAAAATATTAAATAGTTAAGGCTTGGTATTTACAAAGTCTTTTCCATAGTCCCAATATATATCCTATAAAAAGTATTTCATAACACTGTGATTCTAATATGTTTCATAGTCAATGTGGCTTGAGCAATAAGGTTCATTTCTCTCCTCTTCCACTTCTCTAATGTCTATACTATGTTTTCATCCTGTCTTTTCTGCCTGTATGTCTACATTTAACTCTTTACATCCAAATAAAGAATGCTGATTCTGATTGGAACTAATAAGAATGGTTCCTTTTTCAAAAAAATTCTAGCTTCATAGATAAACTATATAATTATGTCTGTTAGCACTTTTTAAAGTCTGTGAATAAATCTCTTTGGAGCAATTATCTAGGAAATGGTCATTATCACTTGCCACCCCAGCCCTGGGTGTTTCATACCCATGCCATATTCCCAGCTACTCTGGGTTCAGAAAGAAGCAGCTGCCTGAGAAGTATGGGAGTACATTCATCTGTAGCACCAGATGGAAAGAATGGATACAAGAAAATCCATGAGGGAAAAAGAGCTTTCTGGTCTTCCTGGCTGAATGCATAGGAGAGGCTAGGGAGAGGTGGAAGAGTACAACTTGAATCAGAGATTTCAAGCTGGGTGAGAAAGAAAATCATGACACCACCAGCAGAAATAGAAAAAATAAGAATTGGTTTTGAAAGAAAAATATTGTATTTTACTTGAGACAGAATCTTAAAACTGATGACTGGATATTCAAATAGAAATGTCTAGCAGAAAATTGCTGACACAATAATACAGTTAAAGAGGGGACAGACCCATAGGGGGTGATTTATCACTTTCATTTATGCAGTGGTTATGACATTTAAATGGATGAAACATCTCAAGAGAAAGAATAAAGAAACACAACCAAAGCACATGGATGGACCTTTAAAGTATGAAGAAGAAGTCAGTGAAAGGGACAAAAGAATAGTAAACAAGGAAACTGGATAAGAATTTTAGTGACTCAGAGTTACAGAGGTCAAGGAAGGAAGAAAAGCAAGAAAGTGGGGATCTCAGTTTTGTGATACGCAAGAAAAAGGACAGTGACCTTAGAAAGATAATATGCACATATATAATTTAAAATAGTAGCCACATTTTAAAAAAGTAAAAAGAAATAAATGAAATTAATTTTAATAATATATTGTTTATCCCAATTTCAAAAATAAATTAAAAAATGTCAATACATGATATAAAAATTAGTGAGAATTTAACACTCTTCTTATCTTTTGCCATCTTTTAAATTTATTGTGTATTTTACTTCCACTTTGCCTTGATTCATGGACCTGACATTCCAGGTTCCTATGCAATACTGCTCTTTACAGCATCGGATCTTGCTTCTATCACCAGTCACATCCGTAAATGGGTATTGTTTTTGCTTTGGCTCTATCCCTTCATTCTGTCTGGAGTTATTTCGCCANCGAGTCTGAGTGAACTCCGGGAGTTGGGGAGGCCTGGTGTGCTGCGATTCATGGGGTCGCAAAGAGTCGGACACGACTGAGTGACTGAACTGAACTGTGTATTTTACACTTGCAATACTCTCAATCTGGTTGCTATATTTCAAGTGCTTAATAGCCATACATGAATACTGGCTTCCTTACTGGACAACTCAGGGTCAGAGAATGTAAATATGCCCCAGGCAACACAGTGAAGACAGGAATGGGTTATGGAAGCCAGTAAACAAAAGTGCAAGTGGAGATAAGATAACCAGATGGATTATCTGAACCTCAGATAAAAAGTGGGATGAGAGTGGCAGTTAAAGGTCCTAGAAATGACACTGGGGAGTAAGGAGCACATCTCTGTCATGTCTAATACACTAGGAGGAAAATGAGAAATGAGGATGAGGTCACTGTGAGAGGGTCAGGGGGAAGGCAGTCCTATTGGGAGAGTTATACTTGAGCCATGTTGAAGGAAATATTTGATTATGAGGAACAGTGCTACTGCTGCTAAGTCACTTCAGTAGTGTCCGACTCTGTGCGACCCCATAGATGGCAGCCCACCAGGCTCCCCCGTCCCTGGGATTCTCCAGGTAAGAACACTGGAGTGGGTTGCCATTTCCTTCTCCAGTGCATGAAAGTAAAAAGTGAAAGTGAAGGCATTCAGTCATGTCTGACTCTTCACAACTCCATGGACTACAGCCCACCAGGCTCCTCCGTCCATGAGATTCTCCAGGCAAGAATACTGGAGTGGGGTGCCAATGTTGAAGGAAATATTTGATTATGAGGAACAGTGCTACTGCTGCTAAGTCACTTCAGTAGTGTCCGACTCTGTGCGACCCCATAGATGGCAGCCCACCAGGCTCCCCCGTCCCTGGGATTCTCCAGGTAAGAACACTGGAGTGGGTTGCCATTTCCTTCTCCAGTGCATGAAAGTAAAAAGTGAAAGTGAAGGCATTCAGTCATTCTGACTCTTCACAACTCCATGGACTACAGCCCACCAGGCTCCTCCGTCCATGAGATTCTCCAGGCAAGAATACTGGAGTGGGGTGCCATTGCTTGCTGCTGCTAAGTCACTTCAGTTGTGTCCGACTCTGTGGGACCCCATAGATGGCAGCCCAGCAGGCTTCTCTGCCCCTGGGATTCTCCAGGCAAGAATACTGGAGTGGGTTACCATTTACTTCTCCAATGAGGAACAGTAGTGTGGAAATAAAGATCAATCAAATTAAAACAAGCAAAGGCTATTTATGCAGAACTTGCTATAAAAGAGGAGTTAGCCACTATCACTTGCATTTTGGCAGAAACTCAAAGCAGGCAAAGGAATGAGGAAAGCTTTGCAGTGGAAAAAAGGAAAGGTTTCAGGTATTCCTGAATGGAGTCCGTTAGTGTGGAGAAGTTGCAGACTGGCTAACTAGCAGTGGGACATCCTATACAATTAGTTAGAGGTACATATTTGGCTTTTTCTGGTTGGTCCTAAATAGGAATCTGGGACAAAAATTAGGGAAGCTATTGATTATTAATTAAGTCCTAAGCATTTGGAGCAAATTGTAATAGGGTTATTATTTGGTTGGGTTTTTTTGTTGTTGTTACGAGAAGTAGATCCCTGACTTCCTACCAGTCAGATTTATAGCAAGCTGGATTCCTCAGCTGCTTACTAAAGGCAATGAGTCAGTTTCCTAGGCAAGTTGCTGCAAATTGTGGGCCAGAGTTCTATTCATATATATGGTCTGGCCATTATCCATTTGTATATTTTGTCTCTCACTAGCCTTGCTTCTGTTATTCATTGTAAAACTGTACTTTTGAATTTAGTGTAGCTCAGGAATGTCACATGTTAGATGCCAAAAGACCTGAGTCATTATCTCCATACTTTCACAATTAATAGTGTGACCCTAAACTCATTAAACTTTTCTGTACCTCAAATTTTCTCATCCACAATTGAAGAGAAATCAAAAGTTTTAAGCTGAAAAAAATACAAAGAAAAGACAGAAGGAAAATATGAAGGAAGATGGCAACTGCAGAACAGAGAAAACTAACAATGCTTCTATATAAATAAAATGTAATTAGACAATAAATTATAGATATAAAAATATTAAAACTCAATCTAGAAGTGAACAAGGAACAGAGAAATTAGAAGTCATGGTTAACCAAACAATGGGAGAAATTAGAAAAAAATGTATGTCAACAGTTAAGACTAAATTACAAAATGTCTATGTACCAACACAGGCAATAGGTGAGAATCAAACAATGTCATCTGAAAGTCATAAACTAAACAAAGGCCTAGGTAAGAAAAAGTGGTACTGAAGGGTATATATAAAGAAAACTATTAGAATTAGTATAAAATAAAATACACTGGAATAAAAATACAAACCTTTCTAAAGCAATATAAAAAAGAACAGAGGAAACATAATAAATGTGAATGACAAACACCAAAACTTATCAATAATATTAACTAGTTCAAACTCATATATTACAAGTACAACCCCCCTCTATACCACATATAAGAGAAATCCCTAAAACAAAATTATTCAGAAAGTTTAAATATAAAGAGATGGACAAAGGTATACCAAAATAAAAGCAAACAAAAAGAAGAAATAGTGATCTTAGTACCTGACAAACTAGAATTCAGTACCTTAAGCATCAAAATAAATGACAATAAATGACATGTCATTAGCAAAAGAATATGAATATATAACAGTTTTGAATACTTATGTGCTATCACCTCATAAAGCAAAAACTACAAGAAATATAGGGGCTTCCCTGGTGGCTCAAAGAGTAAAGAATCTGCTTGCAATGCAGGAGACCAGGGTTCAATCCCTGGATCTGGAAGATCCCCTGGAAAAGGGAATGGCTACCCACTCCAGTATTCTTGCCTGGAGAAGTCCATGGACAGAGGAGCCTGGCAGGCTACAGTCCATGGGGTCGTAAAGAGTCAGACACAACTGAGCAACACAAGAAATGTAAGGAAAAATAGCCAGAAACACACAGTAATGCACAGTTTTAATATTCTACTTCAGTCTAAGACACTTGACAAAAAATAAAGATATAGAAATCCTAAAAAACATAAGCAATAAAGTAAATTATACGAATATATATCAAACTTTGCAGGCCGAATATATCTTCAAGATCCCATAAACATTCATGAAGACAGTCAATATATTATGGTTCAAAGAAAATCTCAATGAGCATAACAAAGTAGAAGTGATATAAAAATAATCCTCTCATATTAAAAACTCAGAAATCAATAACAAAATTAAAACATAAATAGACCTTTCCATATAAAGTTAAGTAATGATTAAACAACTCAAGGCAAAGGGGAACTGAAATTTCAGAATTATTTATAAATAAAAACAATGGAAATGAAGTATTATTTATCAGTATCAATGAGATACAATCAAAGTGAAGATCAGAGAAAAAAATCATAGCCTTAAATAGTTATACAGAAAAAAATGGAAGGATGGTAATAAATAAATATCCATTTGAATTGACAGACATTTTTTTGTTCTTAAATAGGACTTATTTAATACAGAGATGTCAATTCTTCACCAGTATAAAATTTCACTTGGGAGTAATTAAAAAACAAAAAATGAAAAAAAAGGAGGGATTGAAGCCGGGTATCCTGTATTGTAGGCAGACGCTTTACCATCTGAGCTACCAAGAAAGCCCAATATTAAAAATAATGAGTTATAAATATAAAAAAGACATTGCATGGTACAACTCTGCTAATAAATTGTGAAACCTAGATGAAATATATGCATTCAGAATATTAACCCTAATGTATATAAAATGTCCAACAAACTAATTTTCATAAAAGAAATATACTTTTTCACAACAGTAGCCCACAGAAAGCACAAAGCCAAAATGGTTTCACAAGGCAATTCTAGCAAACATCCAAAAATCTGCCTATCCTCCTCCTAAATACCTCTTTAATTATGATCCATGCCCACTACCATTCATTGCCTGAGCTCAGAGCTTCATAATCTTTTGCCTGGATGGTCCATTCTTTTTCCTCTACTTTTTTCCTATAATCTGATGTGGAGTGCTATTTTGAAAATGAAAATATGATCACAATTTTATTTACTTTTTCAACTTTAATGTACTGGTAATTGAAGTCATAGGTGTGAAAATTACAATGGGGAAAATTCTGCCATCATCTTAAACATACTCTAGGAAAAGAAAGGAAAGTGAGGTCGCTCAGTCGTGTCCAACTCTTTGGGACCCCATGGACTGTAGCCTACCAAGCTCCTCTGTCCATGGGATTTTCCAGGCAATAGTACTGGAGTGGATTGCCATTTCCTTCTCCAGGGGATCTTCCCAACCCAGGGATCGAACTCAGGTCTCCCTATATTTTACATAGGTAGTATAAAAAGTCTTGACATTTCAAATAATAGATATGTGGAGGACTATTAGATGAAGAAAGACGGTATTTAAAGAATGCTGGCTATGGCTGCAATCTGGGCTTTAGTCCTGGCTATAGCACATGCTAGTTATATGACCCTGACTAATTGTCCTGAGACAAGGTTCTTAAGATTGAAAAGGTTACTTACCTGACTATGCCATAAAATCACTGGAAAGATGTGTCTTATGCCCTCATCTTTTCCCTACTAAATCCTCTTTTTTTTTTTCCCTTTAGTTTCCTCTGCTTGTCACAAGTAGAGAAAGCCCATGCAAAGCAACAGCAACAAAGACCCAGCACAGCCAAAAATAAATTAATTTAAAAAAAAAAACATTTTAAAGAATTGTAATTTGGGACACACAGATTCAGGTGAAACCAAAAGACTGTTCTGAAGAAGAGAATGAGTTAGGAGTTTTAAAAAAGACAAAAACCACACGGATGTTAAATTGTGAGAGAATTGTGATAGACTCTGATGCAAATAGATGGGGAAACAATGGAAACAGTGAGAGACTTTATTTTCTTGGGCTCCAAAATCACTGCAGATGGTGACTGCAGCCATGAAATTAAAAGACACTTGCTCCTTGAAAGAAAAGCTATGACCAAACTAGACAGCATATTAAAAAGTAGAGACATTACTTTGCCAACAAAGGTCCATCTAGTCAAGCTTTGGTTTTTCCAGTAGTCATGTATGGATGTGAGGGTTGGACTATAAGGAAAGCTGGGAGTCGAAGAATTGATGCTTTTGAACTGTGGTGTTGGAGAAGACGTCTTCTGCAAGGAGATCCAAATGCAAGGAGATCCAACCAGTCTATCCTAAAGGAAATAAGTCCTGATTATTCATTGGAAGGACTGATGCTGAAGCTGAAACTCCAATACACCTGATGTGAAGAACTGATTCGTTGAAAAAGACCTTGATGCTGGGAAAGATTGAAGGCGGGAGGAAAAGGGGACAACAGAGGATGAGATGGTTGGATGGCATCACTGACTCCTTGCACACGAGTTTGAGTAAGTTCCGGGAGTTGTTGATGGACAGGGAAGCCTGGCGTGCTGCAGTCCATGAGGGTCACAAAGAGTGGACACAACTAAACGATTGAACTGAACTGAACTGATGCAAGTCAGGGGATATTTGTCCTTAAGGAATCACGAGTTGTTTTAGGGTAAGAATTCAGTAAGCAGAGAGGCTGTCACAAATTTCTATTAGGGTACATGATAGATAAGTATCTTGAGTAGGACGATAAGTGTTCAAAAGGTCAGATTCCATCTGGACTGAGAGGTATGTAAGTCACATTTCCTCGGTAGCTTCTCAGTCTCCATTTTAGAAAGCTCTCTTAGCAATACTGACTCTATTTTGATTTTCACAAAAGAGATTAAGAGGAAATGTGTCATGCATAAAACCTGGACACATAGCAATCTTATGGCTTAGATGTTTTTTCCTTAAACCAGAGACAATTTCAAATATTTTGGTCCATTATCACAATAAAAAGTTCCAAAAATTATAGCAGTCATATATTTATTATTAGTTTGAACTGCTGTTGCATGTAAAAATTGTGCTGTAAATGAAGTCAGGAAAATCTAATGACGTGGGAAAATATCTCGATTGATTTAATAAAGTATTCTCAACCTAACGTGTAAATAATACTTTGCTTAATCTTGACTGCTGAATATACTTCACACCCTCAGGCTATACTGAATATCTGAAAGAAGTGTGAAAGTATTAGTCACTCAGTCATGTCCAACTCTTTGCAATCCCATGGACTATAGCCCACAAGGTTCCTCTCTGCATGAGATTTTCCAGGCAAGAATACTGGAAGGGGTTGCCATTTCCTTTTCCAGAGGATCTTCCCAACCAAGGGATTGAATTTAAGTCTCTCGCACTGCAGGCTGAGCCACCACCTGTTAATCCATTATATACACTCAAAGGTTAATTATTTAATATTATATCAGGAAAAATGCTCATCAGTGCTCATCATTCAGACTAAATGAAGTAAAGGGGCTAATGTGGCAAAAAGTTTGAAAGATGTATTAAAGTAAACTTACTACTTAAAATATACACAATAAATACATGCTACCTAGTTAACTGATTCAGTGAATAATTGGAAATTCAGTTCAGTTCAGTCGCTCAGTTGTGTCCGACTCTTTGCAACCCCATGAATCGCAGCACGCCAGGCCTCCCTGTCCATCACCAACTCCCAGAACTCACTCAGACTCATGCCCATCGAGTCAGTGATGCCATCCATCCATCTCGTCCTGCTCCCAATCCCTCCCAGCATCACAGTTTTTCCAATGAGTCAACTCTTCGCATGAGGTGGCCAAAGTACTGGAGTTTCAGCTTTAGCATCATTCCTTCCAAAGAAATCCCAGGGCTGATCTTCAGAATGGACTGGTTGGATCTCCTTGCAGTCCAAGGGACTCTCAAGAGTCTTCTCCAACACCATAGTTCAAAAGCATCAATACTTCAGCGCTCAGCCTTCTTCACAGTCCAACTCTCACATCCATACATGACTACTGGAAAAAGCATAGCCTTAACTAGACGGACCTTAGTCGGCAAACTAATGTCTCTATTTTTGAATATGCTATCCAGGTTGGTCATAAGTTTTCTTCCGAGGAGTAAGCGTCTTTTAATTTTATGGCTGCAATCACCATCTGCAGTGATGTTGGAGCCCCCCAAAATAAAGTCTGACACTGTTTCCACTGTTTCCCCATCTATTTCCCATGAAGTGATGGGACCAGATGCCATGATCTTGGTTTTCTGAATGTTGAGCTTTAAGCCAACTTTTTCACTCTCCTCTTTTACTTTCATCAAGAGGCTTTTGAGTTTCTCTTCACCTTCTGCTATAAGGGTGGTGTCATCTGCATATCTGAGGTTATTGATATTTTTCCCAGCAATCTTGATTCCAGCTTGTGTTTCTTCCAGTCCAGTGTTTCTCATGAGGTACTCTGCATAGAAGTTAAATAAGCAGGGTGACAATATACAGCCTTGACATACTCCTTTCCCTATTTGGAATCAGTCTGTTGTTCCATGTCCAGTTCTTACTGTTGCTTCCTGGCCTGCATACAGATTTCTCAAAAGGCAGGTCAGGTGGTCTGGTAGTCCCATCTCTCTCAGAATTTTCCACAGTTGATTGTGATCCACACAGTCAAAGAGTTTGGCATAGTCAAGAAAGCAGAAATAGATGTTTTTCTGGAACTCTCTTGCTTTTTCCATGATCCAGCGGATGTTGGCAATTTGATCTCTGGTTCCTCTGCCTTTTCTAAAACCAGNTTTCCACAGTTGATTGTGATCCACACAGTCAAAGAGTTTGGCATAGTCAAGAAAGCAGAAATAGATGTTTTTCTGGAACTCTCTTGCTTTTTCCATGATCCAGCGGATGTTGGCAATTTGATCTCTGGTTTCTCTGCTTTTTCTAAAACCAGATTGAACATCAGGAAGTTCACGGTTCACGTATTGCTGAAATCTGGCGTGGAGAATTTTGAGCATTACTTTACTAGCATGTGAGATGAGTGCAATTGTGCAGTAGTTTGAGCATTGCCTTTCTTTGGGATTGGAATGAAAACTGACTTTTTCCAGTCCTGTGGCCACTGCTGAGTTTTCCAAATTTGCTGGCATATTGAGTGCAGCACTTTTTCACAGCATCATCTTTCAGGATTTGAAATAGCTCCACTGGAATTCTATCACCTCCAGCAGCTTTGTTCATAGAGATGTTTCTAAGGCCCATTTGACCACATTCTAGGATGTTTGGTTCTAGATGAGTGATCACATCATCGTGATTATCCAGGTCATGAAGATGCGCACTAAGCACAGGTGGCTGCCGCGACCGGCGCACTAGCATTTTACAACTGTGTCTTTCTGAAATATATAAAGACCCATGGAAAGTTTGCTCTCTTAAGTAGTTTTTAACATAAACATGCAAGTTTTATTAACATTGTCAATTTTCTTAGGCAACCTTTTTTACATAGATGGTACAAAAAAATTTTAAGCAAATTATCAGAGTGTAAATTCACTAGATGTAAATGAATGTTTATGTGCATATAGATTGTTGCCATTTAATTTGGTGTGAATTTCTAGATTATTTCTTTATTCATTTTTATTCAAAGAAATTCAAGTTGCCTTCTTTTTACGACCTGAAGAAGTGAAAATGTAAGTTTGTGAGAGCATTATGACTCTTACTTAGAGCTACTATGGATAACAAAGAAGACTCCTATCATGGCTGCACTAAAAGGTAGTTTCTAGAAGTGACAGACTAGAAAAGAATCCAAAAAATCTTAAATAAGCCCCAGCTCGTATAGATGCCAACAGGCCTCAGTTCCCTTCACCAAAGACTTCCTAAAATTCTATGCTTGCAAAAAGTCTGAAGCCTTGTCTTGATACTCAATTGAGCATTCAATACCAAGCAATAAATTATTCAAATGGAAAGACTGATTGTTTTTAAAGTACCACATATTTATGTGTTTTATGGTTTTTTTTTCTTTATATTGAAAGTGAAAGTGTTACTCAGTCTGACTCTTTGTGATCCTTTATCCATGGAATTCTCCAGGCAAGAATACTGGAGTGGGTTACAATTTCCTTCACCAGGGGACCTTCCTGACCCCAGGAAGCCAAGTCAAAGCCCTGTCTCCTGCATTGCAGGCGGATTCTTTATCATCCAAGCCACCTGGGAAGCCCAAATAAACAGAGTAGGAACCACTCAGGTTCTGACACAAAGAGATAACTCTGGATTAGCCTGAAATTGGATAACTGAGGATAATTTAATAGACTATAAAAGTATGGGAAGGGTTACAGGAAATCAATTAAGCACGATGCTTTAATCCAGGGCTAGCAGTTGTAGGGTGGTACTATTCCCCTACATCTGAGGGTATGAAAGGATAAAATGGCTATTCAAACCTGGAGAAAGAAGGACACGACAGGATCTACATCTGCTGCAAGAAAAACCAATCAACATTATTCTGAGTGAGAACCCCTAAGAATAATAGGGAGTAACTTAAGCTTCCAGAGAGATTTCCATTGGCAGAAGCCAGATGGTAATAGAATTCTCTGATGAAGTTCAGATAGGTTAGCCCTCTGGGGCATAGACAGAAGGGAGAAGAGTAGGGAGTAAAGCTGGAGGGCAAATGGAAAATATCTACTATAGTACTCTTTTGCAGATAACATAAAATCTAACTCAAGCTTATCTAAGCAAACAAGGGTATATATTCACGTAAGTATCTGAAAACTATAAAGGTAGCTCTATCTTCAGGCCCATCTTCACTCAGCATTTCAAAAGATGTCATAGGATTCAATATCTTTCCATCTCTTAGCTGTGCTCCCTTCTGGGTAGATTTTATTCAAAATGGCAAGATATTTGATAGCAGTTTCAGGTTGAAATTTTGAATTTCAAAAATTCTTTTTGAAAAAAGTAAAAGAATAATAAAATAAAAATAATAAAGTAAAAAAAAAAAAAAACACACAAGGTCCTTTCAACAAGTTTAAAGAGAGTTCCTGGGCTTAACTCTCAGTGGCCTGTCAAGTCACCTGCTCATTCCTAAACCAATCAATTTAAACAGGAATAAAACATGATGGCCTATAATGAATCACATGCCTATTCTTAGACTCAATAGTGTAAGCCACACAAAGCCCAAGGACAGAGGGTGGGGAAAAGGTGGGTAGTTTTACCAAAACTAGTAAAAAGTTAGGCATCTGAAAGACAACGAATGACCACAGAGGCCTATTTGGTAATCTAGTTCACGTCTCAGCTCTAATTATCATGACATTCAGGAATATATGAATCCACCAGTTTAGGCTGACCATGGAGCATTAGAAAAATATGGTCAAAACTTTCACTTTTATTTCTACATTTGATGCCAATAAAGCCATGGCACATTTATTAATATGTATATATTTATATGTACATATATGTAGATGTCGCTATATATAAATAAGTATATAAAACTTTTCATCTTGGCAATAATTTGATTTGTTGTGGTATTAAACATTTATATTAGCTTTCTAGATCTACAAGCAGTGTGCACACATAAGCATTCTCTTTAGGACATCAGTTCTTGGGGAAAAAAAAAAAAAAGGAGCCATTTCTTTTTTAGTTAGTGTCACTTCTTTCCAAACTATTGGCATAGAAAGATGAATTAGTGAGTCAATTTGGGGCTCATAATAATAAAATTACACTTTGGGATATTTTTCTCTGAAAAGGAAACATCTTTACTTTCAAACATAAAGCACACTGTCACAGAAATTTAAAGCTGGAAAGGCCGGGATTATTTTAGAAACTGAGAACCAACAAGTTCAAGTGACCTAAAAACTAGGTAACATTTTAAAATCAAATCCTGAAGAAAGGAAAGTTTGTGTCCCATATAAATTAGCCAGGGACACTATATGAACTTGCAGTCCACAGTAAATTAAACCATGTGAGTGGCAAATGACTATTAAGGCTGAGCCTGGATGTATACTCCCCTTAAATCAACCTGTTAAATGAAGAAAAGCTCAAAACAGGTAGACACAGAATTTAGTTCTCTCAGATCACATTTATAGGGTAAATGGAGATTTTTTTACTGCAGCTGTGTACTTGCTGATAAGACAAAGTAAAGAATGCAAGTACTTAATCACCACATCTCAAAAATGATACAGAAAATCATCTATTTTTAGCTGTCTACTGTGCTTTTTTTAACCTTTCCTCTTAATAATGTACCTACATATTGTTTTGAAATTGCTTACCTACATAAAGCACATAGCTTCTCATAGGTTTATAGCCTACTGCTGTTTATAGGCTGGCTTCATGTTTATTCCCCTACAGAAAGATCACATCTCTAAAATTATCCAGTAAGAAATCTAAAGCTAGATTATTAGAAAAGCAACTGGAGAGCAGGAAATCATTTTCTTTTAGACTGTTTAACAATAAACAAACTAAGATGTATCAAAATGAAGACTCATTCCTATTTAAGATTGCTTTCCCTTTCTCCTCTTCCTCCTCCCTGTTGAGCTGGGGGACTTAAATATGCCACAATGATATCTGGGTACAAGAGCTAGCCATTTTGCATTTTAATTGGTCTCATTTTTGGAAAATGGGTATCCTTGGAGATCATGTTTCACCACTGTGTTGTTGATAATCCATTGAGATATGGCAGCATCCTCTTATCTTCTCCCATCTCCCTAGGGTTCTTTTTACCCAGGCTGAGAGACTGGTAAACCTCCTGTCAAGTCTGCTGAGTCTTTCTTTCTCACTTATATTCTGGGCCCTTTCTTGTGAATACAGAGAAATGTTCACTGTTTGTTCCTATATCTCTTGGACCACAAAGGTTCCATGTTGCAGCAGGCACTTGCTGTGACAGCATCTCTAGAGAACACTCTGTTCCATAATATTCTCTTGTTGTCATAGTGTGGTAAACCTCAGCAAGTCTACCAAAGTCCCAGAGAGAAACAGGGATACATAGAGAGCAAACCCATCAGAGTAAGAGGGGGAGGATTCACGACCATTCTCTCCTCTCCCTATATGTGCCCCAGAATTTATTCCAAGAGAATTAGTTTCATTTACATAGAAAATAACCAAGTTATCTTTTCTCTATCTCCATTACCATTCTAAATCTTTATATATATTTATAATAACTGCTTTAAAAGTCCTTGTCTATTAATTCCATCATCTCTTCATTTCTTGGTCTATTTCTATTGGTGGATTTTTTTTCACCTGGCTATGGGTCACAGTTTCATGATTCTCCACGTGTCTAGCAATTTTTAAATGAATGTTTAATCTGAAGAATTTTATTGTTGAATGACTTTTGTGTTTCATTAAAGGGAGCTGAGTTTTATTCTGGTAATTAATTAATTTACAGGCATACCTTGTTTTATAGCATCTCACTTTATTGTGCTTCATAGATACTGTAGTTTGTTACCATTTGTATTGTCAGATGATGGTAAACATTTTTTCAGGAATATTTTTAATTAAGGTATGTAAAATTTAAGGGTTTTTTAGATTGCATTCTTTATAACAGACTACAGTATAGTATAAACATAACTTTCACATGCACTGGAAAACCCCAAAATGCATGTGCTCAATTTATTGTGATATTCACTTTAGTGAAGGGGTCTAGAATGGAACCCACAATATCTCTGACGTATGCCTACACTTTGGAGAAGGTAATGGCACCCCACTCCAGTACTCTTGCCTGGAAAATCCCATGGGTGGAGGAGCATGGTTGGCTGCAGTTCATGGGGTCACTGAGATTCGGACATGACTGAGCGACTTCACTTTCACTTTTCACTTTCATGCATTGGAGAAGGAAATGGCAACCCACTCCAGTTTTCCTGCCTGGAGAATCCCAGGGACGGGGAGCCTGGTGGGCTGCCATCTATGGGGTCGCACAGAGTCGGACACGACTGAAGCGACTTAGCAGCAGCAGCAGCAGCAGCATTCCTACACTTGAAGTACAACATGATCATTTTGAAGCTTCTATTTTAACTTTATTAAGGTTAGTCTAGAACAGATTTTACTCTACAGATAGTTTTAGCCTTTCTTCTTAGAAGTAAAATGAATGGCATATCCATTTGGGGATCTCTATTGAATTTCCTGAGCATGAACAGGCCTTTCCACCCAATTGGTCAGAACTCAAACATCTACCAACCCTGTGAAACTCTGATGGTTTTTCAGTTTATAGCTTTCTTATAGTTGCTCCTTTGCTGGTAGTCATTTGTCTGGTGGAGTCTCACCTCATATATGTACAACTTGTGGAGTTCTTGTGGAGTTTCACCTCATATATGTACAGCTTAGTATTCAGTCAAAATGCTCAAAGGGACATCCATACAAATTTCTGGAGATCTTTCCCTACCTCCCTCCCTTGTTTTTGGCCCTCTGCCCCATAAATTACAGTTTCCCAAGCCTCTCTGACTCTGTTATTTGTCTTTTCAGTTTAGAAAGGCTGCCATGTTTTGTCTGGGTCCCACCTCTCTTCACAACTGTCTGTGAAGTGCCTCCAGCCAGAAAACTAGGAATTGTAGGACTAATCTAGTTTGATTTCCTTCTTTCAGACACTGTAGTTTTGCACTGCCTGTTGTACGATCTCTGAAAACAGCATATACATTGCCCAGTTTTACTTATTTACTGTGGAAGGGTGAGTCAGGGCTTTTGATCATCTCATTTATATAAATATTATTGACAACCCCTAAAATAATGGATATCCTTCTATGTAGGTGCCAACTGAGAAGAGGATCGCCATTTAATCATTTATGCTAAGAAAAAAATCAATTAATAATTCATAAACCACACTATCAAAACCCACCCTAAATTTCAATAGGTATATAAAATAGATTGTATAGTCAAATTTTATCACTACTGTAATAACTATAATTCAGATACCCATGTAGAGAGATCAGCTAGTAGATTTATTCATAAAACAGAACAAAAGAGAAGTTATTGGAAGAGAAGAATATGGGAATTAAAAATGACTTCCTGGAGAACAAAGGAAAAGCAATTTCCTAGAGAACAAAGAAGGGATTCAGTTCTCCTCTTTTCTAATAAAATTGAAAAGTTTCAGAATTTAATAATATGAGTTTGCAGTAAATGACAGGATAGGGAACTGGTGTTTGTTCACTGCAAGGCCTTAGGATAATAAATGCATCAGAAGAGGGCAAATAGGGATTTAAGTAAGGAATATCTAAGAGGATTTTCATGGTTTGCTCAAAAACTGAAAATGTGATAAGTTCAGATTATCCTTAGAGAAGACATTTTTGGAAAATTGGGAGAGTGTATGACCTAAATAGGACAAGCATGCCAAAAAGACATATATCCCAATGTTCATCGCTGCACTGTTTATAATAGCCAGGACATGGAAGCAACCTAGATGTCCATCAGAAAATGAATGGATAAGAAAGCTGTGGTACATATACACAATGATATATTACTCAGCCATTAAAAAGAATACATTTAAATTAGTTCTAATGAGGTGGATGAAACTGGAGCCTATCATACAGAGTGAAGTAAGCCAGAAAGAAAAACACCAATACAGTATACTAACACATATATATGGAATTTAGAAAGAAGGTAATGATAACCCTGTATGCTAGACAACAAAAAAGACATAGATGTGTTGAACAGTCTTTTAGACTCTGTGGGAGAGGGCAAGAGTGGGATGATATGGGAGAATGGCATTGAAACATGTAAAATACCATATGTGAAAAGAATTGCCAGTCCAGGTTTGATGCATGATACAGGGTGCTTGGGGCTGGTGCACTGGAATGACCCAGAGGGATGGGATGGAGAGGAAGGTGGGAGGGGGGTTCAGGATAGGGAACACATGTACACTCATGGCAGATTCAAGTCAATGTATGGCAAAACCAATACAGCATGGTAAAGTTAAATTAATTAATTAATTTAAAAAAATTTTAAAAAGAAGAGGTATGACATTAATGTTTATAAAAATGTTGGCTTGTAAATAAGGAGATTGCCCAGAAATTTTCAGCATTTATATGCTATTAATTCACTTAGTATTTCTTATACAAAATGCATTTGTGTTTAATCATTTTAAATAGAATCTGTCATAAGAACACTTGCTCACAATTCAACATTCTCTATCTCCATGAATGCTGGGAAAGGGGATTATGTCAATTCAGAATACTCCATAAAACAAATTTCCTAGTAAATGGTATAAAAATTTCAATTCCAATGATTCAGTTCTTCTTCCACTAATTCCAAGGATCCTACAGATACTCTTTTGCTATATAATACAGGAAATGAATTATCCTTAATTTAATAAGAGCCAATGACAAAGACTTGGAAATATTTTAATTGTACAGAAATAATCAATGTAATGATGTTACTGTGAAATGATACTATACTATTGTGAGGTTTATTCACCTCTAAATCTTTAAATTTTAACAAGAGTGTTAGTCCTTTTATTCTGTATAACTGATAAAACCTATGGAAATAATTCACTTTTGTATCCAGATCCACAGGTTTAGAATTAAGGAAGATTCATCAGGATGAAAGCAAAATATTGGCAATAACCATTCATGCTATCTTTTTCAAATGTGATGTTTCTATGATTTGTTCATCATTGAATTCCCAGCACCTCAAGATGCTTGGCACAAGTGGATATTCAGTAAACATTAGGTGAATGAATGAATAAATTACAACTCTTAAACCCATACTACTCACCATGATGCCAATAATGAATATAACAAATTCATTCAATACAGAAAAAATGAATACAATAAATTCTGGACCAACAGCTAATGAAAGGTCTAAGTATCACAGAAAAACAACAACAACAAAAAACAAAATCAAAGACCTTTCCTAACATGATGGTTCTTGATTTTGTTTGTTATTTCTGGGGATGGGGTTGAAATGTGCCCACAGAAATAAGCATGAGACAGTTTACAGTTAAGGCTGTTACCATAAGAAGGATGTTTTATTGCTGCAGAGAGAATCACCTGGGGTCAATGATTCCCAGGCAGGGAATCAAAAGGCAGAAACATGTTTATGCAAAAGGCAGAAAATGTTTTACTCAAGGCTCAACAAGGAAGTTATTTTGCAGAAATCAGAAGACTGAATAAGAAATCTTCTTAAGTTCTAGATCTTGGAAATAGCAAAATAAAAAATTACAAGCATAGAAATTTTGTTGATAAAGGCACTTAACTGAAATCAAAGCAATTTCAAGCCAAAGAACAGTGAAATGTCTACAAGTCACACTATAACTCTGATATAAGACGTGATGATTCAACTTAGAAAGATATTGGGTATAAACAAGTGTGGAACCCAGTAGGCCAAACGATGCAGAATTTGTAAACAACCCTGTCCCTTCAGTTGTTCTTCACATGATATTGTCTCTAGCTGCTTTGCCATCATGGGGTTGCACAGCTCCAAATAAGCATCATTGTCTTAAAATGTGGTATTGAAGTCCAACACAAATGTGATAGCTGTGATTCATGGGGTTGCAAAGAGTCGGATGCGACTGAGTGACTGAACTGAACTGAACTTGGCTGGGACATGGTGCCTGGATATGTAACCAAACATTCTGGATGTTTCTGTGGGGGTGCTTTGAGATAAAATTAACATTTAAAGCAAAATGCACTCCGTATTGTGGGTAGGTCTCATCCAATCAGTTGAAAAGCAGAATAGCACAATAGACTGACTTCCCTCAAGCAAGAGAGAATTCTGCATTTATACTTGAACTGTAACATCAGCACTTTCTGGATCTCCAGCCTGATGGCCTACAGACTTGAACCATAGCATCAGCTCTTTCTGCCTGTCCACCCTGCAGATTTTGGACTTGTAAGACTCTATAATCACACGAAGTAATTCCTTAAAATAAATCTCTTTATAAATATATAAATATTTATTTACATATATATAACACACAGAATACTGCAAAGAGATTATTCCTAGTCACACCTCAGAGAGGACAACCCTTAATCACAGATAAAAGAAATCAACAAAGATTAATACAAGATAAAGAACAACAACCAAATGTAAACCAGGAGGAAGAGAAAAAATTACACTTGCTCTTTTAGTTATCACACCATTTAACTCATAATTAAGCTAAAGGGGAAAAAAAAAACTCCTTTTAAGTTTTTTTTAAATAAATCAACCCATCTGCTTCTGGAGTATCCAGTTACCATGCTCCTCTCACCTATCCAGAAAGCACTTTTATTCCATATTGAATAAATAGTGTGAATCGCTTTTTTGAAATACCACCTTTTCTTTGTGGCTATAACTCTCAGATGACATGTTTTGTTTGCCATGACTACCTTGCAAGACAAGAGGTGGTATCACAGCCCAAAATGTGAATTTATTTCCAGGTCCTCTTCATGGTTAATTAAGCCTAGCTAAACCATATATATGACATATATGACATGCTACATCCTATCCCTTACTCTGAGTGGGTGTGATATCTACATGTAAATATTTGTTCATTGTTATTCATTCACACAAACATATTTCCTCAATACCTTATATGCACCAGACACTGAGGTAGCTATTGAGTACAAAGTCCTGAACAAGAGGATGTTCAAACTACTGCACATTGCACTCATCTCACATGCTAGTAAAGTAATGCTCAAAATTCGCCAGGCTTCAGCAATACGTGAACTGTGAACTTCCAGATGTTTAAGCTGGTTTTAGAAGAGGCAGAGGAACCAGAGATTAAATGGCCAACATCTGCTGGATCATCAAAAAAGCAAAAGAGTTCCAGAAAAACGTCTATTTTTGCTTTATGGACTATGCCAAAGCCTTTGTGCGGATCACAATAAACTGTGGAAAATTCTGAAGGAGATGGAAATACCAGACCACCTGACCTGCCTCTTGAGAAAACTGTATGCAGGTCCGGAAGCAACAGTTACAAAGGCACATGGAACAACAGACTGGTTGCAAATAAGAAAAGGAGTACGTCAAGGCTATACATTGTCACCCTGCTTATTTAACTTATATAGAGTACATCATAGGAAATGTGGGCTGGAAGAAGCACAAGCTGGAATCAAGATTGCCGGGAGAAATATCAATAACCTCAGATATGCAGATAACACCACTCTTATGGCAGAAAATGAAGACCCAAAGAGCCTCTAAATGAAAATGAAAGAGGAGAGTGAAAACGTTGGCTTAAAGCTCAATATTCAGAAAACGAAGATCATGGCATCCAGTCCCATCACTTCATGGCAAATAGATGGGGAAACAGTGGAGTCTCTCAGCCACTGTCAGTGGCTGCTTTATTTTGAGGGGCTCCAAAACCACTGCAGATGGTGACTGCAGCAATGAAATTAAAAGACGCTTACTCATTGAAAGGAAAGTTATGACCAACCCAGACAGCATATCAAAAGCAGAGACATTACTTTGTCAACAAGTGTCCATCTAGTCAAGGCTATGGTTTTTCCAGTGGTCATGTATGGGTGTGAGAGTTGAACTATAAAGAAAGCTGTGTGCCAAAGAACTGATGCTTTTGAACTGTGGTGTTGGAGAAGACTCTTGAGAGTCCCTTGGACTGCAAGGAGATCTAACCAGTCCATCCTAAAGGAGATCAGTCCTAGGTGTTCATTGGAAGGACTGATGTTGAAGCTGAGGCTCCAGTACTTTAGCCACCTGATGCGAAGAGCTGTCTCATTTGAAAAGACCCTGATGCTGGGAAAGATTGAGGACAGGAGGAGAAGGGGATGACAGAGAATGAGATAGTTGGATGGCATCACTGACTTGATGGACATGGGTTTGGGTAGACTCCGGCAGTTGGTGATGGATAGGGAGGCCTGGCGTGCTGCAGTTCATGAGGTCGCAAAGAGTTGGACACGACTGAGTGACTGAACTGAACTGAACTGTCTTCATGGATCTTATATTTTAGTGGAGAAGACAGATAATCAATATGAAAATAAATTAGGATAATTGTTAAGATGGAAATAAATGGAGACAGAAGAGGTCACTTTTAAACTAATACCCAAATATTTAAAGAAATAATATTTTAAAGTAAGGGAAGAATATTTCAGAAATAGCAAGTAAAAAAAGCTCTGAATTGGGAAAAACTTAAGAGTATTTGGAAAATACCTGAAAATCCATGTGGCTGAATCCTGATGATAATGAACAAGATTGAAAATAAGATAGGATACATAGAGACCAAATTATAAACAGCTTCACAGTGAATTTATTAGGGCAAAAAATGGAGCTCTCCTGAACTTGGAAACCAGATTATTCTCTCAGAAAATGAAACTAGGAAAAGTCAAAGCACAATGCACAAGAATCACCATCTGTGGAAGTGGCTACAAGCAGAAGAGACGTGTGTGTGTGACTGGAGAGTTTGAGAAATATATAATCCCAGAGTAACTACAGTAAAGATACAGAGAATAATGATTAGAATATGATTATAACTTAAGCTGAAACATAATCAATGATATTGAGCCCTGCTGAAGGAGTAATCTGTTAACAAGTCTCAGATATTACTTAAACATGCCTCTCTAGCCATGGCAGGGCAGGCAGAGATGCCAGAGTGTTAATATGTTGCTCAATATCTTCCTGTCAATGTTCCAACAAAGTTATGTTGCTAGCTGCTTTATACACTGGGCTTCCATTTCAAAAAAGGTAAAAAAAAAAAAAAAACTTTGAAAGCCTCTTTACAAACAGAAACTATAATTATATATATGCACCGGAGAAGGCAATGGCACCCTACTCCAGTACTCTTGAGTGGAAAATGCAGACTATAACTAATATATATTATATATATGGAAACTACAACTATATGTGTGTGCGTGTGTGTGTGTGTGTGTGGCAAGAAGATAGGAGAGAAAGTGAGAGGTGAGAGAAAGAGAGTGGAGGAGAGAAAAAGAGAAAAGAGGGAGAGACAGAGGAGGTGCCTAGGTGACCACAGTATCTGATAGGCTTAGCAGAAACACTCATATAGAGAAAATGCATAAGCTAAGCTAAGTCACATCAGTCATGTCCGACTCTGTGCAACCCCATAGACGGTGGCCCACCAGGCTCCCATCCCTGGGACTCTCCAGGCAAGAGTACTGGAATGGTTGCCATTTCCTTCTCCAATGCATGAAAGTGAAAAGTGAAAGTGAAGTCGCTCAGTCATGTCCGACGGTTCAAGACCCCATGGACTACAGCCTACTAGGCTCCTCCCTCCGTGGGATTTCCCAGGCAAGAGTACTGGAGTGGGGTGGGAAATGCATAAGATTATGTGAAAATGAAGTTGCTCAGTCGTATCTGACTCTGCAACCCCATGAACTATAGCCTACCATGCTCCTCCATCCATGGGATTTTCTAGGCAAGAGTACTGGAGTGGGTTGCAATTTCCTTCTCCAGAGGATCTCCCTGACCCAGGGATTGAACCTGGGTCTTCCGCATTGTAGGCAGACACTTTACAGTCTGAACTATTCAATGGAATTAGTCATTAACTGCCAGGAGCCAGCACGGGAGATCTCACCCATGACAAGGTCATGCGGAGAGACCTGGCGGGCAAGGCAAGTCAGGTCTCGAGGGACTACCCCCAAACCAGAATCTGTCTGTTTTATTATTTCATGACTTTCACCAACTCCTCTGACATTAATAGGGGGCTATCCTCGACCACCTTTCTCTGGAAAAAGTTAACTTAGAGCTCCAGTTAATAGTCTCCTGCATATAAAAGGAGTGTCTCAGCTCAAACCCCTCTGATGGCTCTCTAACTTGCCTGACAGGTTTCCCCAGACTTTTACAACTACGCATGTGATTGTTTACAGCCTCCCAACCACGAGAGGCACGGGAAGCTTAAAACCTCTTAAAGATATAGAGTCTTTTAAAGAGCTAAGAATTATATTGGTGAAGCATTTCATTGTTGAGTTAATGATAGCCTCCACCTCCATATCCTTTATCTTTTAGGCACCTGGGAGGATATTAATCAATGTAATTAGGATGCAGAAATAGGAATATAGTAGTTTTGATGTTAGCAATATTAGACTTTTGAGTTAATGAATTTTCACTTTGTTATAAATCACTGTACTCCTCTTTCTTTGTTATAAATCATTGTATCCTTGCTATGTAAGAATGTAACTTTATTTGTGCTTCCTGAGAGTGACACCAGACTTTGGAAAGAACACCACTTTTAGGACAAATAAGTTTTCTGGTTGACGGACTCTTATCAGAAAAGGGCCATAAAATGCTAATTGGCCTCCTGGCCAGAAAATGATGTAAATCATCTAAGACCTGTGTATACAGATATGCAGAGAGGAAGCCTGATCTCGATAAGGGTCAGGGCTGCTAACCCTGTATGACTTTGTACTTTCCATTATTCTCTATGTACAGCTTAAGGTATATAAGTCCCCTGGAAAAATAAAATTTTTGGCCTCACCTCATCATTGCTTGGCTCCCCGTGTCGATTTTCTTTTTCTTTCTTTCTATCTCTTTCTTTTTCAGGCTGATTCCTTGGAACACAGGAGTTTGCTGTGTTCACTTCTCTGCCAGGGCTTCTAAGACCCACGCGAGAGGGAGCCCAAGGTGGGGCACCCTCCGCTATTCAAGCAGGCTCCTGTGGCCTATGTGAACAGTGTTAAGTCCCTTGTCTTGGGACTTTATTGGCTTTCTGTGGAAACCAAGGAATATCAGCCTCTTTCTCTCCTCTATTTTCTTAACTGTGACATTCTTTATCTCTATATATATCTTTAAATAAATCCTTATCTCCTTCTATATGTCTAAATAAATAAAGCTCTCATCACCAATGCCATCCATGCTTCAGATACCTTGGATCCAACTGGGGCTGGTCCCTGGTAATTAACATCAAGCAACAGACTGCTTTTGCTCTGATTCCAGGCTCACAAACAAACTTCTTCGGACAAAAGTTGGCATCTCATTGAAGAATATATTGAAACTCCATGAGTTTCTGGTGCACATGACATTTATATTTCCCCATTAAGCATCCTCAATGTTGTTTCTAAATCAATGTCTAAATAGTTTGGTTAGTATGTATCATTCTACCAAGCCTGACTTGAATTTCTGCATTGAAAAACAGGATCCCACAGTGCAACAACTACCTTATGGAATTTTCATGACCAGTCAATGTCTCTGTGTGATTTCTGTAGCTGGTTCTTTTCTATCTATAACCAATTGGAACTAGAGAATACATTTAAAGAGACTATCCACAGTAGGAACCTACAGTTGCCAGCAACGCAATATGATAGAAAAGAACTTCCTACCTTCATAGAAAAAGAAGCACAGTGGGTTAAAGAAAGGCATGCAGTTTTAGCATTTGGATTGGTTTGTTTTTTGTTTTTTATGATAGAACAGATAATGTTAAGATTAGCTATGAAAGCTCTTGTATCCAATGTCTTAGTATTAAAGGTGACAAGAAGCTTGAGAGATTAGATGGTCTGCTTCCAAAACACAACTAGGGCTCCTGGGCTAAACTGTTTCTACTATGATAACTCCCTACCTCATGGTAATAGCTGCTCATATATTTAACTTTCCTATAATGATTAAAACTTCATATTCTCATTTTATGAAATGATGGGTAAATTTTAAAATAAAATTATATTTCCTAAGAAACAAAGATAGTTTTCTATAAAACTTTCCCCTTTCCATTATAAGCAATAGGTTTTTAGTTAACTCCAGCCTATATGACAGCCAAAATTATCCTTTCATAATGAAAGTCATAATGTGCCTTTCCGCTTAAAACCCTGAAGTAACTCCTATTCCATGAAGAGTAAATGCCAGTTCCTCCAATAGCCTACAAATCCTGTACCTCTATGCTCATCTTGTTCCTGCCACACTGTTTTCTTTGCTGTTCCCAATACATCAAGTACCTACCTATCCTAGGACCTTTGTACTGGGTGTTCCTTCTGCCTGGAACTCTTTTCTCCCAAAAAGCTGAATGACTAATTCCTTCATCTCCTTCAAGTCTTTGTTCAAATGTCAGCTTCTCAATGAAACCTGCTCTGATCATTCTATTTAAAAGTACTACACTTACTCCTCTGTACTTCCAATGCTCATAACCCTGACTTAATTCCTTTTTTTATAGGACCTACCACCTTCTTGGAAGGAAAGTTATGACCAACCTAGACAGCATATTAAAAAGCAGAGACATTACTTTGTCAACAAAGGTACATCTACCAAGGCTATGGTTTTTCCAGTTCAGTTAAGTGGCTGTCGTGTCTGACTCTTTGCGACCCTATGAAATGCAGCACGCCAGGCCTCCCTGTCCATCACGAACTCCCAGAGTTCATGCAAACCCATGTCCATTGAGTCAGTGATGCCATCCAACCATCTCATCCTCTGTTATCCCCTTCTCCTCCGGCCCTAAATGTTTCCCAGCATCAGGGTCTTTTCAAATGAGTCAGCTCTTCGCATCAGGTGGCCAAAGTATTGGAGTTTCAGCTTCAGCATCAGTGCTTCCAATGAATATTTAGGACTGATTTCCTTTAGGATGGACTACTTGGCTCTCCTTGTAGTACAAGGGACTCTCAAGAGTCTTCTCCAACACCACAGTTCAAAAGCATCAATTCTTTGGCACTCAGCTTTCTTTATAGTCCAATTCTCACATCCATACATGACCACTGGAAAAACCACAGCCTTGACTAGATGGACCTTAGTCGGCAAAGTAATGTCTCTGCTTTTGAATATGCTGTCTAGGTTGGTCATGGTTTTCCTTTCAATGAGTAAGCACCTTTTAATTTCATGGCTGCAATCACCATCTGCAGTGATTTTGGAGCCCCCCAAAATAAAGTCAGCCACTGTCTCCACTGTTTCCTCATCTATTTCCCATGAAGTGATGGGACTGGATGCCATGATCTTTGTTTTCTGAATGTTGAGCTTTAAGACAACTTTTTCACTCTCCTCTTTCACATTCATCAAGAGGCTCTTTAGTTCTTCTTCATTTTCTGCCATAAGGGTGGTGTCATCTGCATATCTGAGTTTATTCATATTTCTCCCGGCAATCTTGATTACAGCCTGTGCTTCCTCCAGCTCAGTGTTTCTCATGATGTACTCTGCATATTAGTTAAATGATCAGGGTGACAATATACAGCCTTGACGTACTTCTTTTCTTATTTGGAACCAGTCTGTTGTTCCATGTCCAGTTCTAACTGTTGCTTCCTGACTTGCATACAGGTTTCTCAAGAGGCAGGTCAGGTGGTTGGTATTCCCATCTCTTTCAGATTTTCCACAGTTTCTTGTGATCCATACAATCAAAGGCTTTGGCATAGTCAATAAAGCAGAAATAGATGTTTTTCTGGAACTCTCTTGCTTTTTTGATGATCCAGTGGATGTTGGCAATTTGATCTCTGGTTCCTCTGCCTTTTCTAAAACCAGCTTGAACATCTGGAAGTTCACGGTTCATGTATTGCTGAAACCTGGCTTGGAGAATTTTGAGCATTACTTTACTAGCGTGTGAGATGAGTGCAATTGTGCAGTAGTTTGAGCATTCTTTGACACTGCCTTTCTTTGGGATTGGAATGAAAACTGACCTTTTCCAGTCCTGTGGCCACTGCTGAGTTTTCCAAATTTGCTGGCATATTGAGCACAACACTTTCACGGCATCATCTTTCAGGATTTGAAATAGCTCAACTGGAATTCCATCACCTACACTAGATTTGTTCATAATGATGCTTTCTAAGGCCCGCTTGACTTCACATTCCAGGATGTCTGGCTCTAGGTCAGTGATCACACCATCATGACTATCTGAGCTATGAAGATCTTTTTTGTACAGTTCTTCTGTGTATTCTTGCCACTTCTTCTTAATACCTTCTGCTTCTGTTAGGTCCCTACCATTTCTGTCCTTTATCAAGCCCATCTTTGCATGAAATGTTCCCTTGGTATCTCTAATTTTCTTGAAAACATCTCTAGTCTTTCTCATTCTATTGTTTTCTTCTATTTCTTTGCATTGATTGCTAAGGAAGGCTTTCTTATCTTTCCTTGCTATTCTTTGGAACTCTGCATTCAAATGGGTATATCTTTCCTTTTCTCCTTTGCTTTTCACTTCCCTTCTTTTAACAGCTATTTGTGCTTTTGAACTGTGGTGTCAGAGAAGACTCTCGAGAGTCCCTTGGACTGCAAAGAGAGCTAACCAGTCCATCCTAAAGGAAATCAGTCCTGGGTGTTCATTGGAAGGACTAATGTTGAAGCTGAAACTCCAAAATTTTGGCCACTTGATGCAAAGGCTGACTCATTTGAAAAGACCCTGATGTTGGGAAATATTGAAGGCAGGAGCAGAAGGGTACAACAGAGGATGAGATGGTTAGATGGATAGGAGGCCTGGCATGGTGCAGTTCATGGAGTCGCAAAGAGTCGGACACGACTGAGCAACTGAACTGAGCTGAAGTGAACCACCACCTTCCACCATATTACATTATTTACTTATTATGTTTATTGTTCTGTCTCCCTTCACCAGAATGTGAGCTCCATGAAAGCAGGAATCTTGGTGTATCTTTCCACTATTATATCCCTAATATCTGAAACACTGCCTAATTCTCAACAAATATCTGCTGGATGAATTAAATCATTCGTTCAATTAACTGTATTTGGAAAATTGACCACTTGATGTCTACCAATAATCAAATACCACATTTAAAGTGAATAGGATCAAAGTTGAATCTTTACCAAGATATGCTGGCTCTTCCAACAGATTCCATTAAGAAGGGAATATCCTAAAGCAATATACATTTCTAGTCTCTGAAATTATTCTGTAGTGTTGCCATTAATAAAATTAAAAAAAGGTTACTGTTTAAAAATTAAAAGATGATCATCACAAGGATTTACTGTATAGCACAAGGAACTATATTCAATATTTTGTAAAACTCTATTCAATATAATAGAAAAGAATATGGCACTATACACCTGAAACTAACACAATATTGTAAATGAAATACAGCTAATAATGTTTTTTAGAAAGATGATCAATTACTTTTTTTCCAAAGAGATGCCCAAATTGCATTAAAAGTGAGTATCAAACCAACCCAAAATGTATTGACAAGAAATACTATTTATTTAGCTTCAATTAAACTGTCAATTTTTCTTGATTATAAACTTGACATGTTCTCTTGTATAATATTCTGAGAAACTGCCACAAAATGAGATTCCAAGAAGTGTGTGTGTGTGTGTGTTGGTATCTTTTTAAGCAGTCATGACAAATTACACAAAGCTAAGCATATTGATATGTCCATTGCATGTTAAGTATTGCACCATCTTTCAACTGGTTTTCTCAACAGTCATAATGGATTTGTTCTTAAATATCCTCATTCTATTCCCAAGTATTTTTTGTAAACAAACATGGATAAATGGCTAACTAAGAATAGCCCTGCAGGTGGCCACTGTGTGTGGTTAAGCATACACATCTCTGGGAGTGTCACGTGTATCATACATGGACTATGATCCTAATGTGTTACCACCACCCTTCTGGAGTCGCACAGTATTTACCCATGGGTCTGTTCAGTCTAACCAGCCCAGAGTAGATCTAAACTCATTGACCTTTTTTCTCATTGCTGTTCAGTCACTCAGTCATGTCCAGCTCTTTGCCACCCCATGGACAGCAGCACACCAGGTTTCCCTGTCCTTCACCATCTCCTAGAGCTTGCTCAAACTCATGTCCATTGAGTCAGAAAAAGTAATTCAAAATTACTGAGTTAACCAATCCTAGACAATGAGATATGAACTGATTTACATTAAAATAATATCCTTAAAACATTTACCAGTAAGTAAAAAAGGGAAGGTGTTAGAGACACAACTATCTTAAAATGACTTTATATGATTGGCAGTTGTTTTTCTGGTAAAGGATAGAGAATTTGATACTCATGATGATCTTATAGCACCCTCAAGTGGCAGTTTTTCTTAGATGTATTAGCTTTGATAGAAAATTAAAAAAAAGAAAGTGGTAGAAACAAAGAATTCTGAGTGAATGAAGATGTATGAACCCTTATCACAAGGGCTTGTGGCCATCAGCAACTTATGCAGCTCAATACCAGAAAAACAAACAAATCAAAAAGTGGCCATAAGACTGAAATAGGCACTTCTCCAAAGAAGACATACAGATGGCTAATAAATACATGAAAATATGCTAAACATCACCAGTCCGTCCTAAAGGAGATTAGTCCTCGGTGTTCATTGGAAGGACTGATGTTGAAGCTG
This sequence comes from Aepyceros melampus, assembly GCA_006408695.1. NCBI lineage: Eukaryota > Metazoa > Chordata > Mammalia > Artiodactyla > Bovidae > Aepyceros > Aepyceros melampus. Next base: position 1,777 of record SJXQ01013126.1, on the reverse strand, counting down.
AAACTCCAATACTTTGGCCACCTGATGTGGAGAGTTGACTCATGTGAAAAGACCCTGACTCTGGGAAAGATTGAGGGCAGAGGAGAAGGGGATGACAGAGGATGAGATGGCTGGATAGCATCACTGACACAATGGACATGGGTTTGGGTGGACTCTGGGAGTTGCTGATGGACAGAGAGGCCTGGCGTGCTGTGGTGGACAGGGGTCACAGAGTTGGACATGACTGAGCGACTGAACTGAACTGAACTGATCACTCATTATTAGAGAAATGCAAATCAAAATATGATGACGTATTACCTCACACTGGTTAGAATGGTGATCATCAAAAAATCCATGAAAAACAAATACTGGAGAGGGTGTGGAGAAAAGGGAGCCCTCCTGCACCGTTGGCAGCATCAAGGGAGTTTGCAATTTCCTCGGTTCTGCCTCGTCACAACAAAAATTTGAAGCAATGGACAGACCAGTGTTACGGCCCTCAGACAGACCGGTCTTACAATCCTCAAATGGACCAGTATTACACCTCCATGTTATAGCTCAGTTTGGGGTTTTTTTTTTCTTTAATTAATTTATTTTAATTGGAGGCTAATTACAATATTGTAGTGGTTTTTGCCATACATTGACATGAATCAGCCATGGCTGTACATGTGTCCCCCATCCTGAACATCCCTCCCACCTCCCTTCCCATCCCATCCCTTGGGGTCATCCCAGTGCACCAGCCCTGAGCACCCTGTCTCAGGCATTGAACCTGGACTGGAGATCTATTTCACATATGAGAATATATATGTTACAATGCTATTCTCTCAAATCATCCCACCATCGACTTCTCTCACAGAGTCCAAAAGACTGTTCTATACATCTGTGTCTCTTTTGCTGTCTCTCGTATAGGGTCATTGTTACCATGTATATGTGTTAATATACTGTATTGGTGTTTTTCATTCTGACTTACTTCACTCTGTATAATAGGCACCAGTTTCATCCACCTCATTAGAACTGATTCAAATGCATTCTTTTTAATAGCTGAGTAATAGCTGTGAAAAGAAGAGAGGCAAAAAGCAAAGGAGAAAAGGAAAGATATAAACATCTGAATGCAGAGTTCCAAAGAATAGCAAGAAGAGATAAGAAAGCCTTCCTCAGCGATCAATGCAAAGAAATAGAGGAAAACAACAGAATGGGAAAGACTTGAGATCTCTTCAAGAAAATTAGAGACAGCAAGGGAACATTTTATGCAAAGATGGGCTTGATAAAGGACAGAAATGGAATGGACCTAACAGAAGCACAAGATATTAAGAAGAGCTGGCAAGAATACACAGAAGAACTGTACAAAAAAGATCTTCACAACCCAGATAATCACAATGGTGTGATCACTCACCTAGAGCCAGACATCCTGGAATGTGAAGTCAAGTGGGCCTTAGAAAACATCACTATGAACAAAACTACTGGAGGTGATGGAATTCCAGTTGAGCTATTTCAAACCCTGAAAGATGATGCTGTGAAAGTGTTGTGCTCAATATGCCAGCAAATTTGGAAAACTCAGCAGTGGCCACAGGACTGGAAAAGGTCAGTTTTCATTCCAATCCCAAAGAAAGGCAGTGTCAAAGAATGCTCAAACTACTGCACAATTGCACTCATCTCACATGCTAGTAAAGTAATGCTCAAAATTTTCCAAGCCAGGTTTCAGCAATACATGAACTGTGAACTTCCAAATGTTCAAGCTGGTTTTAGAAAAGGCAGAGGAACCAGAGATCAAATTGCCAACATCCGCTGGATCATGGAAAAA